>JAVIAB010000024.1:67745093-67760093 GCA_032433765.1 Megaustenia siamemsis | reverse complement strand
TAACCTTGCTTGCGCACCTCTTTTACTTCACGTAAGTACTTGCTTCTCATGACTACTATATGTGGCTTCTCACAGATGATGTTTCGTCCATTGGAATACTTTCTGAATGTGAAGTCTGCAGCTCTCACATTCCTCCATAATGTAGACTTTGATATTTCAATATTGTTGTTCTTTTTCAGCGAAACTTTTAATTTTCTTATTGTAACAGTTTCATTCATACCCAACATTTTGCGAATTTCACGTCTACACCTCTGAATGAACGGAAATGGAACACACAATTTCTCAAGTGTCTAATTGTGTCAAAAAAACCACGGCGAAAGCGTGCAAACACGTCAATTTTACCGTGTATGGATTTTTACTCGCTATTTGTAACTTAAAATACTGTAAACATTAAGTTTTGACTACATCAATGGGTCGTTATAAATTCATATAATTCAAATAAGCAACAATAATAACCAAATGTTTTTTTTAATGAAATTAATTCCCTGTTGGGTTCTAATCATTATAACTTTACATGCAAATTTTGAACAACTTACAACAAGCGGTTAAAAAGCTATCGATTTTAAAATTTGGGCACGAGTTATGAAACAAGCTATAGTATCTTTCGCATGACATGGCCAAAAATATGAATGTCTCCTTCTGATGTTAGCATTTAGCTTTCTTTTTGCACTGGCCTCTTTTAGAATGTCTTCATTAATCTTTGTAGCTGTCCATAGTATTCTCACTATTCTTGTGTAAACCAATATTTCGGTGACGTGCTATTTTTCCTTTGTTTTGTAACCATTACTTCTGTCTTTTTACTGTCGATTGCTTTTAGGGTCCTTACTTCCCATCACTCAAATATCAGTTAATTTCTGTAACGCGGTTCTATTATTAGTAGCACTCACAATTTTATGACACGTCTTATTTTTTCCCGACGTGTTTTTTCAAATCAAAATTAATATCAACATGTTTCATGCCTTTCTGAACACTCTGACGCTGTTTTTATTGCTTATATAAATGCATATTTTGACCATTATTAAGGTTCACGTTATATTTTGACAAATTAGGGGCATAAATGCATATTTTGGGTTATATTTGTCATTATTGTAGGTACAATAAAACTTTCATTTATATGACCCTTATTAAGCGAAACAAAATTGGTTATATAATGTTATTGCTATAAACATATAAAGTTATCTGAATAAATAAAAAAGTTTCTTAACCCAGACAACGTAATTCATAATAATTAGTATTTAGATGAAAAATTAAAGCTTCAAGTTGATTTACAGTAAATCAAGATAAACGTTTGAAGTTGAAATAAGAAAAGACACCTTTAACCAAAACACCGCACCGAGCAGCAGCGCCCAGGATTGGCAGTTCGCAAGAAAATTTGTTCTGAAGTGAGTGAGACTTCAAACAGGGATATTATCGCAAGCGGCTTCACTGTTTGAAGTAGAGACAACACAGTCAGACACTCTTTTGTTGTTAAAGTAAGTACAGACACTGAGGGGAATAAATGTGTGCAAAAATTGGAAACAAGGAAAAAAAAGTTAGAGAGATGCGCCGCCTCAGGAATTGCTCATCAAGAAAGACACAGATATGAAAGCAGAGTCTGACGCAAAGGATGTAAACACTTTATCAGATAATTTAACATAGTTTTAAAAAATAGTAAATGAGTCATTTATTTGTGACATATTTCCGTCTATTTTCCATTTTAGTTCATATTTTACATTATTAGGTCATATTTTACATTATTAGTTCATATTTTACATTATTAGGTCATATTTTACATTATTAGTTCATATTTTACATTATTAGTTCATATTTTACATTATTAGGTCATATTTTACATTATTAGTTCATATTTTACATTATTAGTTCATATTTTACATTATTAGGTCATATTTTACATTATTAGGTCATATTTTACATTATTAGTTCATATTTTACATTATTAGTTCATAAAAATCCTACCCTAATTATTAGCGATTAAGTCAGTGTCAGCAGCGCACCGTAGGTCGTTTATATTATGACCACCCGCTGGTAGTTAAGTTATGCTCTTTATGAATCATCATAAATAAATTTTGTGACAGTTCACCCCCTTACCTAACACAGTGTTTTTATGTTTTTTTAAACATTTTCAACTGATTTCTTGTTCCTATATTTGCTATTTGTTGTCTGTACATCTTTTTTAGTGTTTAACTTGCAATGCTGAAAACGTCTCAACCTTTGGGTGGTAGACATTCAATAAAGGAGGCAATGGTCAGGTCATCACGTGCTACATGGGATACCCGACCATCAACAAGTTATACAGTTAGCAAACTAAAAATAAACTAAACCTGTTTAGTCATAGACATCAATAATAAAATTAGTTGTTAGATGTGGCTTTTTATGTAAACAATTACTGCATGTCAAGTGTCACGTGTGCTGCTCAAGTCCTGCCAATAAAGAAACAGATTGAAAACGTGATATAAATGAAAAGTGGAAATATACGGAATGAAAGAAACGATTAATAAAGAAAACAATACATACAAACAATGACTGATGGCACTGAAGAACGGAAGTGTCATCTCCGCAAGAACTTATGCAATTATTTTTCCTGCTTTGAAGCCACAATCTGAGAAACCTTCATTGTCTGTATCTTAGTACTATCTTTACAGTTATGCTCTTTCCAACGTGTCTTCAACCTTTATTTTTCCATTTTCCGTGGCTTTAATCACGATCAAAGGACATCTCTTCAAAGTGTAAGAGTTTTAATTTTAAAATGTATACAAATTAAATGAAAAGAAAAAGTAGTTCCGCCATTGAGGACGCAAAGCGGAGACAGATCAGTAGTGTGTTTTACATGCAGAGTTTATTTCGAGCCGCATCTCCCTAAAGCTTAATTGTGTTCTTCCACGAAACGAAAATTGCTAAATTGAAAAACAATCCCAATCTGGCCTGTCTGACGAGGGCTCTTTCTTTGGCAATCATTTTCCGATGTTTATAAGATTGCAGCCTTTACAAAAGAAGTTTTCAATTGATGTTTACAGTCGCTTCATCATCTCCTATAGATAAACAACGCGATCTATAAATCACATGATGTCAGAACTTTGTAAGTACAGCCAGAACTACCACTCGTCTCTAGTACGCAACAATTGATCGTCGCAGTGATGGTTCGCATTTTTTCAAAAGTAATCGTTTTCATAACTACATTTTCAAATATATTTATTTTCTCGTTGTACAACAAAAATTCTAGGCTGCGTTTGTGTACATGAAGTGCCTTGAGCCTTTTTCAAGTATTGACATCAGGTAAACTATCCAGGGCCCATAAGCCGATCACCAATTTTCTTGTAAATCTGAGCGTCCTTGACAACACAGGATTATTGATCAGAAGTAGAAAGGAAGCTGGGAGTGATATGTTCTTCCTTTTATTTATCCCCTAGGCAAGCATGCGTTCTCCCACGCGAAACGAGATTTGTTTATTGTGGTTTGTTGTTTGTCGAGTGCTGGATCCAAATTAATATATACCTGCCCATTTGCGCGTTTATATAGCCGTAAATGGTGGTAAATGAGTGTTGCCTCACACACACACACACACACATTATAGCATTTTAATTAATTCACTTCCCCACACATATCTGTCCATCCACACACATCCAACCACACCTACGTACATTCATTCACGCACATGCACGCACACACATATTTTTATTACTAGAATCTTTTTTTTTTTTAAAGTTGTTTTGTTAACGCGATTACCGCTATTATTTGTCAAGGCGACTATCGCTATTATTTGTTAACACGATTGCCGCGCCGCTATTGTTTGTTAACGCCACTATCGCTATTATTTGTTAACGTGACTATCGCTATTATTTATTAACGCGACTATCACTATTATTTGTTAACACGACTATCGCTATTATTTGTTAACACGACTATCGCTATTATTTGTTTACTTGACTATCGCTATTATTTGTTAACTTGACTATCGCTATTATTTGTTAACTTGACTATCGCTATTATTTCTTAACACGACTATCGCTATTATTTGTTAACAGGACTATCACTATTATTTGTTAACACGACTATCGCTATTATTTGTTAACACGACTATCGCTATTATTTGTTAACTTGACTATCGCTATTATTTGTTAACACGACTATCACTATTATTTGTTAACACGACTATCGCTATTATTTCTTAACACGACTATCGCTATTATTTGTTATCGTGACTATCGCTAGTATTTGTTAACACGACTATCAATATTACTTGTTATCACGACTATCGCTATTATTTGTTAACACGACAATCAATATTACTTGTTATCACGACTATCGCTATTATTTGTTAACACGACAATCAATATTACTTGTTATCACGACTATCGCTATTATTTGTTAACACGACTATCGCTATTATTTGTTAACTTGACTATCGCTATTATTTCTTAACACGACTATCGCTATTATTTGTTAACAGGACTATCACTATTATTTGTTAACACGACTATCGCTATTATTTGTTAACACGACTATCGCTATTATTTGTTAACTTGACTATCGCTATTATTTGTTAACACGACTATCGCTATTATTGTTAACACGACCATCACTATTATTTGTTACTTGACTATCACTATTATTTGTTAACTTGACTATCGCTATTATTTGTTAACTTGACTATCGCTATTATTTCTTAACACGACTATCGCTATTATTTGTTAACAGGACTATCACTATTATTTGTTAACACGACTATCGCTATTATTTGTTAACACGACTATCGCTATTATTTGTTAACTTGACTATCGCTATTATTTGTTAACACGACTATCACTATTATTTGTTAACACGACTATCGCTATTATTTCTTAACACGACTATCGCTATTATTTGTTATCGTGACTATCGCTAGTATTTGTTAACACGACTATCAATATTACTTGTTATCACGACTATCGCTATTATTTGTTAACACGACAATCAATATTACTTGTTATCACGACTATCACTATTATTTGTTAACACGACAATCAATACTTGTTATCACGACTATCGCTATTATTTGTTAACACGACTATCGATATTATTTGTTAACACGACCATCGCTATTATTTGTTAACACGGCTATCGCTATTATTTGTTAACACGACTATCGATATTATTTGTTAACACGACTATCGATATTATTTGTTAACACGACTATCGCTATTATTTCTTAACACGACTGTCGCTATTATTTCTTAACACGACTGTCGCTATTATTTCTTAACACGACTATCGCTATTATTTCTTAACACGACTATCACTATTATTTCTTAACACGACTATCGCTATTATTTGTTAACACGACTGTCACTATTATTTCTTAACACGACTGTCGCTATTATTTCTTAACACAACTATCGCTATTATTTCTTAACACAACTATCGCTATTATTTGTTAACACGATTGCCGCGCCGCTATTGTTTGTTAACGCCACTATCGCTATTATTTGTTAACGTGACTATCGCTATTATTTATTAACGCGACTATCACTATTATTTGTTAACACGACTATCGCTATTATTTGTTAACACGACTATCGCTATTATTTGTTTACTTGACTATCGCTATTATTTGTTAACTTGACTATCGCTATTATTTGTTAACTTGACTATCGCTATTATTTCTTAACACGACTATCGCTATTATTTGTTAACTTGACTATCGCTATTATTTGTTAACACGAATATCACTATTATTTGTTAACACGACTATCGCTATTATTTCTTAACACGACTATCGCTATTATTTGTTATCGTGACTATCGCTAGTATTTGTTAACACGACTATCAATATTACTTGTTATCACGACTATCGCTATTATTTGTTAACACGACAATCAATATTACTTGTTATCACGACTATCGATATTATTTGTTAACACGACAATCAATATTACTTGTTATCACGACTATCGCTATTATTTGTTAACACGACTATCGCTATTATTTGTTAACTTGACTATCGCTATTATTTCTTAACACGACTATCGCTATTATTTGTTAACAGGACTATCACTATTATTTGTTAACACGACTATCGCTATTATTTGTTAACACGACTATCGCTATTATTTGTTAACTTGACTATCGCTATTATTTGTTAACACGACTATCGCTATTATTTGTTAACACGACCATCGCTATTATTTGTTTACTTGACTATCACTATTATTTGTTAACTTGACTATCGCTATTATTTGTTAACTTGACTATCGCTATTATTTCTTAACACGACTATCGCTATTATTTGTTAACAGGACTATCACTATTATTTGTTAACACGACTATCGCTATTATTTGTTAACACGACTATCGCTATTATTTGTTAACTTGACTATCGCTATTATTTGTTAACACGACTATCACTATTATTTGTTAACACGACTATCGCTATTATTTCTTAACACGACTATCGCTATTATTTGTTATCGTGACTATCGCTAGTATTTGTTAACACGACTATCAATATTACTTGTTATCACGACTATCGCTATTATTTGTTAACACGACAATCAATACTTGTAATCACGACTATCGCTATTATTTGTTAACACGACTATCGATATTATTTGTTAACACGACCATCGCTATTATTTGTTAACACGACTATCGCTATTATTTGTTAACACGACTATCGATATTATTTGTTAACACGACTATCGATATTATTTGTTAACACGACTATCGCTATTATTTCTTAACACGACTGTCGCTATTATTTCTTAACACGACTGTCGCTATTATTTCTTAACACAACTATCGCTATTATTTCTTAACACAACTATCGCTATTATTTCTTAACACGACTATCGCTATTATTTATTAACATGACTATTGCTATTATTTGTTAACACGACTATCGCTATTATTTGTTAACTTGACTATCGATATTATTTGTTAACACGACCATCGCTATTATTTGTTAACACGACTATCGCTATTATTTGTTAACACGACTATCGCTATTTTTTCTTAAAACGACTTCTTTCTTTTACGCCGTTTTCCGAGAGCTCCAGACATCTCACTACCCAGTGTCCAATGAAGAGTAAAATCACATATTCAATTGTTTCCACCCAATTGCCTATGGTGGGAATCGAACCTAATACCTTCTTGTCCTGAGTCTGACGTCTTACCTCTATACCACCAAGCCCCAATGGAAGAAGTTACAATCTCTAACACCAAACACAACAAGTAACATTTTTAGCTGAAGTCAATATTTATGTATGTATGATATTAAGTCAGTATTTATTTATGTATGATATTAAGTCAGTATTTATTTATGTATGATATTAAGTCAGTATTTATGTCTGCATGATATTAAATCACTATTTATGTATGTATGATATTAAGTCAGTATTTATGTATGTATGATATTAAATCAGTATTTATGTATGTATGATATTAAGTCAGTATTTATGTATGTATGATATTAAGTCAGTATTTATGTATGTATGATATTAAGTCAGTATTTATGTATTTGGGAGCTGCGATAGCTCAGTGGTTAGTGAACTGGACTAAAAAGGACAAGGGGTAGGGTTCGATCCCAACCGACGGCTTCCGGGTTCACCCAGCCTTAAATCGGTACCGGATTTTCCTGGGAAAGTAAAGCGGCGAGGGCGTAATACCGACCACATTACCCCGAAAATCATGTGCCGAAGGTCTGTAAAATGTATGGTAACTAACACCATATTCCCTATATGCCACATGGCGTGACGGGGGTACTTTTTTTACATTTATTTATGTATGTATGATATTAAGTCAGTATTTATGTATGTATGTATGATATTAAGTCAATATTTATGTATGTATATTATTAATTCAGTATTTATGTGTGTGTGATATTAAGTTAGTAAAAAAGTAAAGTACCCCCGTCACGCCAAGTGGCGTATAGGGAAATATGGTGTTAGTGACCCTATATTTTACAGACCTTCAGCACATGATTTTTGGGGTAATGTGGTCAGTATTACGCCCGTGCTGCTTTACTTTCCCAGAAAAAATCCGGTACCCATTTAAGGCTGGGTGAACCCGGAAGCCGTCGGTTGGGATCGAACCCTACCCCTTGTCCGTAGTAGTTCAGTTCACTAACCACTGAGCTATCGCGGCTCCCATAATTATGTATGTATGATATTAAATCAATATATACATGTATATATATATATATATATATATATATATATATATATATATATATGATATTAAGTCAATATTTATGTATGTATGATAGTGTCAGTATTTATGTATATATGATATTAAGTCAATATTTATGTATGATATTAAGTCAATATTTAT
Organism: Megaustenia siamemsis; assembly: GCA_032433765.1. Lineage (NCBI taxonomy): Eukaryota > Metazoa > Mollusca > Gastropoda > Stylommatophora > Ariophantidae > Megaustenia > Megaustenia siamemsis. Next base: position 67,751,789 of record JAVIAB010000024.1, on the reverse strand, counting down.
GTATGTATGATATTAAGTCAGTATTTATGTATGTATGATATTAAGTCAGTATTTATGTATATATGATATTAAGTCAATATTTATATATGTACGATATTAAGTCAATATTTATGTTTGCATTATATTAAGTCAATATTTATGTTTGCATTATATTAAGTCAATATTTATATTTGCACGATGTTCAGCATCATCATCATCAAGTACTGGGTCTGCTGGCTTAGGTGATCATGTTTCTCCACAACTTTCGATCTCGGCAGCTATTTATCATTTCTGTTGTTGACCTTCTGCCAAGCCATTCTCTTAAGCTGTCTGTTATTTTATCTCTTTGCTTCCCTCTATCTCTTCGTCCCTCAATTTTTCCAGTTGTTATAATATATCCCAGCTCTTCCCTTCTCATTTTATGACCAAAAATGTTGATTGTTTCTTCCTATATAATATTGGACATTAGCTCTCATTTTGCTTTGGCCTCATTCAAAACGTTTTCATTACTCTTCTTAGGTGTCCATGGTACTCTCAACATTCTTCTGTAAAACCACATTTCTACAGACTCCAGTGATTTTCTTTTTTGTTGTCCTATTGTCCATGATTCGCATCCATATGTTAAGACTTGCTCTACTCAACATTTAAGAACTCTTTTTCTTGTTTCTACTATCAAAAATGGATTGCATAGTATCTTCCTCATTTTTTGGAAAGCTACTTTTGCCTGAGCCATTCTGCATTTTACCTCTTTTGTACATCTTCCGTCTGAGGTTAACAAAGTTCCCAAATATTTAAATTCATTTACCTGTTTTAATATTGTTCCACTTGTCTTTATTTTGCACTGAGGTGATGCCTTTTTCTTAGTTGTTACCATTACCTCTGTCTTTTTACTATTAAGGCTGAGTCCTTTATTTTTGCTTTCTTTCACAATAATGTCTAACATTTCTTGTAACTCATTTTCACTTTTAGCGATTAAGACTATATCGCCAGCATAACTTAGATTATTACCTTAGTATGCATGATATATTCAATGCATATTCATATGCAAATTCCCGTGTGTTACCGGGGCCTCATTATGAGGGAGTAAAGAATAGTAATAGTGACACTGTGACTTTCCAGGCATGTCGTAAGAGGCGACTAAGGAGATGGATCAATGGCTTGACAAGCTGTCATTGTAAAAAGCACTGTTAAGGAAACAGAACCATAGATTTTGGAAGCAGTGATCTCTGCAGTATGTGACAGTTTGGCACGCAAGGTTTCTGTTTTTAAGATTGTGGTTCTGACCTATGTGCCGTCTTCGGCTCGAAAGGACAATAGATAGAGATAGATAGATGCATGATATTAAGTCAATATTTATGTATGTATGATATTAAGTCAATATTTATGTATGCATGATATTAAGTCAATATTTATGTATGTATGATATTTAAGTGAGTTAATGCTCGTAACAAAAAGATCAAACATTTTCAAGTCTCAGAGTATTTGGGTTGTAATGTCCAATGAATCTATGTCAATAAAAACGAGAAAGAGAGTTCATCGGTGCTATATAGAACAAATTCTGACCTATGGAAGCGAATCATAGACAGTGGACAAACAAATGAAAAGACGATTGGAGGCCACAGAGACGGGATTTCTCAGAAGAATGTTGAAAGTTCCCTGGACAGCTAAAAAGACCAATGAGAAAGTTCTCAAAGAGGCCAACACAATAAGGGAGCTCTTAAAAAAACATCAGAAAGAAGCAATCAACATTTTTCGGGCACATCATGAGAAGAGGAAAGTTGAAATACTTGGTTACAACTGGCAAAATAAAAGGAAAGAGAGATCGCGGGCGACAAAGAGAGAAAATACTGGATAGCTTGGTGTCATGACATGGAAAACAGTCAACAACAGAATTGATACGATGCACTGTAGATAGAAGATTGTGGAGGGACATGATCACCTACGCCAACCGGTATGGCACATGATGATGATGAATGTCCAATGTTTAACCGGACACAGTTTCTAATGACCTTTTATGTATAATAGAAGAAGCATGTCTATGTTATCTTTATTGGAAGACACACATTTTGAAATCTTCTAAATTATTAGTAATAAACAAATGTGAGTATTAATAAAAGGATTAAAATGGCAGAAGAAAATCACTAACATAGAATTATGGAAAAGTACTTGCCAAAGGGGTTCACCCAGCCTTTAAAAATGGATACCATAGATTTTTCTGGGAAGTATACCCGACCTGACGTTATACCGACAACAACACCCACAAATATACAGGTGGTCACTCAAACATATGGTCACTAACACTATATTCCCCATACCCCTAGCAAGGAGTGGGAGGGGACCTTTACTTTTACTAGCTAAATACCAGTGGATAAAGAGATACAGCGAAGGCTATGGCACTGAATAGGACACAAACTGGGGAAGCCAACTGGGAGTATTGCACAAAATGTTCTCTTTTGGAATCCCCAAGAAAAAAGACAAAGCGGAAGGCCGAAATATTCCTGGAGAAGATACGTGGAAGCAGAGATGAATAAGATAGAAAAGACATGGAATGATCTTAAACGAAACAGAACGAATTAGAACGTGTTTGTTAAGACCTGTGCTTCACAGGAAGCTGAAAGTGTTTGTTGAAGATCTATGTTGCACAGGAAGCTGAAAGTGTTTGTTGAAGATCTATGTTGCACAGGAAGCTGAACGTGTTTGTTGAAGATCTATTTTGCACAGGAAGCTGAAAGTGTTTGTTGAAGATCTATGTTGCACAGGAAGCTGAAAGTGTTTGTTGAAGATCTATGTTGCACAGGAAGCTGAATGTGTTTGTTGAAGATCTATGTTGCACAGGGGGATGAAAGTGTTTGTTGAAGACCATAACCTCCACAGGGGGATGAAAGTGTTTGTTGAAGATCTATGTTGCACAGGGGGATGAAAGTGTTTGTTGAAGACCATAACCTCCACAGGGGGATGAAAGTGTTTGTTGAAGATCTATGTTGCACAGGGGGATGAAAGTGTTTGTTGAAGATCATAATCTCCACAGGGGGTTGAAAGTGTTTGTTGAAGATCTATGTTGCACAGGGGGATGAAAGTGTTTGTTGAAGACCATAACCTCCACAGGGGGATGAAAGTGTTTGTTGAAGATCTATGTTGCACAGGGGGATGAAAGTGTTTGTTGAAGACCATAACCTCCACAGAGGGATGAAAGTGTTTGTTGAAGATCTATGTTGCACAGGGGGATGAAAGTGTTTGTTGAAGACCATAACCTCCACAGGGAACTGAATGTGTTTGTTGAAGACCATAACTTCCAAAGGGGGTTGAAAGTGTTTGTTGAAGACCATAACCTCCACAGGGGATTGAAAGTGTTTGTTGAAGACCATAACCTCCACAGGGAACTGAATGTGTTTGTTGAAGACCATAACTTCCACAGGGAACTGAAAGTGTTTGTTGAAGACCATAACCTTCACAGGGAGTTGAAAATGTTTGTTGAAGACCATAACCTTCACAGGGGGTTGAAAGTGTTTGTTGAAGACCATAACCTCCACAGGGAACTGAATGTGTTTGTTGAAGACCATAACTTCCACAGGGAACTGAAAGTGTTTGTTGAAGACTATAACCTCCACAGGGGGTTGAAAATGTTTGTTGAAGACCATAACCTCCACAGGGAGTTGAAAGTGTTTGTTGAAGACCATAACTTCCACGGGGAGTTGAAAGTGTTTGCTGAAGACCATAACTTCCACAGGGAGTTGAAAGTGTTGGTTGAAGACCATAACCTCAACCGGGGGTTGAAAGTGTTTGTTAAAGACCATAACCTTCACAGAGAACTGAAAGTGTTTGTTGAAGACTATAACCTCCACAGGGGGTTGAAAATGTTTGTTGAAGACCATAACCTCCACAGGGAGTTGAAAGTGTTTGTTGAAAACCATAACTTCCACAGGGAACTGAAAGTGTTTGTTGAAGACCATAACCTCCATAGGGAGTTGAAAGGCAGAGGTAGAACTGTGCTTATTATTGTTATTGCTAGTTTGTATTATTATAGCTGTTGTTGCTTGTAAAATGCATTGTTTTCTTCCAGTGTATTATGACAAGCGATTTCTCCATGGCGCTGACACGTAACAGGTTCAATTAAGTGGGATGGCTGGTCTGGAGGTAAGATACCAGCCTCTGGACAAGAACATCCCGGGTTCGATTCCCACTATAGGCGGTGGACATTTGTCAAAAATCGAATCCGTGGCTTTAGCCTTCCCTAATCTCTGGGTAGTCAGATCTAATGTCTAGCCCTCTCTGGGTAGTCAGATCTAATGTCTAGCCCTCTCTGGGTAGTCAGATCTAATGTCTAGCCCTCTCTGGGTAGTCATATCTAATGTCTAGCCCTCTCTGGGTAGTCAAATCTAATGTCTAGCCCTCTCTGGGTAGTCGGATCTAATGTCTAGCTCTCTCTGGGTAGTCAGATCTAATGTCTAGCCCTCTCTGGGTAGTCAGATCTAATGTCTAGCCCTCTCTGGGTAGTCAGATCTAATGTCTAACCCTCTCTGGGTAGTCAGATCTAATGTCTAGCCCTCTCTGGGTAGTCAGATCTAATGTCTAGCCCTCTCTGGGTAGTCAGATCTAATGTCTAGCCCTCTCTGGGTAGTCAGATCTAATGTCTAGCCCTCTCAGGTAACTGCGAAAAAAGGGAGGTCCAAAGTGCATTCTGGGCACGTTAATGAAACATTGGCAATTGTCTTCTCAGATGATTTTCTCCCATCATTCCAGTTTTTAATCTCGTCTTTTCAGTTAATTATCGTACCCTTGTAGTTGGATTTCTCTCCCTTTCTGCATTATTTCTTCCTTGTCATGCAAGACTCAAAGCGGCTGTTTAAGGGTGAACGCCCGCCTAGAGCCCCTAGTATGTAAGACACGCCACTGATTACTATTAATAATTATTATTACTGTTTACGTTTTAATTGATTTGCTGTTTAATATAAAGTCTCCATCTCAGTGCATAATTTGGTCCGGTTCTACTGATGGAATATTTCTAGCATTGATTATTTGTGGTCGTTAGTCTAATGGTTATTTAATTACACATCCATCATCGACCTAGCCCAGGCAGCGCTGGCCATTTTGTGCCAGGTACAAACAAAAATCTGAAACCACATTAGTAACATCACATCCACAGAAATTCCACACAAAACACTATAGATAGCAATTTTAAAATTATAAGACAGGATATTAATCTGAGCTGCGATTGAGAAAATAAACTTATTCTGTATCCGCTCGAGTGTTATTTCCTTATCTGTCCTTACAATCTCAAAGGCCTATACCTCCAATGAGGGCAGGGGGGAATGGTTGGTCTTAAGGCAAGATGCCGCCTTCGAGACAGAGAGGTTGTGAGTTCAAATCCCGGCTGCACATGTTGGGATTTTTATTTGTGATTTCTCTCTTCGGCAACCACCCCTGGTCTCATCAGCGAAGCCCAGTTTGAAACATCAATTACTCATGGGCGGAAAAAAAAATATGAGTACCCCCCATATCATAAGTTATCTAACTGTGCGGCGAGGGACCCCTGTGCACACGGCTGCCAGGAAAAAAACAAGTTAGCACGCAAAATTCAATTCCTAGTCTCTAGGGACTTCGCCTGAGGTGAACGCTAAGAAAATAATAATAATAATAATAATAATAATAATAGTTATACTGTGTCATGAATTACAGCAGGCTGCGATATTGTCACAATTTGTGAATAAAATATTATTTTGTGCCCAGTACATCCGACTTCAGCACTGTATTTTCTGGGTATCGGGTTTGACTTCGGCGGTCTTACCAACATTTCTTCTTAATATTAGTTCCATTTCAAATTTCATCAAGTGATTATTGTCAACATTTTCTATGACAATCTGCACCATCAATGCAAGAGACAGAGTGGAATGGCGCTCCATGGTAGCCATCCTTCGATGCAGAGACGGCACTCAATGATGATGATTATGATTATTGTCAACATTGCGTGACGTACCCACATGAACCCAGGTTCTCACAGGGCCTAAGGCATTACCACACTGGCAACTACATTGCACCACCATCGGAGAAGGATTCATTCGATAATTCTACCGTCTTCTCATTGATTTAATCTTTTCCAAAAACAACTTTCTTGGTTTGGGTACCTATAATCATGATCACCATCATGTGGCATACCGGTTGGCGTAGGCGATCATGTCCTTCCATAATCTTCTATCCACAGTGCATTGTATCAGTTCTGTTGTTGACTGTTTTCCATGCCATGACACCAAGCTTTCCAGTATTTTCTCTCTTTGTCGTCCGCGATCTCTTTTTCCTTTTATTTTGCCAGTTGCAACAAAGTATTCCAACTTTCCTCTTCTCTTGATGTGCCCGACAAATGTCATAAATCTGGTTCTTTGTGGTGTCACTCTCATGTCTTATACGGCGTCACTCGTCTCTTATTTTATTTTTTTGTAAGGAAAAATAAAAGGAAAAAAAAAAAGGGGGGGGGGGTGGTGGCATCATACATTTTTATAATATTAATTTCTTGTTTACGTCATCATGTTCATTGTTTGCGTCATCATGTTCATTGTTTGCGTCATCGCTATCCGTTTAATGATGTTATATCTCGTTACCTTGACACTTATTTTCTGTATTTACAAATTCCTTATATTTAGTGTTATCACTTCCTTTCTCTTTTGCAAGCCTCTTGGATTTTAATCGCGCTCTCTCTCTCTCTCTCTCTCGCTCTCTGTCTCT
>JAVIAB010000024.1:67672593-67742593 GCA_032433765.1 Megaustenia siamemsis | reverse complement strand
TGTACATTTTCCATCACTGGTTATAGTATGTCCAAGGTAGTTGTAGTTCTGAACTGTCTCCAGGTCTATTCCTTCAATTTTTATATCCACTTGTGGGTTTTGAGTATTTTCTTTGTTTATGATCATAGTTTTAGTCTTTTTGATATTCATATCTAGTCCATATTTTTTGCTTGTTATGTTTATTTCATTAAGTAATTGTTGTTGATCTTTAGGATTTTCTGCTAGTTGTACAGTATCGTCAGCATGTTTCCTAGTGTTTCTAATATTCCGTCAATCCATCTTTTTTTTTTTTTGTGGTCGGCTCTTGAGTCTGTTGTTCTCGCAACGAATGTTGTGTTGTGTTTTGATCTTTCTGCCTTGTCATGCGTCCAAACCATTTTTTTTTTCCAATTTCTTTATATACTCTATGCCGGGGTTTATTTTACTAACTTTTTTTTTCTGATTTCTTCATTTCTGATCATATCTCTCAAGCTGTTTCCTGTCATTCGTCTAACACATTTAATCTCAGTAGAGGATATTTTTCTAATTGTTCTTGCATCTAGTGTCCAGAACTGATATTGGTAGCACAACGTGGGGATAAAGATTGTATTGTAGAGTGCCCGTTTTGCCTCTAGAGTTATTTCCTTGTTGGACAATAGTGGTGATAGCTGTTCAATGATTTCAGAAGCCAATTACTCATTTGCTATTAAAAAGGACGCTAAATTATCCGCTAAGACTTCTACATCCTTTGCGTTGGGCTTTGCTTTCATGGCTTTGTCTTTGTTGATGAGCAATTTCTGAGGCGGTGCATATCTCTGACTTCAACTTTTCTTCAATTCTGGACGCATTTATTCCTCCTCAGTGTCTGCAATTACTTTTAAACCAAAAGAGTGTCTGACTGTATTGTCTCCACTTCAAACAGTGAAGCCGCTTGCAATAGTATTCCAGTTTGAACTCTCACTTCAGAACAAACTTCCTTGACAGTACTGTCACTCCTGTGCGCTGCTGCTCGGTGCAGTGTTTTGGGGGAAACAGTCTCTTCTATATTTTAACTTCAAACGTGTATCCTGACATATAGTAAATCAGTTAAACGTGGTCTTTAACTTTCCATCTAAATATTTATTTTGACTTATGTTGTTTAATTATATAGACATTGCATTTATTCATGCAAATGTACGTGTGTCTTAGAAACAAAATTACAAAAAAGTCAAATTTGGTTGCTTAATTTTTAAAAGGTAATCTAAATGAACTATATAACCAATAAAAACAGAGCCAGTGTTCAGAAAGACATGAAACATGTTGGAATTAACTTGGATTTCAAAAATACATGTCAGGAAAAAGATATGATTTAAAAATACGAGCCCTAATCATGATTAATATATTGACCTTAGGTCCATCTCTTTCCATTGAGTGTCAAAAAAACTCAATGAGAGATGATATCTGTGTGTGATTGTGTTACATGTCCAATATATTGGTGCAGTTAATTCAGCCCAGTACTCATGTAAACTCATCTTTTATGTACCTTATGTTATATAGGGGGAGTCGCGATAGCTCAGTGGTTAGTGAACTGGACTACAAAGGACAAGAGGTAGGGTTTGATCCCAACCACGGGTGCCGGTTCACCCAGCCATTAATGGGTACCGGATTTTTTTTCTGGGAAAGTAAAGTGGCACGGGCGTAATATCGACCACATTACGCCAAAATCATGTGCTGAAGGTCTGTAAAATTTATGGTCACTAACATCATATTCCTTGTACGCCACTTGGCGTGACGGGGGCTCTTTACTTTTACTTTACGTGTTATGTTATAGAGGGCAGGCATGTGTAATATAAAACAAAATATCAGCTTGCTGTAAAGCATAAAACAACGACGAAGAGGAGTAACCATCGCGCTAGTGCAGTAGAAGAAGAAAGTACTGTGAAAACCTGCAAAGATCTCAATGATTATTGGCGTGACAATGTGTTGAAGAAATAACGTTGTAAACGCTAAAATAAAAATAAATGAATTAAAAACATCGGGAAAATAATACAGGAGTAAAAATAAAGCAAAGCAAGCCCTCATATGGGAAACAACAGGTAAAAGAAAAAGAGGAAGACCCAGAGAGACACTGAGAAGAACATTGATGAGAGAGGCAAGAGCAGCAGGAGTCGGCTCCCTCAATGAGATAGAACTGCTTGCACAGAACAGAGACAGATGGGCGAGATTTGATAAAATATCTTTAAAAGAAAACTGCTAGAACAAAAATTCATATAGGAGAAGGTGTATCTTGGTCTACGCCCTATGGGCCGGTTACGGCTCGAAAGGTCAAAGCAAAAATAAAGCGCGGGTTAAATACAAACAGCATAGATGACAAAAACAGCAAGGAAGATAACAAACACAGTAAAAAAAAACAGTAAAGGTGGCAATAAAACAGTAAAGATGGCAATTAAAAACAGTAAAGATGGCAATAAAAACAGTAAAGATGGCAATAAAAACAGTAAAGATGGCAATAAAACAGTAAAGATGGCAATAAAAACAGTAAAGATGGCAATTAAAAACAGTAAAGATGGCAATAAAAACAGTATAGATGTCAATAAAAACAGTAAAGATGGCAATAAAAACAGTAAAGATGGCAATAAAAACAGTAAAGATGGCAATAATTAAAAACAGTAAAGATGGCAATAAAAACAGCAAAGCTGGCAACAAAAACAGTAAGGATGACATAAAAAATAGTAAATATGACAACACAATCAGCAAGGATGACATAAAATTTAGTAAAGCTGGCAACAAAAACAGCAACAATTTAAAGTACCGAAAAGCGATCGTGGATAAGAATTAATCCCTAATATCAGCGGCCATGACACCCGATTGTGATGACGTATAGAACACAATGAAGCCCTGTGCATGTCACATCAAATATTGGAATACAACGATAACGAGCAATGAACCAACGAAGAAACAATCACATGGATGAATGAGTGAGCGAAATTCAAGAGCAATAAATGTAATTGCTGAAGCGTGCATCTCTGGAAATAATTCTGTTTAGAATGCTATTATCAAGCACAGACTATGTTTAGAGCAAATATCGAGTTTCTGTCTTTGCAAGAACGGGCACGGCTCTCTTTGCTCTTTGTGGCTCACTTTGGCATTTGTTAAAATTCATCCCATAATTTGGTACTTCGTGCTCGACTGTAGCCTGAAAGAAACTACCGTTTTACTTACAACCACCATTCCAGTTTTTAAACCAAAGAAAAAAATAAAATAATACCACGAGATGTCTTGTGTACATTACCACCCCCTTAAACCCCGAGGGTTTAATAATCGTACGACTACGAGTTTGGAGCAATTATCAGTGTTCACAGACAGGAAATCACCCGAGGAGATAGCTAAACCAAATCATAAGATTACCTGATAACTATTATACTTATCAAATAGGAGTATAACTGGGGTTTCAAATCAACACCCACCCCGATTTGTTTAGTTTCTTCACAATTTCTTCTGTATGCTGTAATGTAATGCTGTAACGCGCTTTATATTTGCAGTGAAAATTAGGGAGGGAGGGAATGGTGAAACGGAGTGAAGATTGGAGAGGGGGGATAAATCATACCGTGATTGTGCGATATCTTTGATATCATTTCGTGGCAAAATTCCACACAATTGATATTTTTAATTATAACTATTGAATCTATCATCTCCTCCCATTTTACATATAATCCAACGGTTTGGGTGTGGTGTGCAGACGGGTCTAAATGTCGGAACATGTCAGAAATAAAAGAAAAGAAAGAAAGAAAGAAAGAAAGAAAGAAAGAGATATGGACTAGAAGAAGGGAGAAGGGGGGGGGGCTAGATATCCGTCAAGCAACTGAGTTGAGTACGATCAGCGGCCGGATCGTCGAACGGTAGAAGTAATCAAGACCCTGCTCAACGTTCCCAGCGGTGTACCTGAAAAACAGACCATTCATTTTAGCCAAGCGAGAAAGGAACGAAGAGGAAAGAAAACCCGGCACTCAAAAATTTCGTACTGAAGTCGGATGTGTTGGATTGAAAGGCGCAAATAAACCACAACACAGCGCGTCTATACGTACTTAACGCCCTTTACACGGCGGACGACGAAGCGGATAATTCATTCCCTTTAGTAATCACCGGGAGAACACTGGAAAGACAGAATATGGACTGGGAAACAGAGAAAGACAAACAGAGAGGCAGATAAGGACGATGTTGAACATCGATAACAGAATAACAAGAAGAAAGAAAGTGTTGTCCCCGAAAGGTGTTTAGAGGAAAATGGTGTTGGTCATGGTGCCCATATATGTCACCATGGGGACACAACAATGAATGGTGTGATTTTTTTCAAGAAAATCACACAACCTCTTTTTCCAAGAAAATCACACAACCCCTTTTTCCAAGAAAATCACACAACCCCTTTTTCCAAGAAAATCACACAACCCCTTTTTCCAAAAAAAATCACGCAACCCCTTTTTCCAAAAAAATCACACCCACCCCTTTTTCCAAGAAAATCACACAACCCCTTTTTCCAAGAAAATCACACCACCCTTTTTTCCAAGATAAGAAAACAGAAATCCGACATCCAATCAAGGCTGGTGAACCTAGAAGCTCGGGTTCGAGATCAACCCTGACTTGTTGACCTCAGCACATGAATTCATGACATCTATCGCAGCTTCAAAAAAAAATATATGTGTATACATGTGTCATCATCATCAGGTCGCATGTACTTTGCATTCACCATAGCACGTTTGAAAGAACCTCTGTCTGCAGCCACATCTTCCATTCCTTCTGTTGCCATGTTCAAGGTCTCCTTGATTTCTTGGAAACACTTACTTCTTTGTCTGCCCCTGATGCGTCGCCTAGGAACCACGCCTTCCATTATTGTTCTTTCCAGCTCGATGTGTCTTTTGACGTGGCTATAGTATTTTAGAAGCAGCTTTCCAAAAAATGAGGAAGATACTATGCAATCCATTTTGACAACAGAAACAAGAAAATGAGTACTTAAATGTTATGTAGAGCCAATTTTAACAAATGGATGTGAATCATGGACAATAGGACAACATATAAGAAAATCACTGGAGTCTGTAGAAATGTGGTTTTACAGAAGAATGTTGAGAATACCATGGCCAGCTAAGAAGAGTAATGAAAATATTCTGATAAAGGTCGAAGCAAAAAGAGAGCTAATTTCCAATATTAGGAAGAAACAATCATCATTTTTTGGTCATGTAATGAGAAGAGAACAGCTGGAATATATTGTAACAACTGGAAAAATTGAGGGACGAAGAGATAGAGAGAAGCAAAGAGGAAAAAAAACACCTGACAGCTTAAGAGAATGGCTTGGTAGAAGGTCAACAACAGAAATGATAAATAATTGTCGCGATCTAAAGTCGTGGAGAGACATGTGCACCTACGCCAGCAAACCCGGTACTTGATGATGATGATAATATTTTAATTTCCTTTGTAGAACGGTGATGATAATATATATATATATATTCAGTTTTTGAAGACACGTAAAGGTACATGATAAAGCAAGAAATACAACTTCATTATTTAGCTTCGGTAAAAATTGACAAGATATCAATGAAGGTTTCATCTACATGAGATATGTGCACGATCTGTCATAATGAGGTGTTCACTTTGTGACCATATAGCGTTACTATCAATTTTTTTTTTTTGGCAACTAATGGTACTTTCTGTTTGATTTTGTCTAAAGCAGGGATGGGGAGGGGGAGCTTTTATTACCTGAGTGCCAGATATGAAAACTATGAAGATAGCGAGGGCCGGATACCATTACCAAATGAAACCATTGTATAAGTTACCTAATTTGCATTTACAAGCAATCTTAGTGCAAAAGTCATTTTAGCGATGGAGAGTAAAAGACAGAAAAGAAAGTGGAAAGAAAGGGAGAAATGTGAGACAGATTGGGAGGGGGATGGGGTATAGAGAAAATTCAGCAAAAAATTTATAAGTGGAAAGGTTATCAGCAAGGGTTTGATCATTTATAACTCTTTTTATATATTATTTTTGTTTTTAAGCTCAGGGAATGGAGGGTATTGTAATTTTCAAATCAAGCACAAGGGCCGGTCAAAATAACTTTGCGGGCCGGTTGTGGCCCGCGGGCCGTAGGTTGCCCATCTCTGGTCTAAAGTATCCAGAGCTCAACAAGTCGATGTCGAGACGTTGAAGAGATTGCCAACGTCTGATCAACTGGAGCATAGCCCAGACAAACAGAGTTGGATTCACGAGGAACAACACTCACGCCCCCAGGAATGAGCCAATGGTTGAGGATTGTGGGTACACACCGACCAGGAACTGAGCAGTCGCATCTAGTTACCTTGTGCAAATTGACTCAAGTCCTCCAGGGAAACAAGGGCAACATCAGCGAGGGCAGAGCTCGCCCTCAACTTCGGCAAACCACAAACCACCATACCCCCTCGAGGGTAGAGAAAACTTCTGTCAACAAATTGACACACGATATGCCTCGGCGTGTTCCGATTGGTTACATCAGAGGTTCCCAAAGTGTTTTTTAGCATTTGGACACAAATCAAAATGCTTGTTCTCAGCCTGGAATAACTGTCTTTCTTTCTTTCTTTCTTTCTTTCTTTCTTTCTTTCTTTCTTTCTTTCTTTCTTTCTTTCTTTCTTTCTTTCTTTCTTTCTTTCTTTCTTTCTTTCTTTCTTTATTTCTTTCTTTCTTTCTTTCTTTCTTTCCTTCTTTCTTTCTTTCTTTCGTTGAGACTCTGAGATTTAACAGTTATGAAAGGTTAAATCTATCTATCTATCTATCTATCTATCTATCTATCTATCTATCTATCTATCTATCTATCTATCTATCTATCTATCTATCTATCTATCTATCTATCTATCTATCTATCTATCTATCTATCTATCTATCTATCTATCTATCTATCTATCTATCTATCTATCTATCTATCTATCTATCTATCTATCTATCTATCTATCTATCTATCTATCTATCTATCTATCTATCTATCTATCTATCTATCTATCTATCTATCTATCTATCTATCTATCTATCTATCTATCTATCTATCTATCTATCTATCTATCTATCTATCTATCTATCTATCTATCTATCTATCTATCTATCTATCTATCTATCTATCTATCTATCTATCTATCTATCTATCTATCTATCTATCTATCTATCTATCTATCTATCTATCTATCTATCTATTGACCTTTCGAGTCGTAGCCGGCCCATAAGGCATAGACCAAGATACTCTTCCTCTTATTTACATTTTTATTCTAGCAGTTTTCAATCCTTTTAAAGATGTGTTATCAAATCTCGCCATTTGTCTCTGTCTTGTGCAAGCTACTCTATCACACCGAGTGAGCTAATTCCTGCTGCTCTTGCCTCTTTGATCAAAGTTCTTCTCAGTGTCTCTCTAAAAAAAATCAGCGTGAAATGCTACTCATAAAACATTGTCAAGATCATGTAGAAGGTAATGCATGAAGACGAAAAGACAATAGTGTGACTTTTATAAATGATAGAGTAGATTCCAATAGTGGTCTAAATGTACCTACCACCAGCAACGGATTTGACACACATGTAGATCAAGCCTCACGAAGACGGAGTGTGTCAGCCATGGTTCAGGTTTATGGGGAAAATCAGGACACACAGGCATATACGAGTACTGACTATGTGACCAGCTCATCGTGTGTCATGACGTTGTTTTTATCCATCCATGTATGAGTACTGACCATGTGGCCAGCTCATCGTGTGTCATGACGTTGTTCTTATCCCTCCATATATGAGTACTGACCATGTGACGAGATCTTCGTGTGTCATGACGTTGTTCTTATCCCTCCATATATGAACACTGACCATGTGACGAGATCATCGTGTGTCATGACGTTGTTCTTACCCTCCATATATGAACACTGACCATGTGACCAGCTCTTCGTGTGTCATGACGTTGTTCTTACCCTCCATATATGAACACTGACCATGTGACGAGATCTTCGTGTGTCATGACGTTGTTCTTATCCCTCCATATATGAACACTGACCATGTGACCAGCTCTTCGTGTGTCATGACGTTGTTCTTATCCTCCATATATGAACACTGACCATGTGACGAGATCTTCGTGTGTCATGACGTTGTTCTTATCCCTCCATATATGAGTACTGACCATGTGACGAGATCTTCGTGTGTCATGACGTTGTTCTTATCCCTCCATATATGAACACTGACCATGTGACGAGATCATCGTGTGTCATGACGTTGTTCTTATCCCTCCATATATGAACACTGACCATGTGACCAGCTCTTCGTGTGTCATGACGTTGTTCTTATCCCTCCATATATGAACACTGACCATGTGACCAGCTCTTCGTGTGTCATGACGTTGTTCTTATCCTCTATATACGAACACTGACCATGTGACCAGCTCTTCGTGTGTCATGACGTTGTTCTTATCCCTCCATATATGAACACTGACCATGTGACCAGCTCTTCGTGTGTCATGACGTTGTTCTTATCCTCTATATACGAACACTGACCATGTGACCAGCTCTTCGTGTGTCATGACGTTGTTCTTATCCTCTATATACGAACACTGACCATGTGGCCAGCTCTTCGTGTGTCATGACGTTGTTCTTACCCATCAATAAAACTGGACATAGAATCAAGCTCGCATGATCACAAGACTTGAACACTGAAGAAGAAGACCAACTAGTTATAACCAATTCTAGATGCGGAGATGCCACCTGACAATCCTCTATCAATAGTTCTTGTCTCATAATAAAGCATCTTTTTTTTCTTTAAAAGTTAAAATATGCGATTATTTATTTTTCTTTGTTAAAGAACTGAACTAATAAACTAAATGTTGCGCTATAAGCAAAGCAGGCTTCATTGTTACATGAACAATTTAGTTTTAGTGCACATTTTTTCTAAATAAGAATTATTTTAATGGTCAACACAAAGCCAGGTGGCTCTACTTTCTCTTACAAAATATGCTCCCACGTTTAAAAAAAAAAAAAAAAAACTATATCTGTGGCAGTGACAGTACAACGTGATCAATTCTACACAAAAGATAAAGAATATGAAGTCCAAACAATCTTAGTCTCAACAATTCTCCACGTTCTCATAACCATGTGATTAATTCACAAAACAGAAACTGCAACTCCAAATACTCTGAACAACACTTGTACTCGACACTTCATATGATGACACAAGAAGTCGTCTAGATCTCGGGCACAAGGTTATTTATTTACACAGTTATTCAGTTTCATTTCATAAGTCATCTTGATTGCATATAAAAGTCAATCATTGCACATAATGTTTGCTATGGTCGTCTAAACTTCTATATCATTAGTGAAAGTTCTGTATTCATGTTTTGGCACCCGCCGTTGTTATATGACACTCTCACAGGTTATGTAATTACGCCCACTTAACTTCTACTTGGAGCCGCGATGGCTCAGTGGTTAGTGAACTGAACTACAAAGGACTAGAGGTCGGGTTCGATCCTGATCGACTTCTTCCGGGTTCACCCAGCCTTAAATGGGTACCTGATTTTTTTTCTGGGAAAGTAAAGAGACAAGGCGTAATACCGACCACATCACCTCGAAAATTATGTGCCGAAGGTCTATACAAATTATTGTCACTAACATCAATTCCCTATACGCCACTTGGCGTGACGGGATTCTTTACTAACTTCAACTTAGCATAAAATCAAATACACACGATAATATGACTTCTGTATTAATCGGTATATTCCTAACCTTGATTTCCTTAATAAGCACTGATCTATTTAGAGACTCGAAATATTTATCTATAGGTAAACATGTTCTCTTGATATAAATCTTCAGAATAATCCATTAATAAAACATCAGTCAATGTTTCCCTAAGTCTCGAATGCCAAGTAAAGTCCTCAACTTAATGTTCCTCTCGCTGTCGTGTTTTCTTCTCTCCTGATCTAATCGTCTCGTCCCATCTAAATCTCGTTTCGTCTGCTCTGGATCTAATCTCACTGTCCTCAAAAACTAACTATGGCTTCTTTTATAGCCAAGATCAATCTTCTTCTTCTCCTACTACCTTTCAGCTCCCTGTGGAGCATAGGTCCTCATCAAACACTTTCGAAGCCGCTGTGTTTCTTGCCTTTGTTTTAAGATCATTCCATGTCTTCCCTATCATCTTCATCTCTGCTTCCATCTGTCTTCTCCAAGAATCGTCATACAAAAAAAAATAAAATTGGGCGGAAACAAATATGGCGAGAGAATTGGCCCCGCCATATTTGTTTCCGCCTAATTTTGGTTTGTCCACAGTATTTCTTGTCAAATTCATCGTATCTGTTCTGGAAATAAGCTAGCCATAATTGGGCGCCGCCATCGTTCTTTAATTGCATACAAACGTTTAAATTCAAAGGCAAGTCCGAATCAAATTTTGGTTGTCACCTTATGAGTTCTATAAACATCCAATCTGAACGAAGAGAGATTATCATATTTGTTTACTTGTCTTTCGTTTCCTGTGTGATTTACAACTTTTATCAATATCAAACATTTCATTTTTTTAATGCCCGGCCCAAAAAGTGGCGTGGGTGAGCGAAACATTTATGTCTGTCAAATAATGTCCGATAAGAGTATTAAGTCCAACGTACCCAACAACGATGTCGTAATACTATTTCAGATGAGCATCTAAGCTGTGTCTGTTGGAAACTGATTTTTAAAAAAAGAAAGAAATAAAGACTGAGCAGCCTAGTCAGTAAACGTCTCAACATAGTCATGATTGTTTTCATTGTTGTCACAGCCGTCAACTCAGATCCTCGTGTTCCACTGGCAGTTGTATCAGTTTTATTCTAAATTTGTTGCTCTAAAATAAAACTAAAATAATGAAATCTTTCATCCTAGCAGGAGCAGACATTAAGTTGGTCGGTGGGCATGTAGTGTTCACGAGTGAAAAGTTGAGAACCTCTGTGGTACTCGATGAGCCCACACTCATGAACTGATTTCTGTTTGTTTCATTCCTTCTCTCAAACTCTTCTAGACCAGATGAACCTCATCCAAACCCCGCAGCCTTAACAATCTTCTTATTTCTGCGTCAGAAGAAGCCCCACCAAGAATATAATCAGTTCATTTCTTTGATAGTTGAACCATTCGCTGCTTACGTTTACTTCAGGTTTCATCAAATTTGGGCAAGTTCTTATTTGGTTCAGTTCTTATTTGGTTCAGTTCCTATTTGGTGCCATACCCAGGTGAATGAGTACCCCCACACAGAGAAAAAGATACGTAGTCATTTCTTGGATTGAAACCATTCTTATATGGTTCAGAACAGTCCTCGTGGCATTCAGGATGCCAGATGAGATTTAGCTAGTGGGGCGGGACATTGTCAAACATTTTAGATTTGTTATAACATATATATTGTGAACGTAAGTGCCATTATATAAATATTATTTATAAAACGTTTCAACAGCATTCATCGTGCCACTGAAATTTAAAAATATTTGTAATTCTTTTTCTTAAAAAAAAAACAACTTTTTAAAAAAAAATTAGCATTGATCTTGAAGGTCATGATTATTTCCTTTTGTAAATTGTTCAATTACCTCCTTCAATTTGGAAAACGAATGTCCTAGCTGACTTATCATCGCGGGCCCAAACTGTTTAACAGTAGAAGCTGAAATTTGAAGAGTACGTTTCTTTTGTGAAGTTAGACCAGTGAGCATGTCGCTTTTTTATTTTTGATACGAACCCCATGGGAGTGAAAATGTGTGCACATGGTGGCTATGAATGTTGAGTAAATTTTAGACTATTTCCCATATAAATCCGCTATCTTTCAAAAAAAAAAAAATTGGATTACATGTATTTTGTTTTTGAATCGATTAATCGTATATCCGAAATTGATGGTATATGTTTTCTTACCGTTCGATAGCCAATCAGAACTTGTTACATTAATTAAGCGATTCAGTTTTGTAATAAATATACTATAATTTTCGATACAATTATTTTTAATTCACGAGAAGATATTACTTTATTGTGAACACTGAATGTAAGAATTATATAATTATTTTTTTACTTATTCATTGACAATACATTACAAATACGTTGTTACAAATTAAAAAAAAAAAAAATTTATAAAGAACGATTTTTGCTTGATTTATTTGTTTCAGTTTGACTTATTTTATTTTTTTAATTCATGAGAAGATAATGGAGATATAACGTTAACTTTGTAACTTAAATATAACTTAACTCAAAACAACAGAAATGGAATCCAGTGGTCACTGACCAAACAACTTGATGGTTTAGACTTTGCTGATGACATAGCTCTCCTATCACACAGCCATCAACAGATGCAGGATAAAATGAGTATATTAGATGAGAGATCACAACAGCTAGGACTGAAGATTAATAGAGATAAGACCAACATTATGAGAATTAATGCAATTGGCAATAACCAAATAAAACTAGGAGAAATACCTCTACTAGACGTACAATCTTACATATATCTGGGCAGTAATATAGATAAAGAGGGAGGAACAGAAAATGATACCAAAATAAGGACATCAAAAGAAAGAGGAGCTTTCATTGCACTGGGAAACATATGGGAATCCAAAGAAATTAGGCTAAATACAAAAATAAAAATTTTCAACTCAAATGTTAAGTCGGTCCTATTATATGGCTGTGAAACATGGAGAATAACAAAATTGACAATCACGAAGGTACAGACTTTCATTAATGGATGCTTGCGCAGAATAAAGGGATGGAAATGGCAGGACAAAGTTACTAACGTGGAATTATGGAAATGTACCGGTCAAATACCAGTGGATAAAGAAATACAGCGAAGACGATGGCGATGGATAGGACACACACTACGGAAGCCAACTGAGAGTATTACACAACAGACCCTTTTTTGGAATCCCCAGGGGAAAAGACAAAGAGGAAGACCAAAGAATTCTTGGAGAAGACAGATCGAAACAGAGATGAAGATGATGGGGAAGACATGGAATGCTCTTAAAAGAATTGCAAAAAACAGAACGCCTTGGAAAGTGTTTGTTGAAGACCTATGCTCCACTGGGAGCTAAAAGGAAGAACGTTAACTTTGTGTGCTAAGAATTAAAACAATCTTCGTACATATTCTCTATAGGTTATTGAGCGATAATTCATTTTCGTTAATATGCTACCCGTGGTAGTATACGTTGTTGTATGGGACAGCATTGTTCAAATGTGGCGACTATAAATTTGTAAGGAAGCGCTGTAGTGAAAAATCACGTTTAGCGAATCCGGGAATATTTAAAAGAGAAAAGCATGAATTGGCTATTTGAGCGTGACATTCTGACAAATGCCGTCATTAATGAAATTCTAGAAATTCATTGAAAGGGCCAATCATGTTGGCTCGGTGGTGCAAACTGGAGAGAAAAAAACTGAAAAAATTGTGTGGTTACAGCTTTACGTAAGTAGTTGGCGACACACTATCGAACGATGTTACGGCCCGTTAGGGTTTCCCCAGGAACAATCAACAAGACATACACAAACATATCAATAAATAAAATGAACACTACATAGCTAGGGAGCCGTGATAGCTCAGTGGTTAGTGAACTGGACTACAAAGGACAAGAGGTAGGATTCGATCCCAACCGACGGCTTCCGGTTCACCAAGTCTTAAATGGGTACCGGATTTTTTTCTGGGAAAGTAAAGCGGCACGGGCGTAATACCGACCACATTACCCCAAAAATCATGTGCCGAAGGTCTGTAAAATTTATGGTCACTAACACCATATTCCCTATACTTTACTTTTTTTTTTTTTACTCACTATATAGTTAGCTGATAAGATATTAAAAAAAATATAATATAATGAAATAAGAGTGAGAGGACTCAACTTCCAGCTGCTGTGTCCAGGTCCTGAATCAAAATGGCCGAGTTAGGGCGACGAGCCAGGTGTGGTCATAGAAAAAAAAAAAGTAAAGACGTCACGCCAAGTGGCGTATAGGGAATATGGTGTTAGTGACCATACATTTTAGAGACCTTCGGCACATGATTTTTGGGTAATGTGGTTGGTATTACGCCCGTATTACGTGCCGCTTTACTTTCCCAGAAAACATCCGGTACCAATTAAGGTTGGGTGAACCTGGAAGCCGTCAATCAGGATCGAACCCGGCCTCTCATCCTTAGTAGCCCAGTTCACTAACTACTGAGCTATCTCGGCTCCCAGGGGAGGTCATGAGCGCAGGTAAAATGGCTCTAAATGGAGGAGTTCTAAAATTATGTAGAGGGGGGCGTATATGAATAAACGTGCGCATAAAAACCCACATACACGCCCAGATGTGTCCACATAAAGGTCAGTGTGTTTACACAAAGCACAAAGAATAGGCCTGAAATAATATAAGGGGTACCCAACAGGAGGGAAGAGTGAAATGTCCCAAAAGACGTCAAATCTGCACAAAATGTGTGCTCCAACGAAACTTTTGGTTATTTTATAATAATGAGGGAACTCATTATTTGTTTTGCAAAAAATGTGTATTTGAACGAAATCTTGTGTGAAAGAACCTTCTTTCGAACGAAATCTTGTGTGAAAGAACCTTCTTTTGAACGAAATCTTGTGTGAAAGAACCTTCTTTTGAATGAAATCTCTTGTCATGAATATCCAGGTGTGGACGTTTCTTTACAGAAATATTCATAATTGAAATCTTCCCTGAGAACACATACACATATTTTATGAGAACACATAAAATCTTTCATGAGAACACATAAAAATCTTTCATGAGAACACATAAAAATCGTTTATGAGAACACACAAGTCGTTCATGAGAACACAAAAATCTTTCATGAGAACACATACAAAATATTTCATGAGAGCACATAACAATCTTTCTATAGACCAATCAGCCTTACAAGCTGTTTGTTTAAAACAATGGAACGTATAATCAATCTCAGACTGCAGTGGTACCTGGAAAGTGAAAATCTCCTTGTCCCACAACCAGCAGGCTTTAGACAGTGTTACTCTACCGAAGATCAAGCAACCTATCTTTCCCAGGAAATTGAAGATGCGTTTCAAGAAAAGAAACTGGTACTAGCAGCACGTATATACCTAAAGAAAGCATTTGATAAGGTATGGAAGGAAGGGCTTTTGAAGAAACTGAGAAATTATGGAGTAAATGGCAGGATGTACAAATGGGTGAAAGCATACCTGCATAACAGGAGAGCCAGAGTGCAACTGGATGGTCTTAAGTGTAAGATGGTCGCCAGGGTGTTCCACAGGAAGGGGTACTATCTCCAACACTTTTTCTAATCTACATCAATGACCTAGTTACTGAACTACCACATGGCATCAAAGTGGCAATGTATGCAGATGACTTGATAATGTGGTGCACAGAGGAGTATGCAACAGTGGCCTCCATGTTGCTACAAAGAGCTATGAATGCACTGAATTAATGGACAAATATATGGTATATCAGCATCAATACAGACAAATGCAATACCACACTTTTCACTCTCTACCCACAACAAAAAGCAGGTGCCATCTGCATAAACAATGAGGCTGTGAAAGAAGATACAAGCTACGTATCTCGGAGTTACGTTTGATAACAAACTACCTATCTTGGAAACAGCAGATGAATAAGGCAACCCAAAAAGCAAGGAGGAAATTGGCTATTCTAAGAAAGCTGTGTGGAACCACATGGGGTGCAAATGGGGAAATACTCAGTAAAGTTTACCAACAGAGTATACGCCCACGCCAATATGGTATTCTAAAATATGGATTATCTGCATGGTGCTCAGCATCAAACACCACACTGCAAGAACTGGATAAAGTACGAAACCAGGCACTTAGGGTCATCACAGGAGCAATGAAATCAACACCAATAATCAAGATGGAGAAATTGTGGAGGATACCAGCACTGAGAGAATGGAGGGACACAAAGGTGCTGATACAGGCAGAAAAATGTGCATGCATGCCGAGACATCCAATGAAGGGCCGATTCCAAAATCTTGCATTGGGACGACTTAAGAGAAGCAGCTTTATCCACCAAGCCAAGCGTATTTGTAGACAAACACCAGACACGCCAAGAGTTGTTAACCCCCTACTGCCCATACCAGAACAGACTCCCTGGACAGAGGAATCAGGATTATCAGTTCAAATACGGACAGAAGTGAAAGGAATAGTTGACAAAGAGGAACAGAATAGTCTACAGCGAAAAACAATAACTCTCAGTTTCCTGGATGAAGAATACCCACAAGACCTATGGATCCGTGTGTACACAGATGGATCAGCACAGAATGCAGTAAAGAATGGGGGAGCAGGTGCATATATAGAGTACCCAAATAACACTAGGGATATGGATAAAATAGCAACAGGGAAATATTGTCACAATTATGATGCAGAAATACAAGCAATAAAGTTGGCAATAGAAAAACTGCTGAACAGTAATCTTAGCCCACAGCCTGTAGTGTTTTTGACAGATGCAAGATCAGTACTCCAGGCACTACAATCCAGAAAATTACCACATCTGCAGACCTTATTAACTGAACTCTGCAAGCACCACAGGGTTGCCCTGCAGTGGATCCCATCTCACTGTGGAATACCAGGAAATGAGAAAGCAGATCATTTGGCAAAGGAAGGTTCAACAGGCACACTACTAGATACACCGGTTACATACCATCATAAGAAACAGATAATCAAATCAATCAGAGGACCACAAGCCCCAAATCAGGATGCCTTTCATAATATGAATAGATATGAACAAGTTATCATTATACGCTTCAGAACAGGACACAACCGACTCCATAGTCACTTCAAATTTCAAGATCAGCACATCAACTACTTGTACATGTGGACAGGCACCCCAGACTGCTGAACACATACTTCAAGACTGCACTGAATATAGTAGACTGAGGAAAATCCATTGGCCCATAGATACAACACTACAGACAAAACTATATGGGCCACTGCAAGAATTACGAAAAACAGTAAAATTTATACAGGAATCGACATTGTTGATATAGACAATACTTCGGGCGAACGAAAGATAGATAGATAACAATCTTTCATGAGAACACAACAATCTTTCTTGAGAACACAACAATCTTTCATGAGAACACAACAATCTTTCATGAGAACACAACAATCTTTCATGAGAACACAACAATCTTTCATGAGAACACAACAATCTTTCACGAGAACACAACAATCTTTCATGAGAACACACCAATCTTTCATGAGAGCACAACAATCTTTCATGAGAACACAACAATCTTTCATGAGAACACAACAATCTTTCATGAGAACACATACAAATCTTTCATGAGAACACAACAATCTTTCATGAGAACACAACAATCTTTCATGAGAACACATACAAATCTTTCATGAGAACACAACAATCTTTCATGAGAACACAACAATCTTTCATGAGAACACATACAAATCTTTCATGAGAACACATACAAATCTTTCATGAGAACACAACAATCTTTCATGAGAACACATAAAAATCTTTCATGAGAACACACACAAATCTTTCATGAGAACACATAAAAAATCAGGTATAGTGAAGTACAAGTAGGAGTAGTGTAGTCAGAAAAAGTAAACAGCACAGACAAGAAGTATTACGGACTACCGGTAGGTCGGAGTGTAAAAATGAAGGTAAATGTAAAGGTAAAGTACGAGACTTGAATTGGCGTCTTAGCACAAGAGTTTTTACCCATATGTGCTCGGCCGCCTACCCAAAAGTGTTCGGAGACTTCTGGATAGTGTCTCTTCAAGCATTGAAACTCACGATGCGAGGCGGCATTCCTCACCTTACCAGAGTAATACCCAGGTACCCATTATTGCCAGCGGCTGGGTCAACCGCGGGAGTATTTTTTTTTCTAACCACTTGCAATGTGTTCTTGTGGAGGAGATTTGAGAAAAACATAATGTATTTCCATGCCTTGACTCTCTACTGGTACATGCTGACGAATATGCACATTTCCTGGATTGTCTGCTCATTCTAAGCTCTTCTGACTTCCAAGTTTATAAAGCGTCTACTAATGGTTGATGTTGAAGCTAAACTTCAATCAGCTCAACTCTGCAAAGACACCAGACTGCAAGTGAAGGTCCTCCACTGGAACCGCACTGAGGCCCCGGTGTTCACATTTCAGGTACTACTAGCAGAAATGTAGCTTCCCTTTTAGTTCCTTAGTGCCTCTTTTAGTTCCAGCTGTAATTTCTTCTCAGAAATTACGTAGCTCTCGGATATTACTTAGCTCGCAGAGATTACTTAACTCTAAGAGATTACTTAGCCCTCAGAAATCATTTAGCTCTTAGAGATTACTTAGCTCTCAGAGATTACTTGGGTCTCAGAGATTACTTGGGTCTCAGAGATTACTTGGGTCTCAGAGTTTACGTAGCTCTCAGAAATCATTTAGCTCTTAGAGACTACTTAAGTCTCAGATTATTTAACTCTCAGAGATTACTTAGGTATCACAGATTCCTAGAGGTTGTCAGTTAAAGTGGCAGGTGCTATCTCGAGGGATGACTCACGTTCACTTAGTCAGTTCTACATCGTTTGTTCCAGGGTGAGTTCATCTAGCAGGGAGGTGATCCTAGCAGGGAGATGACCCTAGCATGGAGGTGATCCTACCAGGGAGGTGATCCTAGCATGGAGGTGATCCTATAAGGGAGGCGACCCTACCAGGGAGGTGATACTAGCAGGGAGGTGATCCTAGCAGGGAGGTGATCCAAGCACCTGACAGGAGGATTGCAAAAGAGTTCTTCAGTAGAACAATTGTTCAAGACTCAAAACCACTATCATCTTCGCGTTTAGATAGAACACACCGGCTATTATGTCAGTTTTCGAGGAAGATTCTTAATTATTTTTTTAATTTCCCAGTCTAGTTTGAAATTATCCTTGTTTTATATTATTTTTTTGGTTTTAAATATATATATATATATATGTATATATATATATATATGTGTGTGTGTGTGTGTGTGTGCTGTATGTTTGTTTCTCCTGAAGGCCTATTGGGCCGAAACGTCGTTCTGATTTGTCGTCCACTTATTACGTAAAGCTTTAACATGACAGTATTATATATTTTTTTTATCTCTTTTAAAAAAAAATATATTTCTCCTTACAATTAACTTCACCGCAGCTTCATATTTTTCATCTCTACGCCTTTCTTTGCTTTGATCCGGTTATGATGTCACGACGATGTGATCGGAACATGTCTTAATGGAAAGGTTGAGCATCGCTGCAGACCAGGGACCTTCTGATGACCTTATCAGACCACGCAGCCCAAACATTGCTGATTTTAAATTAAAGAGATTTGACTCTCAGTGTGCGTGCGCCGTTCTGGCATGTGCCACCGTTGTTAAAGAATTTCTACGAAGCAAATTCAAACGGACACACATGGAATACAGGTCTGTGTGGCTCAGTGGTGAAAAAAGGAAGATGCCGTAGACTACCTGGTAGAGTTACTGAGCATCTCAATCTTCCTGATTTCTTCAAAGCTTCTCATCAAATTGAACCTGTAAAGACATTTAAAAAATAATATTCTTTACAGCATTCCCTTCAAAATAACTCTAGAGGCAAAACGGGCACTCTATAGACTCAAGAGAGAAATAGACTCAAGATGCAACAGTACTTGTCAAATCATTGGACAGGTATCACCACTATTGTCCAACAAGGAAATAGCTCTAGAGGCAAAACGGGCAATCTATAGATTTATTATTATATTATTATAATATTAGAAACACTAGGAAACATAACAGCAGCAGAGGCGAACAGAAGAGCAAAAGACCGCAAATTATATCTTCCATCGACGCTGAAAAGCAAATGAGAAAGGGAAGAAGAAGAAAAAGAAGAAGAAGGATATGAAGAAGAAGATTCCCTTCATCGCCAATTACTGTGCGCTGCCTTCCATAAGGTAACTGATATATTTTTCAATGAAATATGAAATAAAAGGACATTATAATTGCACTGCACGTTGTACTTAAATCTCGCATTGTGGCTACGAGTCTAACAATATTTCCATCGAAAAAAACGTCGATGTTCATTGCTACTTCTGTAAATATTGTTTCTATTATGTGTGTGCCAAATTTAAAGTGTCTATTCTAAGTGAGACTTTCAAAAGTAACCACAACCCACCCACCTCCTCCCCAACCACAATAAATCTCACAATTGTGTTTGTATTCTAAATGAACAAAAAAAATATTCGTAAAGACACATTCATTAATATATACATATTTCTAAACTGCCCTGCTATCTCTCTTTTACAGATTTTCTTTTTTTTTTCTTCAGAAACGGATACATAGAGAGATATTTGACGACACTGTTGTATCGTATTCATATTTCAGTAAACACTGCCGCTCTCCATTATTGAACAGGCCACAAATATTCAATGGGCTGCTTGAAAACTTGCTTTTTTTTTTTTTTTATCAAATTCTAACACGGTTTCTGTCTAGCCCTCGTTCTGGGGCTCGTTTTTCTGCTAGAGATTTGCCATCAGCGACTCGTGTCTGGATAGAGCTGAAAGAGCAATTTTCGTTTTTTTTTTTTGCTTGTCAGCGAGGATGACGTCAAATATAGAGGGCAAGTTTGATGGCGGGTGCGACTATTGGGCAAAGCGGTTGATGCTAGCGCGGATTGTGTCACTTTAACAGTCTCTAGCGCGGATCGTATCACTTTAACAGTCTCTAGCGCGGATTGTATCACTTTAACAGTCTCTAGCGCGGATCGTATCACTTTAACAGTCTCTAGCACGGATTGTATCACTTTAACAGTCTATAGCGCGGATCGTATCACTTTAACAGTCTTTAGCGCGGATTGTATCACTTTAACAGTCTATAGCGCGGATCGTGTCACTTTAACAGTCTCTAGGTTAGAACACGTGACAAGGCAGAAAGACCACAACACAACACAGCGAGACTTCATTAAACGTTGCGAGAACACAAGATCCAAGGACCGACCACGAAAAAGATGGATTGACGGAATATTAGAAACACTAAGAAACATAACAGCAGCAGAGGCGAACAGAAGAGCAAAAGACCGCAAATTATATCTCCCCTCGACGCTGGAAGCCAAATGAGGAAATACAGAAGACGTTTCTGTGGACGTTTCAAGGCCTAAGAGAAATAGCCTGATAGGCCACATCTGGCCCGCGGGCCGCCATTGGCCATCCCTGCTCCAGACCCCATGCCCCTCTCTCCCTGATAATGACGAAATTTCCCGTTTGTGACACGTTTTCTGTATGAGATATTGAGTGTCTAGCGGCAATACACCAAATTTTCTCCGTAGCTTTTTTAAAAAAAATTATTGCAAAATATGTTCTTTTTGGTAAATCATTCACACACAACCCCGGTGTATAAAGATCTGATACATCATTTTAGATGATATCAGTTAGTCTCCGCTGTCTATACATTGAAACCTTGTCCAGCCCTGCCCCAACAATATTATGCTTCACTGGTATCAGATGCATAACCTCGATATTGTTCAGTTATCTCCTTTCCAATTTAAAACCCTGACGATCAACGTCATTAATCCTCTTCAGTCATCGATTATTCGTCTTTTTTCTTTTTCTCTTAACACCGCAACGTTAGGACCCCGAGTTTGTGTACCAGGGACGGGACGGTCACGTGTTATCGTCTTCTGTTAGCTATCACGTGTGCCATGTCACTAGTGCATTCTGGGGCTCTATGCACAAAAATTAGGGCGGGTTGAATATTTGAAGTAGAAGAAAGACATAACAATATGAGATAATTATGGGAAACTCTTTATACAGAGCTTATGGGAGCCGCGATAGCTCAGTGGTTAGTGAACTGGACTACAAAGGACAACAGGTAGGGTTCAATCCCAATCGACGGCTTCCGGGTTCACCCAGCCTTTAATGGATACCGGATTTTTTTCTGGGAAAGTAAAGCGGCACAGGCGTAATACCGACCACATTACCCCAAAAATCATGTGCTGAAAGTCTGTAAAATTTATGGTCACTAACACCATATTCCCTATACGCCACTTGGCGTAACGGGGGCTCTTTACTTTTTTATTTTATTTTACTATTCTATTTTAGCCGCCAAGGGTTCTTTAACGTGCGCAAGTGCACACGGGAACTCTTATTTATTGCCGTTATTCGAGAAGGCTGGACATCGGATCTCACTGCCCAAGAGATCAGAGAGAGGCTAGCGTTGCAAAGAAACCACGGATTAATTCATGTTTCCTATTTTTGAGAAATCACCACCGCTTGTTGTGGGTTTTGAACCTGAGTCTTTTCTGACCAGAGGCCGACGTCATACCTCTAGTCTACCCAGCCCCTCTCCCCTTCCCGTGGCCAAAACGTGAATAATTTTGCACTGTCTTATATTTATCGTATTTTATATATGTGGTAGAGTATACGTCATAGAGAAATAGAATACACGGCGATAGAAAAGAAAAAAAAACATTTCTAGGGGCGCTGAAAAATCCATAGTCAACTATGACTGACGGAGACTACTACTACCACTACTACTACTACTACTACTACTACTACTACTACTACTACTACTACTACTACTACTACCACTACTACTACTAAATGTGGTCCTATATGTCCCCCCGTGGCAGACCTCATGTAGGTGGATATGCCATAAAGATTTTAAAGAAAAACAGAGATACATCAGGAGATCGTCGTCTGTTTGTAGTCACCCTTGATGGCAGTCTCCTATTATGAAAGTGTTGATCTCCAGTCCCTGCAGAACCGCAAGAGAACGCCTATACCATCGTATATAAGTACAGTTAAGTATAGTATAGAGCAGTGGTGGCCAAATGGTGGCCTGCGGGCTGATCTGGCCCGCCGGTCTATTTTTCTTTGTGAGGAGCCAGTAGTGGGGTGCGATGTATACTCTAAGGTATGGTGACAGCTTTACAAAAAAAGGAACACAACAAAACACTGACGTTTCGGCCTACTGCCTTCTTCAGAAGACGGGGACAATGACAACAAACGGTGAGGTACAAATATCTAAAGTTACCTGTGGGATGATACAGTTAGGGGGATGTTTGTTTTACTTTTTCAGTTGTACATTATTTCTCTATATTAACAATTGTATGTCTCTACACTTCACCTATCCTCCAACACGTGACACATCTCTTTCTCATCCTATCTCTTATCCCTCTGTCCACCTCTCCCTAACTTTGGTTATTGTTATAGAAGGTCCCGGTATCACTGCAAACGAATTAAAATCCACAATTGCTCAACCACCCATGCCAGTGGAATCATCTGAATTACAATTTCATTTCCCAAACAAAGAAAGGTAGCTGTAGTCCCCATCATAGCATTCTCAGCACACGCCAAAAGACATAAGGCGAAACCGCACAGAAAGTGAACACAGCCATCTGTTTTCCATCATACGATATCATCATTCTTCGTAAATAATCGAAATATCGAAACACGATCAACACAGATAAAACGCACAGCTCACGGTGTGCACAGAGCACTTAACTCAGTAGCTCCTGCAACAAGCCGGACTTGGAATATGAGAAAACTGCAACAATGAACACTTTTCAAACATAGTCTTTAATGGTTCCTGCCGCCTATCCACCATATTGACTGGAGTTTCGACTCCTCCTGAAAATGATGATCATCATAAAAAAAAAACAAAATGTATAGCATCTTGATGATGCTAGGGCATCACCCTGACTTTATCATCCGACAAGTAGCAACAGATATGTGTGCCTCACCGTTTGTTGTCCCCGTTTTCTGAAGAAGACCGTCGGCCGAAACGTCAGTATTTTGTTGTGTCCCTTTTAAGTAAACGTGTCACGATACTTTGGAGTGTACATCACACCACACTACTGGCTCCTTGCTATCGGCTTTACCGCATCTCTACAATTAGTTGCCTGCTCCCTGTTGTTCTTGGTTCTGAAAGCGCTCACATAAACTACCGATATTAAATATTTATAAACAAAAAAACCAAACTTTCAGGCGTTTCTACAATAATCAAAGGATTTGTTTAGAGTTTTCGCTGCAAAGTTGATTTTCTGTCACGTGATACCGCGCTATCATTATTATTATGACTAAATGACGTCATGTAATTTTGGATGATACTCTTTAGTTGGCGCTCTGATCTAGGCCTTGGCCGCGGTCAGCTTTGGCCATCTTTGATACAGAGTACCCTGACTTCAACCTGTTACTACCTTATTATAGTTCGTTGTAGACATGATCCAGGGAGAGTTGAGATGCTGAAGATTAAGAAAATCTATCTATCTATCTATCTATCTATCTATCTATCTATCTATCTATCTATCTATCTATCTATCTATCTATCTATCTATCTATCTATCTATCTATCTATCTATCTATCTATCTATCTATCTATCTATCTATCTATCTATCTATCTATCTATCTATCTATCTATCTATCTATCTATCTATCTATCTATCTATCTATCTATCTATCTATCTATCTATCTATCTATCTATCTATCTATCTATCTATCTATCTATCTATCTATCTGTCTGTCTGTCTGTCTGTCTGTCTGTCTGTCTGTCTGTCTGTCTATCTGTCTATCTATCTGTCTATCTATCTGTCTGTCTGTCTGTCTGTCTGTCTGTCTGTCTGTCTGTCTATCTATCTATATGTCTATCTGTATGACTGTCTGTCTGTATATCAATCTGTGTGTCATTTGTCTGTCTATAAAATGGGAAAACATTTGCGCTGTCTCTTTCTATTCTCAACAGATTTGCTTATGCCAAGAAGTAATATTTGAACCTTTTTTTTCCTTTGTTCAGGTTTTTTCCTTCAGTAATCGCTGCTTAGAAACCATGAAAATCAATACCAGTATCGTGATTATCACAGCCCAAGAGACGGGACTATCATTACATACGATTCCAATAATTATTTAATTTGTTCCTCTAATGTCGAATACAGCCGTAGGACTATGAACGAACAACCAGCGAGATAATAGAGACAATGAGATGTATTTTATAGAAGTAATTTCTGTGTTGCTAAGGGGATAGCGTGTGGTGGTATACTATTTGACCCAGAAATGAATCTTCCTTCTATAAAACTTTCTTAATTTCTTTCTGTTTTGTTAGGGAGGGAGGAAAAGGGTAAAGCAAACTGGGGAAGGGGGGGGGGGGGGCGTGAGTGAGCACATTCTTTTCCTTTTTTTTTTTTGTTTCAAATTTCTTTTTGTTTTGTTAGGGATGGAGTATTACAACAGGTAAATGAATTAAAATATTTGGGAACTTTGTTAACCTCAGACGGGAGATGTACAATAGAGGTGAGATGCAGAATGGCTCAGGCAGAAGCAGCTTTCCAGAAAATGAGGAAGATACTATGCAACCCATTTTTGACAATAGAAACAAGAAAAAGAGTTATTAAATGTTATGTAGAGCCAGTTTTAACATATGGATGCGAAACATGGACAATAGGACAACAGACAAGAAAATCACTGGAGTCTGTAGAAATGTGGTTTTACAGAAGAATGTTGAGAATACCATAGACAGCTAAGAAGAGTAATGAAAATGTTCTGAGAGAGGTCAAAGCAAAAAGAGAGCGAATTTCCAATATTAGGAAGAAACAATTATCATTTTTTGGCCATGTAATGAGAAGAAAACAACTGGAATATATTGTAACAACTGGAAAAATTGAGGGACGAAGAGATAAGAGGGAAGCAAAGAGAAAAAAATAACAGACAGCTTAAGAGAATGGCTTGGCAGAAAGTCAACAACAGAAATTATAAATGGCTGCCGAGATTGAAAGTTGTGGAGAGACATGATCACCTACACCAGTAGGCCCGGTACTTGATGTTCATGATGATGAGGG
The DNA here is from genome assembly GCA_032433765.1 of Megaustenia siamemsis. NCBI lineage: Eukaryota > Metazoa > Mollusca > Gastropoda > Stylommatophora > Ariophantidae > Megaustenia > Megaustenia siamemsis. The sequence continues at coordinate 67,716,897 of JAVIAB010000024.1, read as the reverse complement.
AGGGAGGAAAAAGGTAAAACAAACGGGGGGGGGGGGGGGGGGGGCAAATGATCACATTCTTCTTCTTGTTCTGTTTCATATTTCTTTTTGTAATATTCTACTGATGATCTCTCTTGTAATATTCTACTGATGATCTCTCTTGTAATATTTTACTGATGATCTCTCTTGTAATATTTTACTGATGATCTCTCTTGTAATATTTTACTGATGATCTCTCTTGTAATATTTTACTGATGATCTCTCTTGTAATATTTTACTGATGATCTCTCTTGTAATATTTTACTGATGATCTCTCTTGTAATATTCTACTGATGATCTCTCTTGTAATATTTTACTGATGATCTCTCTTGTAATATTCTACTGATGATCTCTCTTGTAATATTTTACTGATGATCTCTCTTGCAATATTTTACTGATGATCTCTCTTGTAATATTTTACTGATGATCTCTCTTGTAATATTTTACTGATGATCTCTCTTGTAATATTCTACTGATGATCTCTCTTGTAATATTTTACTGATGATCTCTCTTGTAATATTTTACTGATGATCTCTCTTGTAATATTTTACTGATGATCTCTCTTGTAATATTTTACTGATGATCTCTCTTGTAATATTTTACTGATGATCTCTCTTGTAATATTTTACTGATGATCTCTCTTGTAATATTCTACTGATGATCTCTCTTGTAATATTTTACTGATGATCTCTCTTGTAATATTTTACTGATGATCTCTCTTGTAATATTCTACTGATGATCTCTCTTGTAATATTTTACTGATGATCTCTCTTGTAATATTTTACTGATGATCTCTCTTGTAATATTTTACTGATGATCTCTCTTGTAATATTCTACTGATGATCTCTCTTGTAATATTCTACTGATGATCTCTCTTGTAATATTTTACTGATGATCTCTCTTGTAATATTTTACTGATGATCTCTCTTATAATATTCTACTGATGATCTCTCTTGTAATATTCTACTGATGATCTCTCTTGTAATATTTTACTGATGATCTCTCTTGTAATATTTTACTGATGATCTGTCTTGTAATATTTTACTGATGAATCTCTCTTGTAATATTTTACTGATGATCTCTCTTGTAATATTTTACTGATGTTCTCTCTTGTAATACTTTACTGATGATCTCTCTTGTAATATTTTACTGATGATCTCTCTTGTAATATTTTACTGATGAACACTCTTGCAATATTTTACTGATGATCTCTCTTGTAATATTTTACTGATGAACACTCTTGTAATATTTTACTGATGAACACTCTTGTAACATTTTAATGATGAACACTCTTGTAATATTCTGTTCTGTTAAATCAGCTTGAATAAGGAAAAAGAATCTCTATTTTAGTTAAGGCAGTGTTAGTGGAAAGGATTATCTCTATTTTAATTAACGCAGTGTTAGCGGAAAGGATTATCTCTATTTTAATTAACGCAGTTTTAGCGGAAAGGATTATCTCTATTTTAATTAACGCAGTGTTATCGGAGAGGATTCATCATCATCATCGAGTGCCGTCTCCGCAACGAAGGTTGGCTGCCATAGAGCGCCATTCTGCTCTGTCTTTGCTTTGATGGTGCAGGTTGTCATAGGCTGATTTGTCCGGAAAGGATTATCTCTATTTTAATTAACGCAGTGTTAACGGAAAGGATTATCTCCTCTATCTTAATTAGCGCAGTATTAAGGGAAGGGATTATCTCTATTTTAATTAGCGCAGTGTTAACGGAAAGGATTATCTCTATTTTAATTAGCGCAGTGTTAACGGAAAGGATTATCTCTATTTTAATTAGCGCAGTGTTAACGCAAAGGATTATCTCCTCTATCTTAATTAGCGCAGTATTAATGAAGGGATTATCTCTATTTTAATTAGCGCAGTGTTAGCGGAAAGGATTATGTCTATTTTAATTAGCGCAGTGTTAGCGGAAAGGATTGTCTCCTCTATCTTAATTAGCGCAGTATTAAGGTAAGGGATTATCTCTATTTTAATTATCGCAGTATATGTGAAGGGATTATCTCTATTTAAATTAGCGCAGTATTATGTGAATGGATTATCTCTATTTTAATTAGTGCAGTATTAGGGAAAGGGATTATCTCTATTTTAATTAGCGCAGTATTATGTGAAGGGATTATCTCTATTTTAATTAGCGCAGTATTAGGGAAAGGGGTTATTTCAATTTTAATTAGCGCAGTATTAGGGAAAGGGATTAGCTCTATTTTAATTAGTGCAGTATTAGGGAAAGGGATTATCTCTATTTTAATTAGCGCAATATTAGGGGAAGGGATTATCTCTATTTTAATTAGCGCAGTGTCAACGGAAAGAATTATCTCCACTTTAAATAAAGTGGCATTCATCATCATGTGCCACCCCGGTTCGGGCAGATGATCATGCCTTGTCACAATTCTCTGTCCTCAGCGCATTCTATCAACTCTGCTGTATCAACAATATATCAAATTTTCTGTACCAACATTGCATCAACTCTGCTGTATCAACATTGCATCAACTCTGCTGTTGGCTGTTTACCGTACTCGAGTGCAAGCTATCTAACTTCTTCAGTCTTTGTCTTCCACGATCTCTCTTTCCTTATATTTTGCCAGTTGTTACAAAGTATTCCAACTTTTCCATTCTCTTTCTTCCTCTTTCTCTTTCTTACTGGTACCTAAAAGGTGTTGTGGTTATATCATTTGTCGTTCTTGAGCAGCTCGAACTGTCTGAATTAGTGATTTTCCTTTGTTGTTACATGTCTCTGTCACTGCATCAATCCATCTTCTTCTGGGTTTTCCTCTTGGTCTTTTTCCATGCATTCTCGAGAAGAACGCCCTTGATGGTGATTGGTAAGGATTGATTCTGACCAGACCATTTAAGTTGTTATTTTTCTATATATTCTTGGCAGGGTTTTGTTCCTATCACTTTTCTTATGGTTTCATTTGATATTTTATCTCTTCTTGTGTTGTTTGTTACTTTTCTCATGCATCGCATCTTACATGTATTCTTCCTCTTCTTCTTCTACCTTTTTAACTCCCAGTGGAGCATAGGTCTTCAACAAACACTTTCCAAGTCGTTCTGTTTCTTGCCATTCTTTTAAGATCATTCCATGTCTTCCCCATCATCTTCATCTCTGTTTCGATCTGTCTTCTCCAAGAATTCTTTGGTCTTCCTCTTTGTCTTTTCCCTGAGGATTCAAAAAAAGGTCTTGTTGTGTAATACTCTCAGTTGGCTTCCGCAGTGTGTGTCCTATCCATCGCCATCGTCTTCGTTGTATCTCTTTATCCACTGGTATTTGACTGGTACATTTCCATAATTCTATGTTAGTGATTTTGTCCTGCCATTTCCATCCTTTTATTCTGCGTAAGCATCCATTAATGGAAGTCTGTATCTTCATGATTGTCAATTTTGTTGTCTCCATGTTTCACAGCCATATAATAGGACCGACTTAACATTTGAGTTGAAAATTTTTATTTTTGTATTTAACCTAATTATTCACATGTATTGATCTTTCTTAAATGTGATTTATGTGCGAAAACAAATGACGACGGTCACTTTTTGATGTCTTAAAAGAGCTATTTTGTGTGTGTGTGTGTGTGTGTGTGTGTGTATTGGCCTCTGTGGGAACTTCCTAACTCGTCTTTAAAGGGCAGTAATAATGGGGTGAGAAAATCCGCAGATTTAAAAAAAAAAAGAACAATAATAGAAGACAAAACGTTTAAAATAAATCTTGCATTGTTGAAATCTTTGTTTGTGGAATTATAATTCACGAAAGTGAAATCTGGTGTCGACGAAATCTTCGTCTAGTCTGAGTTTTGTATCAAGAGCAGTTTTTGCTTGAAACGAAATTTTACGTGGAAGAAATCTTTGGTCAGAGAAATTATTATTTGTTTTGCAAAAATTAGTATTTGAGCGAAATTTTTGGTCAGAGAAATCATCATTTCTTTTGCAAAATTAGTATTTGGGCAAAATCTTTGGTCAGAGAAATCATCATTTGTTTTGCAAAAATTAGTATTTGAGCGTAATCTTTGGTCAGAGAAATCATCATTTATTTTGCAAAATTAATATTTGAGCAACATCTTTGGTCAGAGAAATTATTATTTGTTTTGCAAAAATTAGTATTTGAGCGAAATCTTTGGTTAAAGAAATCATTATTTGTTTTGCAAAAGTTTGTATTTCAGCGAAACCTTTAGTCAGAGAAATTATTATTTATTTGTTTTGCAAAAAGTAGTATTTCAGCGAAATCTTTGGTCAGAGAAATCATTATTTGTTTTGCAAAAATTAGTATTTGAACGAAATATTGTGTGAAAGAAATTGTTTAGAACGTAATCTTGTGTCAGGAACATCCAGGTGTGAACGTGTTTTAACAGAAATAATCATAAGCGAAATCACTGTTTCAAAGAAATCTGTTTTAGAGCGGACTTTTTTTAATGGGAAGGGGGAGTAAATTTGTGTGAAAGAAGACTAGAAGCATAATCAGGTACACTGCCTGCTGGCGTGTGTGCTCATGTCTCTCCACAACCGTCTACCACTACAGTTATGTATCTAATCTGCTGTTGACTTCTGTCATGTTACATGATATCCGATCTCTTGTTTCGTCGTTCTATTTGTTGCTGCATTATTTAGTAACAAGTAGTGGAAAATAGTAGAAATTGTGGAAAATATCAGTAGCAGCGTATGAAAAATATAAGTTACAAATATTTGAAATTATTAGCGCAGGTAGTGGGGAATATTAGTGAAAATTTTAGTATAAGTAGTAGAAAATATTACTACAAATAGTGGAAAATATGAGTACAAGTAGTGGAAAATATTAGTACAAGTAGTAGAAAATATAGTACAAATAGTGGAAAATATGAGTACAAGTAGTGGAAAATATTAGTACAAGTAGTAGAAAATATTAGTACAAGTAGTAGAAAATATTAGTACAAATAGTGGAAAAATATGAGTACAAGTAGTGGAAAATATTAGTACAAGTAGTAGAAAATATTAGTACAAATAGTGGAAAATATGAGTACAAGTAGTGGAAAATATTAGTACAAGTAGTAGAAAATATTAGTACAAATAGTGGAAAATATGAGTACAAGTAGTGGAAAATATGAGTACAAGTAGTGGAAAATATTAGTACAAGTAGTGGAAAATATGAGTACAAGTAGTGGAAAATATGAGTACAAGTAGTGGAAAATATTAGTACAAGTAGTGGAAAATATTAGTACAAGTAGTGGAAAATATTAGTACAAATAGTGGAAAATATGAGTACAAGTAGTGGAAAATATTAGTACAAGTAGTGGAAATAATTAGTACAAGTAGTGGAAAATATTAGTACAAGTAGTAGAAAATATTAGTACAAGTAGAGGAAAATATTAGTACAAGTAGTGGAAAATATTATCGAAAATATTGGTACAAGTAGTGGAAAATATTGAAAATATTGGTACAAGTAGTGGAAAATATTAGTACAAGTAATGGAAATATATAGTACAAGTAGTGGAAAATATGAGTACAAGTAGTGGAAAATATTAGTACAAGTAGTGGAAAATATTAGTACAAGTAGTGGAAAATATTAGTACAAGTAGTGGAAAATATTAGTACAAATAGTGGAAAATATGAGTACAAGTAGTGGAAAATATTAGTACAAGTAGTGGAAAATATTAGTACAAGTAGTGGAAAATATTAGTACAAGTAGTGGAAAATATTAGTACAAGTAGTAGAAAATATTAGTACAAGTAGAGGAAAATATTAGTACAAGTAGTGGAAAATATTATTGAAAATATTGGTACAAGTAGTGGAAAATATTGAAAATATTAGTACAAGTAGTGGAAAATATTAGTATAAGTATTGGAAAATAGTAGTACAAGTAGTGGAAAATTGTAGTATAAATAGTTGAAAACATTAGTAAAAATATTAGTATCAGTAGATGTTGATATTTGTGATGATATTAGTACTAGTAGATGAAGATATTTGTATAAGTTGATGAAGATTTTGTACACGTGGAGGAAGATACAAGCAGTGAAAAATATTAGTGAAAATACTAGTGAAAATACTAGTACAAGCAGTGAAAAATATTAGTGAAAATACTAGTACAAGCAATGAAAAATATTAGTGAAAATATTAGTAGAAGCAATGAAAAATATTAGTGAAAATACTAGTACAAGTGATTTAAAATACTAGTGCAAGCAGTGAAAAATATTAGTGAAAATATTAGTACAAGCAGTGAAAATAGTAGTACAAGCAGTGAAAATATTAGTACAAGCAGTGAAAATATTAGTGAAAATATTAGTACAAGCAGTGAAAATATTAGTGAAAATATTAGTACAAGCAGTGAAAATATTAGTGAAAATATTAGTACAAGCAGTGAAAATATTAGTACAAGCAGTGAAAATATTAGTTAAAATATTAGTACAAGCTGAGTACAATCTGTACAATCAGAAACACGTATATTAGTAGTTGTTACGTTTGGAGTAGTAGTAATGTTGTAGTAATTGTGATACAATGAGTGGTCTGTTGTTGTACTACTAGAAATAGTAATAGTTATAGTAATAATAGTAATAATAGTGATAATAGCAATAGTAGTACATGTAGAAATAGTGGCATGACTGGCAATATTTGTAGCAGTAATTTTTCTAATAAAAGTAATGGTATTGTTATTATTATTATATTATTATTAGTAGTAGTAGTAGTAATAACGTCAGTAGCAACAGGTGTAGTAATGACAGAATTTGGAATATTATAATGTGCAAGTATTATTTAACGCAGATCTTGTAAAGTTGATAAAGTGTGTACTATAATAACAGTAGTGGTAATATGAACGTAAATGTATATATATATATATATATATATATATATATATATATATATATATATATATATATATATACACACAAGTAACAGCTCTGGAAAATGCAGCTATGAAATGAAAATAGTGTAAAAATGGTTATAGCATTATCATTACTAGATGTACAGATATCAGTTATCGTAGTTAATGTTATTGTTACTATTGTCGTGTAAACGAATATACTAGTAATGCCAATAGTGGAATTTATCAGTAACAATTATATTGATCGGTGGCGTAGTATGAGTTGCTAGCGTCAGTGGTAAGAGGAGAATTGCTCTTCCCTAACTTGATAATTTTTTTGCTACAACTTTCGTTTTCTATATTTAACAACTGCCCATGTTGCTGTTTCTCTATCAGTGAAAGAAAATGAGGAAATCTGGTTGCAAATCGTAGCACATTGGGAACAAAAATTAAAAAAAATGTCACAGGTATTTTCGAAGCAGTAGTAAAAAAAAAAAAAATGAAAAGCCCCCGTCACGCCAAGTGGCGTATAGGGCATCTGATGTTAGTGACCATACATTTTACAGACCTTCGGCACATGATTTTTGGGGTAATGTGGCCGGTATTACGCCCGTACCGCTTTACTTTCACAGAAAAAAATCCGGTACCCATTTAAGGCTGGGTGAACCCGGAAGCCGTCGGTTGGGATCGAACCCTACCCCTTGTCCGTGGTAGTCCAGTTCACGTACTGACATTGTTTGTTACTAACCGTCTGTCAAGACGACAAAGGCCTTATATATGCGGCTGTTGTTGCAAGCAGTTGTTGTTTGCCCTGATGATTGCAACACAGCCTTATCTACCACCTCCCACCACGAAAAGGACGTAAAAATGGGCGTAAGCAACATTGTATTGTGGTTAATCAGTTCTTGTAAAACCACATGTGGCAAAGGATTGACCAGTACTTGACAGTTTGGTGTAATCATTGAATTGACAGTTTGCGGTAATTATTTTGTTGACATTCTTAGTGAATCAATGAATTAACATAAGGTCTTTGACTTAAAATTCTTAGTGAATCAATGAATTAACATAAGGTCTTTGACTTAAAATTCTTAGTGAATCAATGAATTAACATAAGGTCTTTGACTGTAAAATCTTAGTGAATCAATGAATTAACATAAGGTCTTTGACTGTAAAATCTTAGTGAATCAATGAATTAACATAAGGTCTTTGACTTAAAATTCTTAGTGAATCAATGAATTAACATAAGGTCTTTGACTGTAAAATCTTAGTGAATCAATGAATTAACATAAGGTCTTTGACTTAAAATTCTTAGTGAATCAATGAATTAACATAAGGTCTTTGACTTAAAATTCTTAGTGAATCAATGAATTAACATAAGGTCTTTGACTGTAAAATCTTAGTGAATCAATGAATTAACATAAGGTCTTTGACTGTAAAATCTTAGTGAATCAATGAATTAACATAAGGTCTTTGACTTAAAATTCTTAGTGAATCAATGAATTAACATAAGGTCTTTGACTTAAAATTCTTAGTGAATCAATGAATTAACATAAGGTCTTTGACTGTAAAATCTTAGTTAATCAATGAATTAACATAAGGTCTTTGACTGTAAAATCTTAGTGAATCAATGAATTAACATAAGGTCTTTGACTTAAAATTCTTAGTGAATCAATGAATTAACATAAGGTCTTTGACTGTAAAATTTTAGTGAATCAATGAATTAACATAAGGTCTTTGACTTAAAATTCTTAGTGAATCAATGAATTAACATAAGGTCTTTGACTTAAAATTCTTAGTGAATCAATGAATTAACATAAGGTCTTTGACTTAAAATTCTTAGTGAATCAATGAATTAACATAAGGTCTTTGACTGTAAAATCTTAGTGAATCAATGAATTAACATAAGGTCTTTGACTGTAAAATCTTAGTGAATCAATGATTTAACATAAGGTCTTTGACTTAAAATTCTTAGTGAATCAATGAATTAACATAAGGTCTTTGACTTAAAATTCTTAGTGAATCAATGAATTAACATAAGGTCTTTGACTTAAAATTCTTAGTGAATCAATGAATTAACATAAGGTCTTTGACTGTAAAATCTTAGTGAATCATTGAATTAACATAAGGTCTTTGACTGTAAAATCTTAGTGAATCATTGAATTAACATAAGGTCTTTGACTGTAAAATCTTAGTAAATCAATGAATTAACATAAGGTCTTTGACTGTAAAATCTTTGTGAATCAATGAATTAATATTAGGTCTTTGACTTGACATCCATGGTAGGTCATAGCACTGACAATCTGGGTAGATGTTTGACTTGACAACCGTGGTAGATTATCAAGCTGACACTATTTCACTGACTGAATGCTACTGTCTTGGTAGAATATTGAAATGACAGTCTCTGGTAGAACATTGAAATGATAGTCTCTGGTACAATATTGAAAAGACAGTCACTGGAAGAACATTGAAATGGCCGTCTTTGGTAGAATATTGAAATGACAGTCTCTGATAGAACATTGAAATTACAGTCACTGGAAGAACATTGAAATGGCAGTCTCTGGTAGAATATTGAAATGACAGTCTCTGATAGAACATTGAGATGACAGTCTCTAGTAAAACATTGAAATGACAGTCTCTGTTAGAACATTGACGTGCATCTCGTCTGTAAATGCTCCCACCTCCCCACTTCCCATTCTTACAACTTTCCCATTACCCGTCTCCCCGCGTAGCGCTATTCTACTGACTGTCATTAAGACAAAATATCCTCAAATCGACGTACTCCTCGTATAATACTCGTAGTATAGTACTCGTCAAGACGAAAGCTAGTAACTACAAACGTAACGATGGTACACGAGTGTAGCATTAGCTTCATTTTCTGACACCGCAATACGTAGTAAAACATCAAAGTAGCACTATAACATTAATTACGCTGACTTTGTGCTGCTCCGCGTTCTGAAAACATGTAAAACGTGAAAGAACACCTTGCTATATTGAGTCTAGCGTGGATACTTATATCTCATCTGTGGACACAAATTACACTTCATACCTCGTGTCTCCCTGTTTCTCCCCCTCAAACAAGCAAACCAGCATGATCACTCTCTCCTTTATTGATCACATATCGCATCTCCACATCACAAAACTCTTAAAAATCCTTCGAGTTTCTTCAGCGTCTCTCATCTTTGCAAAAAAGGGAAAGAAAAAAAAATTGAAGGCCCGCCTATCGATTGAGCCGGGCCGATAATCGATGGCTACCACCTGTTTCCGAGCTGACGATGGGGTTATTTCCCTTGCACCAGACCTTCGATCGGTCTTTAGCTTGAACCATGGACGTGTTAGTACTTTGAGGATCTAGCAATCCACGGTTACCTTTCTTTATTTCTTTCTTCTCCTTGTCCCGTCTTTTATAGAAGCCATGCAACAGCTTGGTTGGGATTTTCGGTGTTTATTAGATGAGATTTACGACCTGGTGAGTTTTAAATCGATTTTGAAAGTTGAAGTGGTGTTTCATATGGCGCTGTAGTAAGTTAGACCAGCCGGTTCATGTCGGGCCCGGTAGACAAGCAAAACACAAGTAATGATCAACTGGTAATTACAGTTGGTTGCACGGGAAATTATGTGCATTTTGAATGATTTATGAAACATCGATAAAGAATAAGACTATGTGTAATATATATTTTGTATTACACTAGTTCGCGTGGTAAGTGAAATAGTGTTGTATTGACACAGAACGACATAGCTTCATATTGTGAATCACATAGAGGACACACTGACAAAGTATTGGCAGGAGTTATGGAAGATAATGTAAAATAAAGACAACAAGGGTATAAAGCAGCTAGACTAATAGAAGGACAAGACAAACTACAACGTTTCGGTAAAAAACTTCATCAGGTACAAAACACAAAATGGAACAAACAAGTAGTTGCAGTGCTGTAATTATTTGCCTGTTTCCTGCTTACCTTACACCGGTGCTACCTTATGTGTGTTTAACATCATCCATTTTTCTGTGTTCTAGTTAGTTAGATTATTTACCCTACATATAGAACACGTGTTTTAGTTACTCTTCATGCTCTTGTCCGTTTCTGTGTGCGTGTTTTTTTTTTAAGTCGGCCCACATGTATACCGAATCATGATTTTGTTGTGTTTTCGGCTTTTGTGAAGATATCGCTATACTTTAAGTTGTGTACGTCACACCCTACCACTGATTCCTTAATACCAGCCTTACATATAAGTGTACAATACACCCTACCACTGATTCCTTACTACCAGCCTTACCTATATGTGTACGTCACACCCCACTACTGATTCCTTACTACCAGCCTTACCTATATGTGTACGTCACACCCCACTACTGATTCCTTACTATTAGCCTTACCAAGTTGTGTACGTCACACCCTACCACTGATTCCTTAATACCAGCCTTACATATAAGTGTACAATACACCCTACCACTGATTCCTTACTACCAGCCTTACCTATATGTGTACGTCACACCCTACCACTGATTCCTTACTACCAGCCTTACCTATATGTGTACGTCACGCCCCACTACTGATTCCTTACTACCAGCCTTACCAAGATGTGTACGTTACACCCTACCACTGATTCCTTACTATCAGCCTTACCTAGATGTGTACGTCACACCACACCACTGATTCCTTACTATCAGCCTTACATATAAGTGTACGTTACACTCTACCACTGATTCCTTACTACCAGCCTTACCAAGAAAAAGTACGTTACACTCTACCCCTGATTCCTTAATACCAGCCTTTCCTAGATGTGTACGTCACACTCCACCACTGATTCCTTACTACCAGCCTTACCTAGAAATGTACGTTACACTTCACCGCTGACTCCTCACAAAACACAAACTATCTCTAAAGTAATACACAAATAAATCTAAACACGAAAATTAAACACTGATCTGGAAAATGGCGGAAAGAAACGGTGGCCAGGATATACGTAGCTGTAGGTTAAATGATCAGCAGACAATAGGCCAAGTAGGATTATGGAAAGTACCAACAGCAAAATATAGGAATGGTTCTCACACCTTTAAAATCGGTGTTCGCCTTGAAGTCCATACACGCCGACCTGCGCTACTGACACCTGGAAGGTACTTGGAAAAGGGGCGAAAAAAATGGAAATCACATTTTGACTTCCTATCTCCTGCGAACGACCAGTAGTAATTTCATGAATAATATCATTTAGATTTGAGAGTTTATGATCACCATCCCTCGGGTTGGTGGTCATTTGTCTGTGACAAACACTTCAGGACTAGCAACAGTAGAGAACATATTTTCTGTTCATTCTTATCTTCAATTTTTGTTAGAAGTAAGTCAAATCAAGAATGACTTTTACGTCGTTATGTATAAGTAAAGTAAAGATCCCCATCTCGCCAAGTGGCGTACAGGGAATATGGTGTTAGTGACCATCATTTTTAAAGACCTTAGGCACATGATTTTTGTGGTAATGTGGTCGGTATTACGCCCGTGCCGCTTTACTTTCCCAGGAAAAAAAAATCTGGTACCCATTAAAGGCTGGGTGAACCCGGAAGCCGTCGTTTGGGATCAAACCATACCTCTTGTCCTTTGTAATCCAGTTCACTAACCACTGAGGTCGCGGCTCCCAAGTTGTTATGCATATTGGATACGTATTGTGATTTATAGCGATTTTTCAGATTAGCTCATTTCATTTTTGTTTTTAGAAAATACTTGAACGAATGAGTACAAGAACGTTAACATACTTTTTTACATAACAGCTAATTACTTTCAGCAATTTAATACATTAGCTAATTATTTAAAAAAAAATTAAGTCCTTGATCAAATAAAACGCAACGTTTGCAACAATTAAAAAAATTAATTAAATATTTATTTTTGTTCTGTACGAAGTCCCCAAAAGATTGAATGTGTGCAGTTTCCATTGATACAACTAATCGTTATAAATCCGCATTTCAACCAATACAACACGATGAAGGGCTGGTCACGTTAAAAACAGGATACTTCAACAACGAACAAAATGAGGACTGCAAACAACAACAAAATGAGGACTGCAAACAACAACAAAATGAGGGCTGCAAACAACAACAAAATGAGGACTGCAAACAACAACAAAATGAGGACTGCAAACAACAACAAAATGAGGACTGCAAACAACAACAAAATGAGGACTGAAAACAACAACAAAATGAGGACTGAAAACAACAACAAAATGAGGACTGCGAACAACAACAAAATGAGGACTGCAAACAACAACAAAATGAGGACTGCAAACAACAACAAAATGAGGACTGCGAACAACAACAAAATGAGGACTGCAAACAACAACAAAATGAGGACTGCAAACAACAACAAAATGAGGACTGCGAACAACAACAAAATGAGGACTGCAAACAACAACAAAATGAGGACTGCAAACAACAACAAAATGAGGACTGCAAACAACAACAAAATGAGGGCTGCAAACAACAACAAAATGAGGACTGCAAACAACAACAAAATGAGGACTGCAAACAACAACAAAATGAGGACTGCAAACAACAACAAAATGAGGGCTGCAAACAACAACAAAATGAGGACTGCAAACAACAACAAAATGAGGACTGCAAACAACAACAAAATGAGGACTGCAAACAACAACAAAATGAGGACTGCGCGTGATTGTGCCATACAGGTTGGTGTAGGCCACAATCTCCTTCCACAATTATTTGTTCTCTGTGCGTTTATTCTATTCTATTCTATTCTATTCTATTCTATTCTATTCTATTCTATTCTATTCTATTCTATTCATGGAACCAGTTTCATTGCAGTCAGGAAATCCGCATACCACTCTAGTGCTTGTCAAAGCATTTCCCAAAATGCAACGGTAAATTTCGACGACAAGGTCGCGCCGTGCACGCCTTAACTGACTGCACAGTAGACGATTCTAAAACCTGCTTAACCGCCTCATATGACATGTGACGCAGGTAACAGTGGTTCTATTCTTTTATCTCCTCACCGTTTCAGGCTCTGGTAGTCACACGGAGGAATCTATCAGTTCTGCTGACTCTTTATCGTGTTTGTATATATATATATATATATAATTTTTATATAATATATTCTCTCATTGTCGTCTTCTATATTTCTCTCCTTGTGTTTTGCCTCTTGTAACCAAGTAATCCAATTTTTCTCATGATGTGCTAGAAAAATGTCGATTGCTTCTATCTGATGTTTTTTTTTTTTAACGAGCTCTCTTTTTGTGTTGTCCTCTTTGAGAACTTCCTTGTGGATTTTTTGGGGCTGTCCATGAAACTCTCAATATTGTTCTTTAACTACAAGACAATTTGCCGTCATTAGCGAATCAGTCAAGACAACAGGCTGGATATAATGATGAAACATCACAAATAAAATCAAGTTTATTGACAATTTAACAGTGCAATATTATACTGAAATGAGACGCGAAGAATCTGACAAAATCATTTAGGAAAGTGTGAAACCAGTAGACAAACAAAAAAAAAAGAAAAAAAAAAGAAGTAATAAACTGTTCCACGCAAGATCTATAGGGCAACTGTAAGAGAAGTTAAAAGGTGACTAGAGCATACATAAAGGTGACGCAGAACTTAAGTAAGGGTGACGCAGAGCACACATAAGGGTAGCTCAGAGATTACATAAGGGTAACTCAGCGCTTACATAAGGGTGAAGTAGAGGATACATAAGGGTAACTCAGAGAATACTAAGGGTGACGTGGAGCATATGTAAGGGTGGAGAGGAGCATATGTATGGGGACGTATGGAATATATAAGGGTGACGTATAGGATAAGTAAAGGTAACTCATATCTACATAAGGGTAACGCAGAGCTTATGTAAAGATGACGCGGAGCATATCTAAAGGTGACTTAGAGGACATATACGAGTGAAGTAGATGATACATAAAGGTAACGCAGAGCATACTCAGGGTGGGCGGAGTATATATAAGGATGACGTACAGGACACATAAGGATGACGTAGAGGACACATATGGTTACGTAGAGGACACATAAGAGTTACGTAGAGGACACATAAGGATGACGTAGATGACACATGCGGGTGACGAGGCGGACACATAAGGGTGACGTAGAGGACACATAAGGGTAACACATATTGTTTTGTTGAAGTGGTGTATTGACCTTCACTTTACTAGACTACATTAAGTGAAAGAAGTGTTCCTTCTGGCTGGTGTTACACTCTACGACTCTGTCAGTCAGGTGCATATTTTCATATTCGGTTGGATCAACATGAGAGAGTCAGACTGGGATGAATCCAGCGTTTCCCTCATCACAGAGTCAGGACACTATCCACTATACCACTGACGCTCCCATTCTGTATTTAATCTACTACTTCTTCTTCTTTGTCCTCTTATTTTTTCTTCATCTTTCTATCCTCATCTGCCTTTCAGCGCCGAGGGAGATATAATTTGTGTCTTTTGCTCTTCTGTTCGCTTCTTCTTCTGTTATGGTTCCTAGTTTCCAATATTCTGTCAATCCATCTTTTTTCGTGGTCGGCCCTTGCGTCTGGTGTTCTCGCAACGTTTATTGACGGCTCGTTGTGTTTTTATCTTTCTGCCTTGTCATGTGGTCAAAACATATTATATGTTGTTTCTTTATATGTTCTATGGCGGGAGATATTCCAGGGTTTTTTTTCTTTCAGTTATTCAGTTCTGATCTTATCTCTCAGGCTGTTTCCTTCTTAAATTTAATTTTCTTAATTAAATTAAATCAACACATGAACAAATTAAAAATGTAGAAACATTGGTGAGAAATCCTGAGAAATAACAGGTCTTATTTCTTTCTTTTATTTATTTGTTTTGTATTTCAACACTAAATAACCACACAAACTGCCACCACCATTACCCACATTTCAAAACATCAAAATTTTAATTAAATAATAAATTGTAAATCATTTATTCTTATCGTATTTCTATTATCAATGTCATCTGTTGCCACGATGTGAGGCGCAATAGAAGAAAATGACGTCATATCAGATAAGAAGGGAAGAAAATAGAAAGAGGAACCCGTCACGTGACGTGTCGGGTATCTGGAGTTCGTGCCCTTACCTTTTTAAAAGCGCTACACTTTTGGGTAGTGTAGACAGCACTGGGCTGAAAGCCGTTGTTCATTCGATGATTAAACAAAAAAAAGAGAACATCTCACGTATCAAATTAAGACTGAGTGAGCCTAGTGTCTTTGAATATGTTGTTGCTATGTTGTTATGAATCCAGCGACCCTTGAGCTGATGTCATTCGGCCCAATGCCATGTAGTGGTATCTGCAGGCATTTTAAAGTTCTGCCGTGGTTCCGTACATAGTGTTCCATTTGGAGGGTCTTATCTTTGAATATAGTGCGTTATATTTCTATAGCTAGGACTTTGTGCATTTCTCGTTCTCTGCGAGCTTGGTTGTTTTTTTTTCGATTGAGATATCGAAACGTTGTTTGTTTGTTTAGCTTTTTTTGTATTTTTTTTTTGTTTTAAAGTAATATTGTCATAGTGCGTTTTAGGGTTACCCTGATCCTAGAAACATGGCGGTCTAAGGATTAAGTTGAACATCTTATCATCATTAAGCAGTACCTCTTATCATCATTAAGTTGTACCTCTTATCATCATTAAGTTGTACCTCTTATCCTCATTAAGCTGTACCTCTTATCATCATTAAGTTGTACCTCTTATCATCATTAAGTTGTACCTCTTATCCTCATTAAGTTGTAACTCTTATCCTCATTCGGTTGTACCTCTTATCCTCATTAAGATGTATCTCTTATCCTCATTAAGTTGTACCTCTTATCCTCATTCAGTTGTACCTCTTATCCTCATTAAGATGTATCTCTTATCCTCAATAAGTTGTGCCTCTTATCCTCATTAAGCTGTACCTCTTATCCTCATTAAGCTGTACCTCTTATCCTTTATTGAGGTGTACCTCTTATCCTCAGTAAGCTGTACCTCTTATCATAATTAAATTGTACCTCTTATCCTCTTTAGGCTGTGCCTGTTATCCTCATTAAGTTGTACCTCTTATCCTCATTAAGCTGTACCTCTTATCCTCATTAAGTTGTACCTCTTATCCTCAGTAAGCTGTACCTCTTATCATCATTAAATTGTACCTCTTATACTCATTAGGCTGTGAATGTTATCCTCATTAAGTTGTACCTCTTATCATCATTATGTTGTACCTCTTATCATCATTAAGTTGTACCTCTTATCCCCATTAAGTTGTACCTCTTATCCTCATTAAGTTGTACCTCTTATTTTCATTAAGTTGTACCTCTTATCCTCATTAAGTTGTACCTCTTATCCTCATTAAGTTGTACCTCTTATCCGCATTAAGTTGTACTTCTTATTTTCATTAAGCTGTACCTCTTATCCTCATTAAGTGGTACCTCTTATCTTCATTAAGTTGTACCTCTTAGCCTCATTAAGTTGTACCTCTTATCCTCATTAAGTTGTACCTCTTATCCTCATTAAGTTGTACCTCTTATCCTCATTAAGTTGTACCTCTTATCATCATTAAGTTGTACCTCTTATCCTCATTAAGTTGTAGCTCTTATCATCATTAAGTTGTACCTCTTATCCTCATTAAGTTGTACCTCTTATCATCATTAAGTTGTACCTCTTATCATCATTAAGTTGTACCTCTTATCATCATTAAGTTGTACCTCTTATCCTCATTAAGTTATACCTCTTATCATCATTAAGTTGTACCTCTTATCCTCCTTAGATAGTACCTCTTATCCTCATTAAGTTGTACCTCTTATCCTCATTAGATTGTACCTCTTATCCTCATTAAGTTGTACCTCTTATCCTCATTAAGTTGTACCTCTTATCCTCATTAAGTTGTACCTCTTATCCGCATTAAGTTGTACCTCTTATTTTCATTAAGCTGTACCTCTTATCCTCATTAAGTGGTATCTCTTATCCTCATTAAGTTGTACCTCTTAGCCTCATTAAGTTGTACCTCTTATCCTCATTAAGTTGTACCTCTTATCCTCATTAAGTTGTACCTCTTATCATCATTAAGTTGTACCTCTTATCCTCATTGAGTTGTAGCTCTTATCATCATTAAGTTGTACCTCTTATCCTCATTAAGTTGTACCTCTTATCATCATTAAGTTGTACCTCTTATCCTCATTAAGTTGTACCTCTTATCATCATTAAGTTGTACCTCTTATCCTCATTAAGTTGTACCTCTTATCATCATTAAGTTGTACCTCTTATCCTCATTAAGTTGTAGCTCTTATCATCATTAAGTTGTACATCTTATCCTCATTAAGTTGTACCTCTTATCATCATTAAGTTGTACCTCTTATCATCATTAAGTTGTACCTCTTATCATCATTAAGTTGTACCTCTTATCATCATTAAGTTGTACCTCTTATCATCATTAAGTTGTACCTCTTATCCTCAGAAGGATTGTGCACTAACCGCTGACATGCTCTGGTTTCTAGTGCCATAAGGAAGAACTCTTCCCTGTCTCCATGTGACACCTCGTGGAAAATAAAGCTGCCATTTGGGATATAATGTTAAAACTAGGCCTTACATGAAACAAACAGAAAATTTCAAAATCTCTCTCTCTCTCCCTCTCTCTCTCTCTCTCTCTATATATATATATATATATATATATATATATATATATCTATCTATCTATCTATCTATCTATCTATCTATCTATCTATCTATCTATCTATCTATCTATCTATCTATCTATCTATCTATCTATCTATCTATCTATCTATCTATCTATCTATCTATCTATCTATCTATCTATCTATCTATCTATCTATCTATCTATCTATCTATCTATCTATCTATCTATCTATCTATCTATCTATCTATCTATCTATCTATCTATCTATCTATCTATCTATCTATCTATCTATCTATCTATCTATCTATCTATCTATCTATCTATCTATCTATCTATCTATCTATCTATCTATCTATCTATCTATCTATCTATCTATCTATCTATCTATCTATCTATCTATCTATCTATCTATCTATCTATCTATCTATCTATCTATCTATCTATCTATCTATCTATCTATCTATCTATCTATCTATCTATCTATCTATCTATCCTTCTATCTATCTATCTATCTATCTATCTATCTATCTATCTATCTATCTATCTATCTATCTATCTATCTATCTATCTATCTATCTATCTATCTATCTATCTATCTATCTATCTATCTATCTATCTATCTATCTATCTATCTATCTATCTATCTATCTATCTATCTATCTATCTATCTATCTATCTATCTATCTATCTATCTATCTATCTATCTATCTATCTATCTATCTATATATATATATATATATATATATATATATATATATATATATATATATATATATATATTTTGTTTTGTCGTTTTCTTCTACTTTTTTTTCCTCATTTGCATTTCATCTTTGAAGGGAGTTAGAATTTGCAGTCTTGCTCTTCTGTTGACCTCTGTTGCTGTGTTTCCCAGTGTTTTCTAATATTCCATCTTCTCATGGGTTTGGTGTTCTCGCAAAGTTTATTGAAAGTTCGTTGTGTTGTGTTTTGATCTTTCTACCCTTATCACGAGGCTAAACCATTTTATCAGTTGTTTATTTATGTATTTAACGGCGGGGTTATTCCTAGCTTTTTATTCTCAGTTCTTCATTTCTGATCTTATATCTCAGGCTGTTTCCTGTGATGCGTTCAATACATTTAATTTCGTAGGAAGTTATTTTCTTATTGTTCTTGTAACTAGGGCCCAGGTCTGGCATTGGTAGCACAACGTTGGGATGAAGATTGAGTGCCCGTTTTGCCTATAGAGTTATCTCCTTGTTGGACAATCGTGGTGATAGTTGTTCGGTGACTTCACAAGCTTTGCTGCATCTTTTTTGCTGTTTGTGAATTGTCATTTGTAAGTATGTATGTGTGTATATATATATATATCTATATAAATATACATATGTATGTGCGTGTGTGCGTGTTATTTGACAAACTCGTTTAACAAATTTAATGAATCAAATCTACAGCTCCAAGGCGATAAGCTAATTTTAATCAAAACAAAAACTGTTATCACGTATGTAGCAAAACTTGTAAAATAAACATAAAACAGTAAGAACCAGCTAGACTAATTTAGAAAGACCAGACGAACTACAACATTTCGACAAAAGCCTTCATATGATATAACAAACAAACTATCTGCAGCAAATTCTGTACAAACGTAAATTTGGTCGAAGGGAATTCATCCGATTATAAATTTATTAACAGTGAATAAACAAGATGAAGACACAGAAGAATCTGTTGTAATTACACGTTAAACTGATTGAAGTAACAACAAATGGGGAATTGAAATTTAAATTCAAGGTAATTTCGGTTATATTAAAACCATGGTACATAACCACATCACGTAGGATATCTGCCTGCATGGCGAGGAAGACCCGAACACACGACTGCCAGGTGTGGAAAATAGGGAAAAGTGATATTAATGTGAAATTAATTCTTTCGGGACTTTGCTGGAGATATCAAACGGATGTTACAACAAGATACTCACCTCACGTCTCTAGAGAGTATCCTGGTCTTATCCCTGATGGACGTTCGTCGTTGGTGCTACGGGTATCGAACTCTGTGCTGAGATATTTCTGGTAACAGGAAATAGATCGTAATGCAAATAATGGACATTGAGTGCCGTCATGGGTACTAAACAAAAAAGCTAAAGTACCCCCGTCACGCCAAGTGGCGTATAGGGAATATGGTGTTAGCGACCATATATTTTACAAACCTTCAGCACATGATTTTTGGGGTAATGTGGTCGGTATTATGCCCGTGCCGCTTCACTTTCCCAGAAAAAAATCCGGTACCCATTAAAGGCTGGGTGAACTCGGAAGCCGTCGGTTGGGATCGAACCCTACCTCTTGCCCTTTGTAGCCCAGTTCACTAATCACTGAGCTATCGCGGCTCCCCGTCATGGGTACAGGTTACATAAAATAAGATCAAAGGTTAAAACATAATTTGTAGAAAGTAAACAAGAAGAATCACTTCAGAAGACTTCATCAAGAGATCTATGAAACAGCTCCACAGAAAATAGAAATACAACCGACCGACATAACATATACACACAACCTGTACACATACAGGCTGTACACACGCAACCAGTACACATACAGCTTGTACACACACAACCTGTACACACATGTTGATTGATTGATTACCCATTTAGAGCCGAATACGACGTCTAGGGCAGAAGTTACAGGTCTCCATGTCCGGCGGTCCACCGACGCCTGTTTTAGTTCTTGCTTGTTTCAGAGACCCATAGTTGTGCTCTCTTTGATGATGGTTCTACGTAGGGTTTCTTTCGGTCTTCCTCGTTTTCTTTTACCCTCCTGTGTCCATATAAGGGCCTGGTAAGGTAGACCTCTGACGCTCATTCTGAGAACGTAGCCTAGGTATTTCCAGCGACACTTCCTAGCATAGCCAGATACATAGTTTTGATTAGTTTCTGGTTTATTTCTGTGGTTGGTTTGGTGTCTGGACATCAGGTCTTTAGCAATCTTCGAAGACATGTGTTCTCAAAATCGTCTAAATACACAAGTGAACCCACGCAACATGTACACACACAAGTAAACCCACGCAATATGTACACACAAGTGAACCCACGCAACATGTACACACACAAGTAAACCCACGCAACATGTACACACACAAGTGAACCAACGCAACATGTACACACACACACAAGTGAACCCACGCTACATTTACACACACACACAAGTGAACCCATGCAACATGTACACACACAAGTAAACCCACGCAATATGCACACACAAGTGAACCCACGCTACATGTACACACACACAAGTGAAACCATGCAACATGTACACACAATTGAACCCATGCAACATGTACACACAAGTGAACCCACGAAACATGTACACACACAAGTGAACCCACGCAACATGTACACACACAAGTGAACCCATGCAACATGTACACACACAAGTGAACCCATGCAACACGTACACACAAGTGAACTCATATAACATGTACACACAAGTGAACCCACGCAACATGTACACACACAAGTGAACCAACGCAACATGTACACACACAAGCGAACCAATGCAACATGTACACACACAAGTGAACCAACCCAACATGTACACACACAAGTAAACCCACGCAACATGTACACACACAAGTGAACCAATGCAACATGTACACACACAAGTGAACCAACCCAACATGTACACACACAAGTAAACCCACGCAACATGTACACACACAAGTGAACCCACGCAACATGTACACACACAAGTGAACCAACGCAACATGTACACACACAAGGAAACCCACGCAACATGTACACACACAAGTGAACCAACGCAACATGTACACACACAAGTGGACCAACGCAACATGTACTCACACAAGTAAACCCACGCAACATGTACACACTCATGTGAACCCATGCAACACGTACACACAACTGAACTCATATAACATGTACACACACACAACTGACACAAATACTTAAATATGAGCTCAGGTAACAACACAAGAGATTCGTCCACTGATATACAACTACACAACCCCAAAATATATATATTATATGGCCCTTTTCGTCTTGTCAGACGGTCTAGTGGAGGCTATTGCGTATTTTTTTGAGGTATTGTTTTTGCCGAACAGCTTCTCTCGTGGCTAATTCTACCAATGTTTGACAAACACACGCGGTCACATAATGAACAGGTCAGGCTCGCTGGTCCACAGGGTTTACCATCCTTTTTCATGAGTCTCTTCTCTTCTAAGTCCTGTCTTAGAACAGTCTCAAATGTTGTTATACCGTTCCTTATACGTGCTCTCCATGATGTGCGATCACTTGCCAGATGTTGCCAGTCGTTTTCACAGATGGAGAAGTCTTTCAGAGATGATTTGCAGATATCTCTATATCGTAGTTTAGGTCTGCCGATTTGTCGTTTTCCGTGTTTAGCTCGCCATATAGTATTTGCCTAGGAATGCGTTTTTCTTCCATCCGTTGGACATGCCCCAGCCATCTTAGCCTTCGACTTCTGAGCATCGATATGATTGTTAGGGTCTTAGCACGTTGCAGGACAGTTAAGTTGGTTATTTTGTCTTGCCATTTGATGTGCTTTATTTTGCGGAGACATCGCATGTGGAAGACATTTAGTCTTTTTTCCTGGTTTGAGTATGTTGTCCAGGTTTCGGATCCATATAATAGTGTGCTAAGCACACAAGTTTGATATATTAAGAGTTTAGTCTTTTGAGTTAGTTTCGTGTTGTTCCATGCCCTTTTTGTGAGTTTGATTTAGTAAGTCCAGGGCACATGGTCCTTACGTTCCATGTGCCAAGTTTAAACATTGGTGCTTTCTTCCTCATTTCACTTTGCCTACTCTGCCTGGGCACAGGATATGGAGATAGTGGATATGGAGATAACCCCAAAATACAGCAACATAATACTCTATGTATGTATGTATGTATGTATGTATACGAAGTCAAACAAGAACATACACAAACAAATGTTGTACATGCATCACTGCTAATGTAAACTGTAAAACGTAAAAGTAGACACAAGCGTACGCGTAAAGGAGATTAAAAAGTGCAAATACATTCATGATAAATAAAAACAGTTCAATCGACATACAGATTCTCTCAATGACGCATCAAACACAAAACCAAAGGACGCATGTCACATTAGTTTGTCACTGACACTTTAGTTCATTTGCCATGTTTCTTTTAATGAAGAAAAATACATATGTTATTTCTTTTATTCATCATCATCATCACCATCAAATACTATGCCTGCTGGCGTAGGTAATCATGTCTCTCCACAACTTTCGATTTTGACAGTTATTTATCATTTCTGTTGTTGACCTCCTGCCAAGCCATTCTCTTAAGCTGTCTGTTATTTTTTCTCTTTGCTTCCTTCTATCTCTTTGTCCCTCAATTTTCCCAGTTGTTACAATATATTTCAGTTGTTCTCTTCTCATTGCATGGCCAACAAATGAGGTTTGTCTCTTTCAAATATTGGAAAATAGCTCTCTTTTTGCTTTGGCCTCTTTCAGAACGTTTTCATTATTCTTCTTAGCAGTCCATGGTACTCTCAACATGCTTCTTTAAAACCACATTTCTACACCCTGCAGTGATTTTCTTGTCTGTTGTCCTATTGCCCATGATTTACATTCATACGTTAAGACTTTCTCTACATAAAATTTAAGAACTCTTTTTCTTGTTTCTCCATAAACAATAAAAAAACATATCAAATACTGTAACTAAAATGCCACTTTGAGATGAAACAAACAGCCGTGATCCACATAACCAGTTCCCTCACAACCAGTCTCTGCTGTTTGCTGCCCTCCATCTCTTTTTAATATCTCCTCCCAAAAAGAGAGACAGAAGGAAGAAGCATTCGCTTTCTCTCGTGGTTCGGTGGTTGGACTTTCAGTTCTGGAACAAAAGGTGTGGACAAAACTGAAGGTTCATCAGGTGTGATGTTGTGTGTGTGTGTGTGCACGTGTGTGTGTGGGGAGCGTGTGTGTGTGTGTGGGAGGCGTGTGTGTGTGTGGGAGGCGCGTGTGTGGAGGGCGTGTGTGTGTATGTGTGCGTGTGTGCACGTGTACACGTGTGTGTGTGGGGGGGGGGGCGTTTGTGTGTGGGGGACGTGTGTGTGTGGGGGACGTGTGTGTGTGTGGGGTGCGTGTGTGTGTGTGGGGGGGGGCATGTGTGTCTATGTGTTGATGATAAGAGCTTTTGAGCGTTTGAGGAATAATTTAGAGGAATCAATCACATGGAATTTAGTGTTCTTTCTTTCTTTCCCTCTTTCATTCTTTCATTCTTTCTTTCTTTCTTTATCATGCAGCTTCTCATTTTGCACTCGCTCTTACACCTCTACAAAACTTAAACTCTCGTCCGTTATTCTTGCTTCGTCCAATAAGAACTCTTTGTTTCGTCTATTTTAAAACGTCTATTATCCAAATGTATCTCCTTTATCTTTTCTCTTCTTCTCTCCGTTACATTTTTCACACTTTTCATTTTCTCTCGCCTGTATAAGCACATTCACAAACACTCGCAACTCAACACTCAAGGCAATCCGTAGCCTTCCATGAACCTAACATTCATCAGTAACACAATATCAAGAACCGTGCACAAATTTACGTTCACTAGTAAAACAATATCAAGAACCGTGCACAAATTTACGTTCACTAGTAACACAATATCAAGAACCGTGCACAAATTTACGTTCACTAGTATCACAATATCAAGAACCGTGCACAAATTTACGTTCACTAGTAACAAAATATCAAGAACCGTGCACAAATTTACGTTCACTAGTAACAAAATATCAAGAACCGTGCACAAATTTACGTTCACTAGTAACAAAATATCAAGAACCGTGCACAAATTTACGTTCACTAGTAACACAATGTCAAGAACCGTGCACAAATTTACGTTCACTAGTAACAAAATCAAGAACCGTGCACAAATTTACGTTCACTAGTAACACAATATCAAGAACCGTGCACAAATTTACGTTCACTAGTAACACAATATCAAGAACCGTGCACAAATTTACGTTCACTAGTAACACAATATCAAGAACCGTGCACAAATTTACGTTCACTAGTAACACAATATCAAGAACCGTGCACAAATTTACGTTCACTAGTAACACAATATCAAGAACCGTGCACAAATTTACGTTCACTAGTAACAAAATATCAAGATCCGTGCACAAACTTACGTTTATCAGTGACGAGATAACAAGATTCGTGCACACAATTGCTAGTCAACCTTGTGTCAGCGTATACCATCAAGGCTAGAGAACCATGTGTCAGGGTATACCATCAAGGCTAGAGAACCTGTGACATGATATATCATCAAGGCTAGAGAACCTGTGACATGATATATCATCCAGGCTAGAGAACCATGTGTCAGGGTATACCATCAAGGCGAGAGAACCATGTGTCAGGTGTATACCATCAAGGCTAGAGAACCTGTGACATGATATATCATCAAGGCTAGAGAACCTGTGACATGATATATCATCAAGGCTAGAGAACCATGTGTCAGGGTATACCATCAAGGCTAGAGAACCATGTGTCAGGGTATACCATCAAGGCAAGAGAACCATGTGTCAGGGTATACCATCAAGGCTAGAGAACCTGTGACATGATATATCATCAAGGCTAGAGAACCATGTGTTAGGGTATACCATCAAGGCTAGAGAACCATGTGTCAGGGTATACCATCAAGGCTAGAGAACCATGTGTCAGGGTATACCATCAAGGCTAGAGAACCAGTTACATGATATATCATCAAGGCTAGAGAACCATGTGTCAGGGTATCCCATCAAGGCTAGAGAACCATGTGTCAGGGTATACCATCAAGGCTAGAGAACCATGTGTCAGGGTATATCATCAAGGCTAGAGAACCTGTGACATGATATATCATCAAGGCTAGAGAACCATGTGTCAGGGTACACCATCAAGGTTAGGGAACCTTTGACTGTGTTTATAATCAAGACTAGAGGATCTGTGACAGCGTATACCATCAAGGTTAGGGAACCTTTGACTGTGTTTATAATCAAGACTAGAGGATCTGTGACAGCGTATACCATCAAGGTTAGGGAACCTTTGACTGTGTTTATAATCAAGACTAGAGGATCTGTGACATCGTATATCATCAAGGTTAGGGAACCTTTGACTGTGTTTATAATCAAGACTAGAGGATCTGTGACAGCGTATACCATCAAGGTTAGGGAACCTTTGACTGTGTTTATAATCAAGACTAGAGGATCTGCGACAGCGTATACCATCAAGGTTAGGGAACCTTTGACTGTGTTTATAATCAAGACTAGAGGATCTGTGACAGCGTATACCATCAAGACTAGAGGATCTGTGACAGCGTATACCATCAAGACTAGAGGATCTGTGACAGCGTATACCATCAAGGTTAGGGAACCTTTGACTGTGTTTATAATCAAGACTAGAGGATCTGTGACAGCGTATACCATCAAGACTAGAGGATCTGTGACAGCGTATACCATCAAGACTAGAGAATCTGTGACAGCGTATACCATCAAGACTAGAGAATCTGTGACAGCGTATACCATCAAGACTAGAGAATCTGTGACAGCGTATACCATCAAGACTAGAGAATCTGTGACAGCGTATACCATCAAGACTAGAGGATCTGTGACAGCGTATACCATCAAGACTAGAGGATCTGTGACAGCGTATTAGGAACAAGATTAGAAACAAGATTAGAAACAAGATTAGAAACAAGATTAGAAACAAGATTAGAAACAAGATTAGGAACAAGATTAGGAACAAGATTAGAAACAAGATTAGAAACAAGATTAGGAACAAGATTAGAAACAAGATTAGAAACAAGATTAGGAACAAGATTAGAAACAAGATTAGAAACAAGATTAGGAACAAGATTAGAAACAAGGTGAAATAGCGATGAATGGTTGTCGGTATTCGGTGCGAAGACGGCACAATGACATACTGCAAGCTACACGAACTTTCATCCTAGATATCTTACTGCGTTATATTTTAGAAATGATTGAGCACCAATGACTCTGCCATGAGTGCGGTGAGATCGATGCTTGCAATCAGTAACAATTAATCAATAACAAATTATCAATAAACTATTAGTCCAGTTTAAATCTTTCTTCTGTCAAACGCTTAAATATTGACCACAAGCTTAAAGTGATTAGTCGATTATGGAAAGAATGTGCACACAATTTCGCTTCACTCTGTTTATGTTTTGTGTCTCTGTGGCACTTCATAGAATCAATACCACTTTATTATTGTTAATATCGGGCAATCAAGAAACAATTCATAACGAGAAATCAAGCAACAGAAATGTGATATATTAGACAAACGATCATAATTTCAACGACAGTAAAATGTAGAAACATCGCTGACAGACAGATACTAGGATCATATGTTGTTTGCTACTGATATCTAGTTCTCTTGCTGATGTGCTCATTTATGAAATATAATATGTATTAGATTATGCTATGTTTGTTATGTTAGTTTGAAGAATTTCTTGCTTACATTTTGTTGTTGACATTTGAAGACTGAAATGCATGATGGGAGTGAGGTTGCGCGGCTAAATGAGTAGTGAAGAATTATTAAGACATTTAGGGATCACCCACGCATTCGAATATAAAATAAATAAATAAATAATTTGCTGTTTTATCATTTAACTAAACAGAAGCAACTATCAACGATTGATACAGTTATCAACAAACAGAAACAATCTTTCAATAATTGAGATTTAAAAAAACAACAAATCACTATCAATGATTGATACTTGTATCAACATGCAGAAAGAACTATCATTGATTGACACAGTTATCAACAAACGAAAAGGCATATCCACGATTGATACAGTTATCAACAAACAGAAAAAAAACTGTGAATGATTATGATATTTATAAACAAACAGTAGGACCTATCAACGATTGATACAGTTATCAACATATTGAAACAACTACCAATGATCGATACAGTTATCAACATATTGAAACAACTACCAATGATCGATACAGTTATCAACATATTGAAACAACTACCAATGATCGATACAGTTATCAATATATTGAAACAACTACCAATAATGGATACAGTTATCAACATATTGAAACAACTACCAATGATCGATACAGTTATCAACATATTGAAACAACTACCAATGATCGATACAGTTATCAACATATTGAAACAACTACCAATGATCGATACAGTTATCAACATATTGAAACAACTACCAATAATCGATACAGTTATCAACATATTGAAACAACTACCAATGATCGATACAGTTATCAACATATTGAAACAACTACCAATAATCGATAAAGTTATCAACATATTGAAACAACTACCAATGATCGATACAGTTATCAACATATTGAAACAACTACCAATGATAGATACAGTTATCAACATATTGAAACAACTGACAGAAAGGATTTTTTTTTCAAAACAAAGGATAGACGAATTAAAAAAAACACTTGGAAGCTGATAGCAGAAGATGCCAACCAACGGGAAGAAGCTAGCGAACTATCTATACATAAAACTTATAAAAGACAAATGGGGCAGAAAAAAAGAATGACATTTGTCACACCACAGTATTAAAGTTTGACATGTTTCTCCCCAGAAAAGAGTGACTATATTTCAATATAATTAAAATGGGAGCCTCGGTAACCTAGTTGGGAAAACCACCCAACGTGGATACTGACGTTCGGACAACCCGTGTTCGATTCCTGCTGGAAGGAGCGTGAATTGTACTTGTGGCTGGAAAAAATACCCCCCGGTCGACCCATCAGCTGGCAGAAATGGGTACCAGGGTAGTACTCTGGGAAGGTGAGGAATGCCGCCTCGCATTGTGAGTTTCGATGCATGAAGCGACACTATCCAGAAGTCTCCGAACACTTCTGGATAGGCGGCCGAGCGCATATGGTGGAAAACTCGCGTGCTAAGACGCTGATGCAAGTCTCGTACTTTACCTTTACCTTTACCTTTACCTTTACCTTTACCTTTACCTTTACCTTTACCTTTACCTTTACCTTTACCTTTACCTTTACCTTTACCTTTACCTTTACCTTTACCTTTACCTTTACCTTTACCTTTACCTTTACCTTTAACATAAAAATTAATAAAACTACAGATGCTCTTTTTTGTTTTAGTGTTGCAAACTGGAACAAGACACATGAACTAGAACCTGACACATAAACTAGAACCTGACACATAAACTAGAACCTGACACATGAACTAGAACCTGACATAAACTAGAACCTGACACATAAACTAGAACCTGACACATAAACTAGAACCTGACACATGAACTAGAACCTGACATAAACTAGAACCTGACACATAAACTAGAACCTGACACATAAACTAGAACCTGACACATAAACTAGAACCTGACACATAAACTAGAACCTGACTCATAAACTAGAACCTGACACATAAACTAGAACCCGACACAGAAACTAGAACCTGACACATAAACTAGAACCTGACACATAAACTAGAACCTGACACATAAACTAGAACCTGACACATAAACTAGAACCTGACTCATAAACTAGAACCTGACACATAAACTAGAACCCGACACAGAAACTAAAACCTGTCACATAATCTACAACCTGAAACATGAACTAAAACCTGACAACACATAAACTAGAACCAGACACATAAACTAGAACCTGACACATAAACTAGAACCTGACACATAAACAAGAACCTGACTCATAAACTAGAACCTGACACATAAACTAGAACCTGACTCATAAACTAGAACCTGATACATAAACTAGAACCCGACACAGAAACTAAAACCTGACACATAATCTACAACCTGAAACATGAACTAAAACCTGACAACACATAAACTAGAACCAGACACATAAACTAGAACCAGACAAATAAACTAGAACCAGACACATAAACTAGAACCAGACAAATAAACTAGAACCAGACACATAAACTAGAACCAGACAAATAAACTAGAACCAGACACATGAATATAAAAGTAATATTTTTGTTATTTAGGAACGAAGTGTTGTAGACTCATCGGATTGTCACCCATCAATACTGTTAGATCTACAACTAGAACTCCACTTTGAGTGAAGAACAAACAACTATGACGGAAATCCAAAGAACGAGTCAAACTTCATAGGTCACATACACTATAGACATGGTTGATCTCACATATTTCGTAAGCTGGTGTTTCTTTAAATTGAAACGCGCTCCACAAACAAACTTTCACAACATTGAACGGTCTCAAACTCAATATTTTGTATGTGAAAGCTGCAGCGTGTTCACGTTTGTTTGCTGTTGTTGATAAATGTGTGTCTCAACTCTGGTGAAGTCAAACTTGTTGAATATCATCATCAAGTACCATGCCTGTTGGCGTAGGTGATCAAGTCTCTCCACAACTTTCGATCTCGATAGTTATTTATCATTTCTGTTGTTGACCTTCTGCCAAGCCTTTCTCTTAAGCTGTCTGGTATCTTTTATCTTTGCTTACCTCTATCTCTTCGTCCCTCAATTTACCCAGTTGTCACAATGTATTCCAGTTGTTCTCTTCTCATTACATGGCCAAAAAAAAATGATGATTGTTTCTTCCTAATATTGGAAATTAGCTCTCTTTTTGCTTTGGCCTCTTTCAGAACGTTTTCATTACTCTTCTTAGTTGTCCATGGTATTCTCAACATTCTTCTATAAAACCACATTTCTACAGACCCCAGTGATTTTCTTGTCTGTTGTCCTATTGTCCATGATTCACATCCATATATTAAGACTGGCTCTACATAACATTTAAGAACTCATTTTCTGGTTTCTATTGATTTATTGAATATACACATTTATATTTATTTCACCGCCAACTGTATGTCACAATCCACCACCCCCTCTTTTCTCTCACTATCTCTCTTTCTTTCTCTCTTCTGTCAGCGCGTTCACACATTTACGTTCATCATGTGCAAGTTCGTTCAGGATTTCCTGAAAAGAAACCTGGTTGTTACCCCAATACGGTCTGTACAACTCATACACAGTAACCAAGCGAGGATTACCATATATTTCTATGTCTGAAATGATCTGTCCTAGTTACTTGACAGGAGGCAAACAAATGTCTACATGGGGTTGATGATGATATCAATATGTATTTTAACCATTTTTGCTTCACCAATACTGGGATACATGAGCATGATTGTATTTTAACCATTTTTGCTTCACCAATACTGGGATACATGAGCATGATTGTATTTTAACCATTTTTGCTTCACCAATACTGGGATACATGAGCATGATTGTATTTTAACCGTTTTTGCTTCACCAATACTGGGATACATGAGCATGATTGTATTTTAACCGTTTTTGCTTCACCAATACTGGGATACATGAGCATGGTTGTATTTTAACCATTTTTGCTTCACCAATACTGGGATACATGAGCATGGTTGTATTTTAACCATTTTTGCTTCACCAATACTGGGATACATGAGCATGGTTGTATTTTAACCATTTTTGCTTCACCAATACTGGGATACATGAGCATGATTGTATTAAAAAAAAAAACGGTTTCATTACTGTACTTAAACAAGCGATATCATGATTGTTTGAGAAAAATGATTGCATGATTGTATAAATAGTGATTGCATGAGTGTATGAAAAAAAAATTGTATGCTTGCGTTTAAAAATGATTGCGCAAAGAAAGTGATTGTATAAAGAACTGATCGATTTTAAAAGATGACATATACACACTGACGCTGATGTCAATGACAAATAATGACATTTCAGGCTCGCATCTTCAAGGCCAATTAAGTTGCACATTTGCCGCATATCTCTCCATCACTTGCAACTTTACTTTTAACAAACCACGAACAGTGGTTGGGCTCATTATGGCTCTTTCTAATAAGGGCCTGCATTACGGAAAACAAGAAATAATCGGCAATCTTCAGGCTCTTGTTAAATTAAAGCACTCGCGTTGCATTCGTATAGTGGCTGTCGCACCAGCGCACAACTACTCGTGAGCTGGAGAGTGCGTCAGATCATTCGGTGGGAGGAGACCAGCTGTGCGGGGGTCGGGGAACAATGGATCCCTGGGAGGAAGAGCTTTCATTGTCTGTTTATTACAGCTCACATTATGTACACTATCATTATGTGCTGTTTAAGTACGTGACACTTAGTCAATCCTTGATTCTACCCACGTCTGGATTATAAACATGTTTTTGTTCCCTCTGTTTATTTATTAATTGTGCTGCACTGCGCTTCGCACATCGTATTTCAGTGTATCAATTTTCATTATTCTGCTTTTTGGGACTGCTTCCCCAGCCTTTGATTTGTCTTGACCTCTCTGCAAGACGGCGGTTCTTTTGTAGTCAGAGTTGTGCATACAAGGGAAACAGTCTCGTCCAGGTAACGAGCCACACCTACCGAGGCATCCAGTCAAGTTTCATCTCTTTTCTGTTGTTTGTACTCAAGATTAACGAGTCCCAAAAGAGTAGTGCTGTCAGGTGTTACACTGACCATATAGTCCATAAATGTAGCGTCTGTAATTGAAAAATGTGGGGACGCCATATTTTCTATTTATCCGATGGCGTGGTGGATCCCATTTACTTTTTATCTTCAATCTCAATCGTGTTGTTGTTATGGATGGTATGTCATAGACTATTGCTTATTTGATAACTTCCGGATGTCACCTGACATTTGTTCAGCCAAGCGCGTTCAAGTAAACTTTTGTTTTTAAAAATGTGACGGTTTGAGGTACATATTTTATAAACATCTCTAACCTATGGTTGACGGACTAATATGTATGACCCCAGCAACCACTGTAATTATACTTACCACTTGGTACTGGCGTGAAATTTGTAATAAAAATATATTATGATGCCCAGTTATAAACGCTCCCTGTATGTTATTTCTCTTATTTCTGCGCTAGTCTTGAACTCATTCCATGGTACACGAAATATTTTCTTCAGGCATTTGTTCGTAGATGCCTCCAGTTTATTTCCTATTTCTTTAGTTGTTTTCCATCTCTTGCATACATAAGTAAGGCTGGATAATACATTTGATTTGAAAATCTTAACTTTTCTTTTGTGCTTAGTAATTGTGATTTCCATATTTTATCAAGGTTTCTGAAAGCCATCACCGCCTTTGCCATTCTGATTCTAATTTCTTGCTTTGTGTCTCCTTCTTGATCTATTCAGCATCCGAGATATACAAATTGATCTACATTTTTTTCCACTGCTTTTCCTTCATTGTATATTTTTTTTTTTCTGGGCGAATTTGATTTTCATTAATATATTATATCCCAAAAGTACTTAAATGTTATGTAGAGCCATTCTTAACATATGGATGTGAATCATGGGCAATAGGACAACAGACAAGAACATCACTGGAGTGGAGTCTGTAGAAATGTGGTTTTACAGAAGAATGTTGAGAATACCATGGACAGCTAAGAAGAGTAATGAAAACCTTCTGAAAGAGGCCAAAGTAAAAAGAGAGCTAATTTCCAATATTAGGAAAAAACAATCATTATTTTTTGGTCATGTAATGAGAAGAGAACAACTGGAAGATATTGTAACAACTTGAAAAATTGAGGGACGAAGAGATAGAGGGATGCAAAGAGAAAAATTACCAGACAGCTTAAGAGAATGGCTTGGCAGAATGTCAACAACAGAAATGATAAATAACTGTCGAGATCGAAAGTTGTGGAGAGACATGATCACCTACGCCAGCAGGCCCGGTACTTGATGATGATTATATCCCAAATACATATTGTGTATCATAACTTTAAAGAAAGTTTAACATTATCAGTTAATCATCATATCACATTTAAATGTTATGAATAGAAAGTGACCTTATAACCTTCCAATCTTTATTCTGACCGCCAAAACCTCAACGTATTTCCCCGCTATTAAGAGACAAGTAGCAAGCTCAAACAAGCGTCAGAAGTTACCCCCCCCCCCCCCCCCCCCAAAAAAAAAAAAAAACAGGTCATATAAATGGCTAATTTCAATCGAAAACGCTAATTTCTCAAGCTTTTTCGGTGCGAGAACCCAGTTACAGATTAAAAAATAAAAGCTTTTTTGTCGGCTACAAAAGAGGAATGAGAGGAAAGAGGGCCAGTGATGAAAATATCAGACCACGGTAGGGACGATTGTCTGCCCTTGATTGTCGATATTATTAGAACAGTGGTGGTCCCATTAGGACAGGAAACGACAAAATTTACCCACAGAGCCTTGCCGCGCGTGTGTTACAGAAATGGTTGCTAAAGACGCGGCCACCATTTTGACTGTGAGACAATGGCTGGTTGTAGAGTCCTCGGGGCAGGCAGTCGTGTGAGCTATAGAATGGTCGAGCTACCGTTGTGCACGACCTTGTTTGTCTTCAATTACCTGAGAGCAACAGAGCACCTGAGTTCTCTTGTTCTCAGAAGTCTGGCGCGGCTGCGACCTGGGCCTGGCCTTTTGAATTTTTTTCTCTTTCCTTTCTGCGATATGTCTGTCGTTTCTTTTCTTTTTTTTACTATTCTGTCTATCCGACGTGTATTGTTCTGAGGTGACGCACACAAAGGACACAGGGTTTGATTGATTTGTGACGCACGTTTGTGGGTGAACGGGCTGGATGCTGTTTTGGGTCGTTGATCAAGTAATACAAGTAATATGATAAATAATAGTATTGAACCGATGGGCACACGTGTAGGCAGTCTGATGGGGAGAGGATTGAATAGGTGAACGTGTGTAAGTATTCACGAATGAACATTTGAACGAATGAACGAATGAACGAATGAACGAATGAACGAATGAACGAATGAATGAATGAATGAACGAATGAACGAATGAATGAACGAATGAATGAATGAACAAATAAACGAATGAACGAATAAATGAACGAATGAATGAATGAACGAATGAATGAATGAACGAATAAACGAATAAACGAATGAACGAATGAATGAATGAATGAACGAATGAATGAATGAACGAATGAATTAATGAAGGGATAACAATACAATAGTGGACAGGTGTAAATACAAGTGGTGAATGTCTGAAAATATAAATAGATGTGTGGATAGATGTGGTCGGTACCACGCCAGGCCGCTTTTACATACCAGAAAAAATTCCTGGTACCCATTTTCAGCGGCTGTGTGAACCTCGGAGCATTGCCGGTGAGGAAAAGAAATCCTCCACTTCTGTGAATCGAATCCAGACCCATTTGGTCATGGAACGAGCACGCTAACCACTCAGCCACCGTGGTTCACTTTATTTTACTTACCGATGGATTGAAGGATGAATGGAGGAAAGAAGTGTATGGAGGGATGGATAGTACGAAAAAATGAATGAACACGAGAAAAATAATGCAGGGTTACATATGATAGACAGAAGGAAAGAGATATACGCAAATATAAGGGGGGGGGGAATAGTGGGCAAAGCTGGTTCGAGCCAGCTTGAAAGAAAGTAACCAAGGAGAAAACAAAAAACAACTAAACATAACTTACACAGCTACAAAAAACAAAACACCTAAACAAAAACCCACCCAGCTACCAAAAAACAACTAAACACTATCCACATAGCTACCAACAAACAACTAAACACTACCCACATAGCTACCAACAAACAGTTAAACACTACCCACACAGCTACCAACAAACAGCTAAAGACTATCCACACAGCTACCAACAAACAGTTAAACACTACCCACACAGCTACCACCAAACAGTTAAACACTACCCACACAGCTACCAACAAACAGCTAAAGACTATCCACGCAACTACCAACAAACAACTAAAGACTATCTACGCAGCTACCAACAAACAACTAAACACTACCCACACAGCTACCAACAAATAGTTAAACACTACCCACACAGCTACCAACATACAACTAAACACTACCCACACAGCTACCAACAAACAGTTAAAGACTATCCACGCAACTACCAACAAACAACTAAAGACTATCTACGCAGCTACCAACAAACAACTTAAACACTACCCACACAGCTACCAACAAACAACTAAAGACTATCTACGCAGCTACCAACAAACAACTTAAACACTACCCACACAGCTACCAACAAACAACAAAACACTACCCACACAGCTACCAACAAACAGCTAAAGACCATCCACGCAGCTATCAACAAACAGCTAAAGACTATCCACGCAGCTACCAACAAACAACTAAACACTACTCATACAGCTACCAACAAACAGCTAAACACTACCACGCAGCTACCAACAAACAATTTAACACTACCCACACAGCTACCAACAAACAATTTAACACTACCCATACAGCTACCAACAAATGCTGTGTGAGCAGCAGACTAAGAGAACAAACAACCTTGAAA
Organism: Megaustenia siamemsis; assembly: GCA_032433765.1. Lineage (NCBI taxonomy): Eukaryota > Metazoa > Mollusca > Gastropoda > Stylommatophora > Ariophantidae > Megaustenia > Megaustenia siamemsis. Next base: position 67,680,226 of record JAVIAB010000024.1, on the reverse strand, counting down.
AAAAAAATAGATGGATCACAGGAAACTTCAGGTAACACCACAGAAGAAGAGGTAAAAATAAAAAGGAGGAAAATGTTGCAAACAACATGTCTCTCTGTAACGTTGAAAACAAAATATGGCAAAAAAGAGGTCACTCTTTACGTTGAAAACAAAATATGGCAAAAAGAGGTCACTCTTTACGTTGAAAACAAAATATGGCAAAAAAGAGGTCACTCTTTACGTTGAAAACAAAATATGGCAAAAAAGAGGTCACTCTTTACGTTGAAAACAAAATATGGCAAATAAGAGGTCACTCTTTACGTTGAAAACAAAATATGACAAATAAGAGGTCACTCTTTACGTTGAAAACAAAATATGGCAAATAAGAGGTCACTCTTTACGTTGAAAACAAAATATGGCAAATAAGAGTTGACTCTTTACGTTGAAAACAAAATATGGCAAATAAGAGATAACTTTTTACGTTGAAAACAAAATATGACAAATAAGAGGTCACTCTTTACGTTGAAAACAAAATATAACAATAAAGAGGTCACTATTTACGTTGAAAACAAAATATACAAATAAGAGTTCACTATTTACGTTGAAAACAAAATATGGCAAATAAGAAGTCACTCTTTACGTTGAAAACAAAATATAACAAATAAGAGGTCACTATTTACGTTGAAAACAAAATATAACAAATAAGAGATCACTCTTTACGTTGAAAACAAAATATAACAAATAAGAGTTCACTCTTTACGTTGAAAACAAAATATAACAAATAAGAGGTCACTCTTTACGTTGAAAACAAAATATAACAAATAAGAGTTCACTCTTTACGTTGAAAACAAAATATGGCAAATAAGAAGTCACTCTTTACGTTGAAAACAAAATATGGCAAATAAGAGTTCACTCTTTACGTTGAAAACAAAATATGGCAAATAAGAGGTCACTCTTTACGTTGAAAACAAAATATGGCAAATAAGAGGTCACTCTTTACGTTGAAAACAAAATATAACAAATAAGAGGTCACTCTTTACGTTGAAAACAAAATATAACAAATAAGAGTTCACTCTTTAGTTGAAAACAAAATATAACAAATAAGAGGTCACTCTTTACGTTGAAAAACAAAATATAACAAATAAGAGGTCACTCTTTACGTTGAAAACAAAATATAACAAATAAGAGGTCACTCTTTACGTTGAAAACAAAATATAACAAATAAGAGGTCACTCTTTACGTTGAAAACAAAATATAACAAATAAGAGGTCACTCTTTACGTTGAAAACAAAATATAATAAAATAAGAGTTCACTCTTTACGTTGAAAGGTAAATGTTGTAAACAGGATGTCTCCCTTTAATGTTGAAAAGTAAATATGGCAAATGACAGGTCTCCTTTAAGGTTGAAAGGTAAATATGGTAAATGGTAGGTCTCTCTTTAACGTTGAAAGGTAAATATGGTAAATGACAGGTCTATCTTTAACGTTGAAAGGTAAATATAACACATGACATGTCTATCTTTAACGCTTATGGGTAAATATAACAAATGACAGGTCTCTCTTTAACGCTGATGGGTAAATATAACAAATGACAGGTCTCTCTTTAACGCTGATGGGTAAATATAACAAATGACAGGTTTCTCTTTAACGGCGAAAGCTAATATGACAAATGACAGGTCTCTCTTTAACGTTGAAAGGTAAATATGGTACTTTGACGTTGAAAGGTAAATATGGTAAATGATATGTCTCACTTTGACGTTGAAATGTAAATATGGTAAATGACAGGTTTCTCTTTGACGTTGAATTGTAAATATGGTAAATGATAGGTCTCTCTTCGACGTTGAAAGGTAAATATGGTAAATGACAGGTCTCTCTTTAACGTTTAAAGGTAAATATGGTAAATGGCAGGTCTCTCTTTAACGTTGAAATGTAAATATGGTAAATGACAGGTCTCTCTTTGACGTTGAAAGGTAAATATGGTAAATGGTAGGTCTCTCTTTCAAGTTGAAAGGACAACGTGATTGTTCAACTTTAACTTAGAGAGGTAAGCACGGAAAGAAATAAAAGGAGGGAAATATGTTGTTCACAGATTTAAAGTATCATCATCGTGTGCCATACCGGTTGGCGTAGGTGATCATGTCCCTCCACAACCTTCTATCTACAGTGCATCGTATTAGTTCTGTTGTTGACTGTTTTCCATGCCATGGCACCAAGCTATCCAGTATTTTCTCTCTTTGTCGTCCACGATCTCTCTTTCCTTTTATTTTGCCAGTTGTAACCAAGTATTCCAACTTCCAAACTCATTTAAAGTATAGACGTTAATTAAGCTGAAAAAAGGTTAATTTTAAGCAAATGTAGCATACACACATTAATGAATTAAATGCTAGCACATACACACATACATGTATTCAATCCTAACATATACACACATAAATGTATTACATGCTAACACATACACACATAAACACATACACACACACACGTGTACGCTCTCACACACTCAAAAGTTGAGTGTTGTGGCGAACAAGCAACTCTTATTTAACGTCATTTATTTAGCCAGTTCATCGTCTGTTGCTTCCAATATTTCTTTATTCTGGTATCCACGCTTGGTAGTTTGTTGCGGGGATTATCTGTTCATCTCTCCCGCTGCAACTCTCTCTCTAAATGCCACGCCCGAGTGAGGAAAGCACTCACATGCAGATCGGTTGCGCCCTCGCTGCTGCGTTCGAGACTTTACCATTCGCGAGAGTTGTTGGGAAACCATTGTTTGAAGTTGTTAGTACATTCTCCTTCTTCTGTCTTTCAGCTCCCTGTGGAACATAGGTCTTCAACAAACACTTTCCAAGCCTTTCTGTTTCTTGCCATTCTTTTAAGTTGATTTCATGTCTTCCCCATCATCTTCATCCCTGCTTCTATCTTTCTTCTCCAAGAATATTTTGGTCTTCCTCTTTGTCTTTTCCCCTGGGGATTAAAAAAAAAAAAAGGACCTGTTGTGTAATACTCTCAGTTGACTTCCACAGTGTGTGTCCTATCCAGCGCCATCGTCTTCGCAGTATCTCTTTATCCACAAGTATCTGACTGATACATATCCATAATTCTATGTTGGCCATTTTGTTCTGTCATTTCCATCCTTTTATTCTTCGTAAGCATCCATTGATGAAGGTCTGTACCTTCATGATTGTCATTTTTGTTGTTCTCCATGTTTCACAGCATGTAATAAGACTGACTTAACATCGGAATTGAAAATGTCTATTTTTGTATTGAACCTAATTCCTTGGACTTCCATATGTTTCTCAGAGCAAAGAATGCTCCTCTTGCTTTTGATATCCTTATTTCGGTATCTAGCGTTGTTCCTCCTTCTTTGTCTTATTACTGCTTGTCAGTATATTAGTAGTTGTTAGGGTTCCATTGCATAGACTTGGCGAAACTTTTCTTTAAGACAAACGCGGCTTTGATTTTCATCAAATCTCTTCAAGTATGTTCCATGGGTTTTCTCTGGGAAATTAGGGCGGTTTGGCGCGGTGATTCTAACAACGTAACATATAAATGAGTGGTGATAATTGTAGTAATTGGTAGTGGTGAAAGTAGTAATTGGTGGTGGTGAATGTTGTAGATGGTAGTGGTGAATGTAGTAGATGGTAGTGGTGAATGTTGTAGATGGTAGTGGTGAATGTGTAGATGGTAGTGGTGAATGTTGTAGATGGTAGTGGTGAATATTGTAGATGGTAGTGGTGAATGTGGTAGATAGTAGTGGTGAATGTAGTAGATGGTAGTGGTGAATGTAGTAGATGGTGGTGGTGAATGTTGTAGATGGTGGTGGTGAATGTTGTAGATGGTAGTGGTGAATGTAGTAGATGGTAGTGGTGAATGTGGTAGATGGTAGTGTGATGTAGCAGATGGTAGTGGTGAATGTGGTAGATGGTAGTGGTGAATGTAGTAGATGGTAGTGTTGTAGTAGTAGATGATAGTGGTGAATGTAGTAGATGGTAGTGGTGAATGTAGTAGATGGTAGTGGTGAATTTAGTAGATGGTAGTGGTGAATGTAGTAGATGGTAGTGGTGAAGTAGTAAATGGTAGTGGTGAATGTGGTAGATGGTAGTGGTGAATGTGGTAGATGGTAGTGGTGAATGTGGTAGATGGTAGTGGTGAATGTAGCAGATGGTAGTGGTGAATGTAGTAGATGGTAGTGGTGAATTTAGTAGATGGTAGTGGTGAATGTAGTAGAGGTAGTGGTGAATGTAGTAGATGGTAGTGGTGAATGTAGTAAATGGTAGTGGTGAATGTGGTAGATGGTAGTGGTGAATGTAGTAGATGGTAGTGGTGAATGTGGTAGATGGTAGTGGTGAATGTAGCAGATGGTAGTGGTGAATGTAGTAGATGGTAGTGGTGAATTTAGTAGATTGTAGTGGTGAATGTAGTAGATGGTAGTGGTGAAATGTAGTAGATGGTAGTGGTGAATGTAGTAGATGGTAGTGGTGAATGTGGTAGATGGTAGTGGTGAATGTGTGCCACTTAATTCATACGTGAATTGCGTCGCCTAATGTATATGCCCTTGTAGCTCTACAACACACTGTGTGTGGATTTACACAGTCGTGGACGTAAACACGAGACATGCAGTCGCTTTACGTCGAAGGATTGAAGATGAAATACTTATATTCCAGTTACTCACCATTTCAATCCCTCTAAGACTGACCATTTCAGTTCTGACTCATTATAATTCTAACCGTCACTGTCTCCCTAACTTCAAGACGGACTGCTGATAATTTCTATCTGTCTCTGACTCCCTAGTTTCATTAATAGCTACTCAAATTTACTACCAATCTCTGGCTCGTTGGTTTTAAATTTGCTCCTTACACTTGTATCACTTTCGGAATTCATAACTTCATGCCTGACCTTCCTAAATTTATTTCCATTACTGACTCAATAACTTCAGCTCTGACTCGTTCAACTTTATATCCATATCTAACCCCATAAATTCAGCATTAACACCTCCAACTTTATATCCATATTTGACTCCATAACTTCAGCATTAACACCTCCAACTTTATATCCATATTTGACTCCATAACTTCAGCCCTAACTCCTCCAAATGTATATCCATATTTGACTCCATAACTTCAGCATTAACACCTCCAACTTATATCCATATTTGACTCCATAACTTCAGCCCTAACTCCTCAAAATTTATATCCATATTTGACTCCATAACTTAAGCCATAACTCCTCCAATTTATATCCATATTTGACTCCATAACTTCAGCCCTAACTCCTCCAAATTTATATTCATATTTGACTCCATAACTTCAGCCCTAACTCCCGTAACTTTATATCCACATTTGACTCCATAACTTCAGCCCTAACTCCTCCAACTTTATATCCATATTTGACTCCATACTTCAGCCGTAACTCCTCCAACTTTATATCCATATTTGACTCCATAACTTCAGCCATAACTCCTACAACTTTATATCCATATTTGACTCCATAACTTCAGCCCTAACCTCCTCCAACTTTATATCCATATTTGACTCCATAACTTCAGCCATAACTCCTCCAACTTTATATCCATATTTGACTCCATAACTTCAGCCCTAACTCCTCCAACTTTATATCCATATTTGACTCCATAACTTCAGCCCTAACTCCTCCAAATTTATATCCATATTTGACTCCATAACTTCAGCCCTAACTCCTCCAAATTTATATATATTTGACTCCATAACTACAGCCTAACTCCTCCAAATTATATTCATATTTGACTCCATAACTTCAGCCCTAACTACAGTAACTTTATATCCACATTTGACTCCATAACTTCAGCCCTAACTCCTCCAACTTTATATCCATATTTGACTCCATAACTTCAGCCCTAACTCCTCCACTTTATATCCATATTTGACTCATAACTTCAGCCATAACTCCTCCAACTTTTATATCCATATTTGACTCCATAACTTCAGCCCTAACTCCTCCAACTTTATATGGATTTGGCTCCATAACTTCAGCCCTAAATCCTCCAACTTATATCCATATTTGACTCCATAACTTCAGTCATAACTCCTACAACTTTATATCCATATTTGACTCCTATAACTACAGCCCTAACTCACACAACTGTATATCCATATTTGACTCCATAACTTCAGCCCTAACTCCTCAATTTTATATCCATATTTGACTCCATAACTTCAGCCCTAACTACCCCAAATTTATATCCATATTTGACTCCATAACTACAGCCCTAACTCACCCAACTTTATATCCATATTTGACTCCATAACTTCAGCCCTAACTCCTCCATTTTATATCCATATTTGACTCCATAACTTCAGCCATAACTCCTCCAACTTTATATCCATATTTGACTCCATAACTTCAGCCCTAACTACCCCAACATTATATCCATATTTGACTCCATAACTTCAGCCCTAAATCCCCCAACTTTATATCCATATTGACTCCATAACTTCAGCCTTAAATTCTCCCCAACTTTATATCCATATTTGACTCCATAACTTCAGCCCTTACTCCCCCAACTTTATGTCCATATTTGACTCCATGACTTCAGCCCTAACTCCCCCAACTTCATATCCATATTTGACTCCATAACTTCAGCCCTAACTCCCCAACTTCATATCCATATTTGACTCCATAACTTCAGCCCTAAATCCCCCAACTTTATATCCATATTTGACTCCATAACTTCAGCCTTAAATTCTCCCAACTTTATGTCCATATATGACTCCATAACTTCAACCCTAACTCCCCCAACTTTATATCCATATTTGACTCCATAACTTCAGCGCTGACTCCCCCAACTTTATATCCATATTTGACTCCATAACTTCAGCGGTGACTCCCCCAACTTTATATCCATATTTGACTCCATCACTTCAACGCTGACTCCCCCAACTCTATATCCATATTTGACTCCATCAATTCAACGCTGACTCCCCAACTTTATATCCATATTTGACTCCATAACTTCAGCGCTGACTCCCCCAACTTTATATCCATATTTGACTCCATAACTTCAGCGCTGACTCCCCCAACTTTATATCCATATTTGACTCCATCAATTCAACGCTGACTCCCCCAACTTTATATCCATATTTGACTCCATAACTTCAGCGCTGACTCCCCCAACTTTATATCCATATTTGACTCCATAACTTCAGCGCTGACTCCCCCAACTTTATATCCATATTTGACTCCATCAATTCAACGCTGACTCCCCCAACTTTATATCCATATTTGACTCCATAACTTCAGCGCTGACTCCCCCAACTTTATATCCATATTTGACACCATAACTTCAGCGCTGACTCCCCCAACTTTATATCCATATTTGACTCCATAACTTCAGCGCTGACTCCCCCAACTTTATATCCATATTTGACTCCATAACTTCAGCGCTGACTCCCCCAACTTTATATCCATATTTGACTCATAACTTCAGCGCTGACTCCCCCAACTTTATATCCATATTTGACTCCATAACTTCAGCGCTGACTCCCCCAACTTTATATCCATATTTGACACCATAACTTCAGCGGTGACTCCCCCAACTTATATCCATATTTGACTCCATAACTTCAGCGCTGACTCCCCCAATTTTATATCCATTTGACTCCATAACTTCAGCGCTGACTCCC
>JAVIAB010000024.1:67412593-67667593 GCA_032433765.1 Megaustenia siamemsis | reverse complement strand
AACTGGCAAGACTGTCGGCGCGTTCATCTCGACCTCTTCTTACACACGCGTACTCGGGCATGAAAATGAAGCAGACACTTTTTAGGAAAGACCTCAGAGAGGTCTAACCACTGCTGTCGAGTACAGATAGGCGAGATCTTTTTGAGCCTACTCATGGAGTCACACCTGTGACTCAAGTCATGCCACGGCTTTTGTAAATGCCATAATTTCCATGGTCAAACTACTTGTAGTCAATACTAAAGCACCTCTATCTTCCTTCATAGTTCTGCAACCAAAATGAGCCGTGAAAGCCTACGAGCTCCGTACGTGCCGAACAAACCCATCTGTGTAAATAACTGCGTGACTATCAGAAGAGTTATCAAAAACCAAGACCTGAACTCAACAACCAATGGATTGAGTTGTCCACATTCTCTAAGTAGTGTGATGACAACACGAAATGACGCACTGCACTCTGACGTCACTCCATTCTTCCCCTGGTTCTATGCCCTCGATTGAACACATCAGCTGAACTATATCCATAACCTGCACCATCCATGATCTTCCTCTTCTTTAACCCCTGCCTTTTGTACCCATAAATCCACAGTATAGCGAATGATGTGGGTCTACACTGTTTCGAAGGTAGACACGTGCTCGCACAATATCTTGTTCTATCAGTCATTGCGGAAAAATCGAGGACGTAAAGCATTGCCCTACACTCATTATCACGAATGATAAGCCTTGCCTCATTTTGTATCCTATCCATTCGTTCTATTTGCATTTTGCTGAGGATCATGATCGCTAGTGCATACTCACTCACAGACAGTAGAACTACTCTTCAAATTAACATTTTAGAGCTAATTAGTAGAAAAATAATCGTCGCGCTTAATGCAGGCGCTATCTTAATTTGTTGCAAAACTGTAATGGTATCTTGCTGCATGTTATCCATGGGTTGTCATCAATCGTTGCAAATAATTCTCCAGTTTTCTAGATCTTAAAAACATCCACTGGTCCTCTAATTCCGCCATTAATTTACTCATAGCTGTTCTGTAACCGAACCCAAGCTGACTAGTTAAACGGGCGACCTGACGATAGCCAGGTTTTTGCACGATTCAAAGGCTTCTCAACCTGTGGATATAGGGTTGAGCATTGTCCTTGATTTGGCTTGTACCGACCTTCAAATCATTTTTGGTGAACCTTCATATTTTAATCCAAACGTTGTTTATTTGTCTGTCCTTTCAAATATTCTTAAAGAAAGAAACGCAACAGATGAAACCAACAATAAGCACACATTTCTCAACCAGAAACACAACAGATGAAACCAACAATAAGCACACATTTCTCAACCAGAAACACAACAGATGAAACCAACAATAAGCACATATTTCTGAACCAGAAACACAACAGATGAAACCAACAATAAGCACATATTTCTCAACCAGAAACACAACAGATGAAACCAACAATAAGCACATATTTCTGAACCAGAAACACAACAGATGAAACCAACAATAAGCACACATTTCTCAACCAGAAACACAACAGATGAAATCAACAATAAGCACACATTTCTCAACCAGAAACACAACAGATGAAACCAACAATAAGCACACATTTCTCAACCAGAAACACAACAGATGAAATCAACAATAAGCACACATTTCTCAACCAGAAACACAACAGATGAAACCAACAATAAACACACATTTCTCAACCAGAAAACAACAGATGAAACCAACAATAAACACACATTTCTCAACCAGAAACACAACAGATGAAATCAACAATAAGCACACATTTCTCAACCAGAAACACAACAGATGAAACCAACAATAAGCACACATTTCTCAACCAGAAACACAACAGATGAAACCAAAAATAAGCACATATTTCTGAACCAGAAACACAACAGATGAAACCAACAATAAGCACACATTTCTCAACCAGAAACACAACAGATGAAATCAACAATAAAAAACACATTTCTCAACCAGAAGCACAACACATGAAATCAACAATAAAAACACATTTCTCAACCAGAAACACAACAGATGAAACCAACAATAAACACACATTTCTCAACCAGAAACACAACAGATGAAACCAACAATAAGCACACATTTCTCAACCAGAAACACAACACATGAAATCAACAATAAACACACACTTCTCAACCAGAAACACAACAGATGAAATCAACAATAAGCACACATTTCTCAACCAGAAACACAACAGATGAAACCAACAATAAACACACATTTCTCAACCAGAAACACAACAGATGAAACCAACAATAAGCACACATTTCTCAACAACATCACGAGAGAAACACAAGAGATAATACAAAAAACACAAATCTCTATTTCATAACTACACCAAGTCGAGCTGTTGCTGAACACTCTCAGGGTTGTTGGTGCAACATTCATGGCAGCAAGCAGCTTTCTTCGGTCCCAGAGGATTGTGGCCACTCGTTGGGATTGAAAAAAAAAAAACTGAGAACAGTCCATTCTTTAATGTTGTCTTTTTATTCTTCTCTTCTGTCTTTCACGTATTCGTTCCTCCATTAAACGTTCTCAACAAAATTACAACAAAGTTATTTTTTTTCATTAATTTGACCAATTTTGCCTACAGGTAATCTTTTCCGTATTTATTTTTGGCAAATGAAGTTGCGCAAATTCTATTAGCACGGCCCAATATCTGAAATTTGGAAGATCTTTGCATCAATTAGTTAATAACTTCATCCAATCAGATTTAATTTCCCTGAAACTGAATTTCTCGGTGCACTCAAATAGACCAGGGGTTTCCAAAACTTGCAATGGCAGACCAAAATAAATTTATTGTATGGCTTCGTCTCCCGACTTTGGCGAATTTTATTTATATTATTAATCCATTCATTATTCCCCAAAAAAATATTTGACTGGAGAGAATATCATTCTTAGAATGAAAGCTACTTGCTGTAAATAAATGGATGTTTCTGTAATTGTCTTTAAAATAAAATGGAATACACGAAGCATTTAATAAGCTTTGAAAAGGAATGTTAGTTGTACTCTGTCAAAATTGTCAGCAATATTCTTTCATCTTCTACCTTTTAGCTCCCAGTGGAGCATAGGTCTTCAACAAACACTTTCCAAGTCGTTCTGTTTTTTGCAATTCTTTTAAGATCATTCCATGTCTTCCCCATCATCTTCATCTCTGCTTCGATCTGTCTTCTCCAAGAATTCCCAGCAATATTGCGATGTACATTTTTCTTTCTGTCCGGCACATTCGACTTTGCCACAACATTATGAACCAGAGTTATCTTTCCCTTTTCCATCCTTGTATGTTAGTTTGTGAGACTTCATCGATCAGCTTTTGCTATACGTTTAGACATTTAGACCAGGATTGTTAACGACCACGACGGTGATCACCGGTTCCACCTATCTTGTCACGCTTCTGTAGACCTTATATATATTCTTAGGTTGTTGATAGTTCTGCAGTCATGTTTTCTGTGACAACTTGAAGGTGGAGGTCCATCAGTTCTGGTATGTTAATTCTGAAGGCATCAGCCAACTTTGTGTCGGTGATTGCTGTCAGCTCATTCATTGTACTAAAACATGCCATTGTATATATAAAATAAAAAAATCATGATTTTAAGATCATCATCATCAAGTGCCATGCCTGCTGGCGTAGTTGATGACGTTTATCCACAGCTATCGATATCGGCAGCTATTCATCATTTCTGTTGTTGACCTTCTGCCAAGCCATTCTCTTAAGCTGTCTGGTATCTTTTCTCTTTGTTTCCATCTATCTCTTTGTCCCTCAATTTTTTCCAGTTGTCACAATATATTCCAGCTGTTCCCTTCTTATTACATGGAAATGATGATTGTTTCTTCCTAATATTGGAAATTAGCTATCTTTTTACTTTGACCTCTCTCAGAACATCTTCATTACTCTTCTTAGCTGTCTATGGTATTCTCAACCTTCTTCTGTAAAACCACATTTCTACAGCCTCCAGTGATTTTCTTATCTGTTGTCCTATTGTCCATGATTCACATTCATATGTTAAGACTACCTCTACATAACATTTAAGAACTCTTTTTGTTGATCCTATTGCCAAAATGGATCGCACAGTATCATCCTCATATTTGTGGAAAGCTGCTTTTGCCTGAGCCGTTCGTTATCTCACCTCTGTTGTACATCTACCATCTCACCTCTGTTGTACATCTACCATCTCACCTCTGTTGTACATCTGCCATCTCACCTCTGTTGTACATCTGCCATCTCACCTCTGTTGTACATCTACCATCTCACCTCTGTTGTACATCTACCATCTCACCTCTGTTGTACATCTACCATCTCACCTCTGTTGTACATCTGCCATCTCACCTCTGTTGTACATCTACCATCTCACCTCTGTTGTACATCTGCCATCTCACCTCTGTTGTACATCTGCCATCTCACCTCTGTTGTACATCTACCATCTGAGGTTAACATTTTTCCTAGAAATTTAAATTAATTTACCTCTTTTAATATTGTTTCTTTTGTCTGTATTGTGGAATGCGGTGATATCTTTTTCTTTATTGCTACCATTACTTCTGTCTTTTTACTATTAAGGCTGAGTCCTTTATTTTTGCTTTCATTCACTGTAATGTCTAACATTTCTTGTAAATCATTTTCCCTTTAGCGATTAAAACTGTATTATCAGCACACCTCGGATAACTATATATTATGACCTCCAATTGTTATTCCAGGTATGTCCCTTATAGATCTTAAAATAATCCCACTTTCATCAACATCATCATTATCATCATCATGTGCCATATCGATTGTCGTAGGCGATCACGTCCTACCACAATTTTCTATCCACGGTGCATCTGTGTACATGATGGATCGACAAAACATTAGAAGCACTAGGAAACATAACAGCAGCAAAGGAGAACAGAAGAGAAAAAGGCCGCAAATTATACCTCCCCTCGACGCTGAAAGGCAAATGAGGAAAGAAAGAAGAAGAAGTGCGTCGTGTCAATTGTGTTTGTGACTGTTTTCCATGCCATGACACCTTGCTATCTTCTCTCTTTGTCGTCCGCGATCTCTGCTTCCCTGTCTATCTATCTATCTTTCGTTCGCCTGAAGCATTGTCTATATCTGCAATGTCGTTTCCTGTATAAATGTTACTGTCTTTTGTAATTCTTGCAGTGGCCCATATAGTTTTGTCTGTAGTGTTGTATCTATGGGCCAATGGATTTTCCTCAGTCTACTATATTCAGTGCAGTCTTGAAGTATGTGTTCAGCAGTCTGGGGCGCCTGTCCACATGTACAAGTAGTTGAGGTGCCGATCTTGAATTTTGTATACATGTGACTATGGAGTCGATTGTGTCCTGTTCTGAGACGTATAATGATAACTTGTTCATATCTATTCATATTATAAAAGGCATCCTGATTTGGGGCTTGTGGTCCTCTGATTGATTTGATTATCTGTTTCTTATGATGGTATGTAACAGGTGTATCTAGTTGTGTGCCTGTTGAACCTTCCTTTGCCAACTGATCTGCTTTCTCATTTCCTGGTATTCCACAGTGAGATGGGATCCACTGCAGGGCAACCCTATGGTGCTTGCAGAGTTCAGTCAATAAGGTCTGCAGATGTGGTAATTTTCTGGATTGTAGTGCCTGGAGTACTGATCTTGCATCTGTCAAAAACACTACAGGCTGCGGGCTAAGATTAATGTTCAGCAGTTTTTCTATTGCTAACTTTATTGCTTGTATTTCTGCATCATAATTGTGACAATATTTCCCTGTTGCTATTTTATTCATATCCCTAGTGTTATTTGGGTATTCTATATATGCACCTGCTCCCCATTTTTTACTGCATTCTGTGCTGATCCATCTGTATACACACGAATCCATAGGTCTTGTGGGTATTCTTCATCCAGGAAACTGAGAGTTATTGTTTTTCGCTGTAGACTATTCTGTTCCTCTTTATCAACTATTCCTTTCACTTCTGTCCGTATTTGAACTGATAATCCAGATTCCTCTGTCCAGGGAGTCTGTTCTGGTATGGGCAGTAGGGGGTTAACAGCTCTTGGCATGTCTGGTGTTTGTCTACTAATACGCTTGGCTTGGTGGATAAAACTGCTTCTCTTAAGTCGTCCCAATGCAAGATTTTGGAATCGGTCCTTCATTGGATGTCTCGGCATGCAAGCAAATTTTTCTGCCTGTATCAGCACCTTTGTGTCCCTCCGTTCTCTCAGTGCTGGTATCCTCCACAATTTCTCCATCTCTAATATTGGTGTTGATTTCATTGCTCCTGTGATGACCCTAAGTGCCTGGTTTTGTACTTTATCCAGTTCTTGAAGTGTGGTGTTTGATGCTGAACACCATGCAGATGATCCATATTCTAAATGTGGGCGTATACTCTGTTGGTAAACTTTACTGAGTATTTTCCCACTCGCACCCCACGTAGTTCCACACAGCTTTCTTAGAATAGCCAATTTTCTCCTTGCTTTTTGGGTTGCCTTATTTATCTGCTGTTTCCAAGATAGTTTGTTATCAAATGTAACTCCGAGATACGTAGCCTGTATGTCTTCTTTCACAGGCTCATTGTTTATATAGATGGCTCCTGCTTTTTGTTTTGGGGAAAGAGTGAAAAGTGTAGTACTGCATTTGTCTGTATTGATGCTGATACACCATCTATTTGTCCATGAATTCAGTGCATTCATAGCTCTTTGTAACAATTTGGAGGCCACTGTTGCATACTCCTCTGTGCACCACATTACCAAGTCATCTGCATACATTGCCACTTTGATACCATGTGGTAGTTCAGTAACTAGGTCATTGATGTAGATCAGAAAAAGTGTTGGAGATAGTACCCCTCCCTGTGGAACGCCCTGGCGCAGTAAGACCTTCTTACTCTTAAGACCATCCAGTTGCACTCTGGCTCTCCTGTTATGCAGGTATGCTTTGACCCATTTGTACATCCTGCCATTTACTCCATAATTTCTCAGTTTCTTCAAAAAGCCCTTCCTTCCATACCTTATCAAATGCTTTCTTTAGGTCTATCCATGCTGCTAGTACCAGTTTCTTTTCTTGAAACGCATCCTCAATTTCCTGGGAAAGATAGGTTGCCTGATCTTCGGTAGAGTAACACTGTCTAAAGCCTGCTTGTTGTGGGACAAGGAGATTTTCACTTTCCAGGTACCACTGCAGTCTGAGATTGATTATACGTTCCATTGTTTTACACAAACAGCTTGTAAGGCTGATTGGTCTATAGCTGGATGTCATTGAACCATCTTTTCCTGGCTTTAGTAATGGTATCATAATTGCTTCTCTCCATGCCTGTGGCACTTTACCTGTGATCCAGCAAATGTTGTAGATCTGCAGTAGTTTTGCTTTAGCTGCAGTTCCCAAGTTCTTAATCATTTCATTAGACACTCCATCACTACCTGGTGACTTTTTCATTTTTAATTTGGATATTGCCAGCTCTAGCTCTCTTTGTGTAATGGGTATTTCCATGACTTCATGTGCAGTCTCTTCTTGTCTTGCATTTTGTTGTTTTAGACGGGTCTCTTGACGTTTCTCTAGGCTAATTTCAATATTGTTGTCATTTGCAAAGGAGTCTGCAAAGTGATTTGCTGCATGTTTACCTGTTAGAATGTTTCCATCCTTCTTCAGTGTAATTTTTGTGTTCCCTTCTGTACCCTCATCATTCAGCTGTTTTACAAGCTTCCACACTTTTCTTGTGTCTCGTTCTAGATTCATGTACTCTGTTTTCTCTTTCCAACTTCTCCGTCTGGCTTGTAGTTTAGCCCATTGAAATTTGGCTTTAGCATGCTGATAGTTATTGTGGTGTTCCTGGCAGGGGTTATTTTCTGCTTGTTTTCGAGATGTTTCCATGTCATTGTGCAGTTGCTCTAGTTCACTATTCCAGTATGGTTTGTAGTGTTTCCGTGCCCCTCTGGGTATTGTTTCACTGGCAGCTTGTATTATTAGTCTACTGAATTCATCAACTATTTTGTTGATGTCTCTGTCTGTATTTAGATCTTTAGTCAGTACACTGGTGTAATGTTGATACATTTTCCAGTCTGCCTTTTTGTAATTCCATCTGGAGAGAGTGCTGCTCTCCCTGACGGCCTCATTTTGCACCACTAAAAAGACAGGTCGGTGGTCGCTGCCTCCAAGTTGTTTCCCAACAATACGTGTGATATTCCAATCCAGGTCTGGTGAATGGAAAGCAAGGTCTGGTGTAGATGTGGTATGCCATGATCTGGAATAGAATGTTGGTGGATCTGTTGCCTGGTTTAATAGTATAAGCCCATTGTCATCCTGCCAATTTTCAAGTTCTTCACCTCTCTTGTCCATATCTTCATAGCCCCAGCTCTGTGAATGGCTGTTAAAGTCTCCACATACAATTATTCTTTCTTTTAATGTAATTGTGTCTAGTGCTAGTGGGCGGTCACTCGGACAGTAGTAGTTTAGTAGATGGAAGTCTGTATTTCCTGTCCTGAGGTGCAGTATTTGATATTCCGCCCCATCCATATACACTTCAATCTGACATGCATTAATGTTGTTCCTTACAAGAGTCAGTATTCCGCCCTTTTGTCTGTTTTTCCTGTCAGATCGGTAGCACTGGTATCCCCTAATCTTCAAGGCTATGTCGTTGTTTAGATGGGTTTCCTGCAAACAGCATATGCTTACTTGTTCTTCATGCAGGATATTTTCTAATTCTATCTTTTTACTGTACCCATCTCTTTTGCTGTTGATGCCTTCAGCATTCCAGTGCATTATTTTGAGTGGTCTTATTTTGGGTTGGCCAGTAACTCTATTCTCTCGCCCCCTGACTCCACAGAGCGATTGAGAAGGACATCCAGTAATATAGGTTGGGCCCTTTCGAGGCTGAGGGCCCGGCGCTGCACCTGCCTGAGTGTCCATCACAGGGCGAGTGCCATATCGATTTGCAGTTATAGGCATGCTTCCCATTGGCGTGAGTGTGTGGCATCCTGATTTTTGTAGTGCGCCTTTTGGCTGGTTGCCTCCGACTTCAGCACTTAAAATTGCTAGAGCAGACTGTGGTCTTGCACGGGTGTAGGAAGACCTTCTTCTGTAAAACCACATTTCTACAGCCTCCAGTGATTTTCTTATCTGTTGTCCTATTGTCCATGATTCACATTCATATGTTAAGACTACCTCTACATAACATTTAAGAACTCTTTTTGTTGATCCTATTGCCAAAATGGATCGCACAGTATCATCCTCATATTTGTGGAAAGCTGCTTTTGCCTGAGCCGTTCGTTATCTCACCTCTGTTGTACATCTACCATCTCACCTCTGTTGTACATCTACCATCTCACCTCTGTTGTACATCTGCCATCTCACCTCTGTTGTACATCTGCCATCTCACCTCTGTTGTACATCTACCATCTCACCTCTGTTGTACATCTACCATCTCACCTCTGTTGTACATCTACCATCTCACCTCTGTTGTACATCTACCATCTCACCTCTGTTGTACATCTGCCATCTCACCTCTGTTGTACATCTGCCATCTCACCTCTGTTGTACATCTACCATCTGAGGTTAACATTTTTCCTAGAAATTTAAATTAATTTACCTCTTTTAATATTGTTTCTTTTGTCTGTATTGTGGAATGCGGTGATATCTTTTTCTTTATTGCTACCATTACTTCTGTCTTTTTACTATTAAGGCTGAGTCCTTTATTTTTGCTTTCATTCACTGTAATGTCTAACATTTCTTGTAAATCATTTTCCCTTTAGCGATTAAAACTGTATTATCAGCACACCTCGGATAACTATATATTATGACCTCCAATTGTTATTCCAGGTATGTCCCTTATAGATCTTAAAATAATCCCACTTTCATCAACATCATCATTATCATCATCATGTGCCATATCGATTGTCGTAGGCGATCACGTCCTACCACAATTTTCTATCCACGGTGCATCTGTGTACATGATGGATCGACAAAACATTAGAAGCACTAGGAAACATAACAGCAGCAAAGGAGAACAGAAGAGAAAAAGGCCGCAAATTATACCTCCCCTCGACGCTGAAAGGCAAATGAGGAAAGAAAGAAGAAGAAGTGCGTCGTGTCAATTGTGTTTGTGACTATTTTCCATGCCATGACACCTTGCTATCTTCTCTCTTTGTCGTCCGCGATCTCTGCTTCCCTGTATTTCGTCAGTTGTAACCAAATATTCCAACTTTCTTCTTTTTATGATGGGCCCGAAAAATATTGATTTTTTATTTATGATGTTTCTTATGAGCTTCTTTTTTTGTTGGCCTCTCTGAAAATTTCCTCATTGGTCTTTCTAGCTGTCCATGGAACTCTCAGCATTCTTCTAAATCCCATCTCCGTGGCCTCAAATCGTCTTTTCAATTTTGTGTCTACTGTCCACAATATTCGCTTCTATAGCTCAGAATTGTCTCTACATAGCACAAATGAACTCTCTTTCTCACTTCCATTGACATAGACTTATTGTTAAGGCGTCTTTCATTTTCTGAAATGCTATTTTTGGCATGAAGTGTATGATTGTTTTCACCATATGACCATTACTTCTGTTTTCTTACTGTTTAGACTGAGATACTTCTTAGTGTTTTCCTTCACTATTATGTCTATCATTTCTTGTAGTTTATTCCCCGTCACTTATATTAAAACTATGCCGTTCGCATATTGCAAATAATATCACAATACATTATTAATCTGATTACGGTACACACACAACCTTGTCTAACACCCTGTTTTATTTCTTGGAACATTCCCAATTGGTTTCCAGTTCTCATGGCCGCTGTTTGTTGGCAGTAGTTGTTCTTTATTATTTTTAGATCTTTGCTGTAAACGTTTATGCCTTCTAAAATTGTGATTATTTCTTGGTGCTTTACTTCATCCAATGCTTTGGTTGCAATTTGGAGAACAATAAGAAAGATAACGACCACCGAAATGAAATGTGTCAGACGAATGACAGGAAACAGCTTAAGGGACAGAGTAAGAAACACTGACCTGAGGAAGAAACTCGAAATTGAACCAGCCATCGAATACATAAAGAAACAACAGATAAATTGGTTCGACCACATAACAAGACAGAAAGATTTAACAATGAATCAAAGAGCCATAAACAAACGCTACGAAAACGTCAGATTAAGAGGAAGACCGAGAAAGAGATGGATAAAGGGAATACTAGAGTCACTAGGAGGAATAACATCAGAAGAGGCCAACAGAAGAGCAAAGAATCGCAGATTGTTTTTCCCCTCGACGCCAACGGCAACAGAGGAAGGATAGAAGAAGATGAAGAAGAAGAATGCTTTTGTATAATCTACGAAACATAGGTACAAATATCGCTTTCAAAATGCATAGATATGTGTGCTACATATATATATATATTGGAGCCGCGATAGCTCAGTGGTTAGTGAACTGGACTACAAAGGACAAGGGGTAGGGTTCGATCCCAACCGACGGCTTCCGGGTTCACCCAGCCTTAAATGGGTACTGGATTTTTTCTGGGAAAGTAAAGCAGCACGGGCGTAATACCGATCACATTACCCCAAAAATCATGTGCTGAAGGTCTGTAAAATATAGGGTCACTAACACCATATTTCCCTATACGCCACTTGGCGTGACGGGGGTACTTTACTTTTATACATATTATATATATTATATTATATATTATATTAGATATGAGTGCTACATATATATATATATATATATATATATATATATATATATATATATATATATATATATATAAATATATATAATATTATATATATATATGGCCCTTTTCGTCTTGTCAGACGGTCTAGTGGAGGCTATTGCGTATTTTTTTGAGGTATTGTTTTTGCCGAACAGCTTCTCTCGTGGCTAATTCTACCAATGTTTGACAAACACACGCGGTCACATAATGAACAGGTCAGGCTCGCTGATCCACAGGGTTTACCATCCTTTTTCATGAGTCTCTTCTCTTCTAAGTCCTGTCTTAGCACAGTCTCAAATGTTGTTATACCGTTCCTTATACGTGCTCTCCATGATGTGCGATCACTTGCCAGATGTTGCCAGTCGTTTTCACAGATGGAGAAGTCTTTCAGAGATGATTTGCAGATATCTCTATATCGTAGTTTAGGTCTGCCGATTTGTCGTTTTCCGTGTTTTAGCTCGCCATATAGTATTTGCCTAGGAATGCGTTTTTCTTCCATCCGTTGGACATGCCCCAGCCATCTTAGCCTTTGACTTCTGAGCATCGACATGATTGTTAGGGTCTTAGCACGTTGCAGGACAGTTAAGTTGGTTATTTTGTCTTGCCATTTGATGTGCATTATTTTGCGGAGACATCGCATGTGGAAGACATTTAGTCTTTTTTCCTGGTTTGAGTATGTTGTCCAGGTTTCGGATCCATATAGTAGTGTGCTAAGCACACATGTTTGATATATTAAGAGTTTAGTCTTTTGAGTTAGTTTCGTGTTGTTCCATGCCCTTTTTGTGAATTTGCCGAAGGTCGTAGCTGCCTTACCAATTCGACAGTTTATTTCTTCATCAAGAGAGATGGTTTGCGAATATATATAATATAATATATATATACATATATCATCAAGTAGCATGTCCTTTCCATAACGTTACATTCACCACAGCCCGTCTGAAAGAATCTCTGTCTCTAGCCAGATCTCCCACTTCTTCTGCCATGGTCAAAGTCTCCGTGATGTCTTGAAACCACCATCTTCTTGGTCTGCCCCTCGAGCGTCGCCCAGGAACCATGCCTTCCATTATTGTTTCTTCCAGCCCGCTGTATCTTTTGTTGTGGCCATTGTATTTTAATGTCCCCCGTAGATTATTGGTACTGATATATATATATATATATATATATATATATATATATATATATATATATATATATATATGACATCGCCGGCTCAAGGGATGCACGAAAGTAACGAAAATTAACTTTAAAATATTATGTGATTAAGTGGGGAAAAAAAATTATATATTTAAAAAAAAAACATGTAGGAAGCGTCAATATCATAAGTGGCCATGTGCAAGGACTTCGTGTCGACCGCACCGACATATTTCAATATCATAAGTGGCCATGTGCAAGGACTTCGTGTCGACCGCACCGACATATTTCAATATCATAAGTGGCCATGTGCAAGAACTTCGTGTCGACCGCACCGACATATTTCAATATCATAAGTGGCCATGTGCAAGGACTTCGTGTCGACCGCACCGACATATTTCAATATCATAAGTGGCCATGTGCAAGAGCTTCGTGTCGACCGCACCGACATATTTCAATATCATAAGTGGCCATGTGCAAGGACTTCGTGTCGACCGCACCGACATATTTCAATATCATAAGTGGCCATGTGCAAAGACTTCGTGTCGACCGCACCGACATATTTCAATATCATAAGTGGCCATGTGCAAAGACTTCGTGTCGACCGCACCGACATTTTTCAATATCATAAGTGGCCATGTGCAAGGACTTCCTGTGGGCCCCACCTGTATCTTTCAATATTAAGTTTCGATTAGAGTTTCTCGATAGAGTTTAAAGGTTGGACACTATGGAGACTGTCTTTTGATGAACAAAATGGAAGCGAAATCTACCCGCATTTGACCTAATAAAATATGTTTACTAATATCGTTTGTATAATTCTTCCTCTTCTTCTTTTCTTCCTCATTTGCTTTTCAGCATCGGTGGGAGAACCAACTTGCGGTCATTTGCTCTTCTGTTGGCCTCTCCTATAGTTGTTTCCTAACGTTTCTAATATTCCATCAATCCATCTTTTCCTTGATCTGCCTTATGTCTGGTGTTCTCGCAACGTTTATTGAAGTCACGTCGCGTTGTGTTTTGATCTTTCTCCATTGTCACGTGGCAAAAACCATTGTATCTGTATTTCTTTATGTATTCTATAGCGGGAATTATTTCTAGCTTTTACCTCATTCTCAGTTCTTCACTTCTGATCTTACTCTCAGGCTATTTCCTGTCATTCATCAACAAATAACATCTCGTTTTTATAATTAGAAGCGCTTATTTATAGTTTTCTTTCTTTTTTTTCTTTTTGTATTAGTTGGAAAGTAAATCTGTGTGGACTAGTAAAATAATCATAGTCACAAGTAGATATGACCAGTTAGCCATAATTTGTGAATAGAGCAAGTGGTATGGTGTAACTATTACAAGGTTTGGTAACAGCTTTACAAAACAATAAGGGACACAACAAAATACTGAAGTTTCAGCCTTCATGCGGCCTTCTTCATAAAACAAGAACAACACGGACAACGAAATGAAGATTCCCACATGTAGGCCGAAACGACAGTATTTTGTTGTGTTCCTTTTCTGTAAAGCTCCCACAAAACCTTGTAGGAGTGCACTTTACAACCCATTACTTGCTCATGCTACCAGCTTTACCGCAGCACTGCAATTATTTCATTGTTCCCCATAATTTGTGAATCCTTGAACAAAAGCGTTGATTGGTCCAGGAACATAGGGTCTGAGTTCCGACTTTCCTGGAAATTGGTTGATCATATTTCATTAATGAATCTTCTGGCGTGTGTCCTGCGCTACAGTTCGACGAGTGGGGGTCAGGGCAGTGACCGTTATAGGGCACAGAAAGAATGATCGTTAAGATAATGTGACATCATCACAAAACGTCATTCTGGACTTTGAAATGTCATCTAAGGAAAGATTAGGATAAATTGTTGCTCGCTACATCCGAAACATTGCCAGAACGGACCGGTTGTTGTTTCTGCTGGGTGTTCAGGAAATGAAGTTGGTTCCTGTGATCATTTTCTGCCTGCAACATGACTGCTGGCCGAGGCGGTCTAAGATCAATTCTCCCTGTTACTGATATTTTAGTTTCGTACACGGTTATCGATTGTGTGATGACAGCAACATTAAAAAAAATTATTTCTGTCCGATTATCTATCTATCTATCTATCTATCTATCTATCTATCTATCTATCTATCTATCTATCTATCTATCTATCTATCTATCTATCTATCTATCTATCTATCTATCTATCTATCTATCTATCTATCTATCTATCTATCTATCTATCTATCTATCTATCTATCTATCTATCTATCTATCTATCTATCTATCTATCTATCTATCTATCTATCTATCTATCTATCTATCTATCTATCTATCTATCTATCTATCTATCTATCTATCTATCTATCTATCTATCTATCTATCTATCTATCTATCTATCTATCTATCTATCTATCTATCTATCTATCTATCTATCTATCTATCTATCTATCTATCTATCTATCTGTCTATCTGTCTATCTGTCTGTCTGTCTGTCTGTCTGTCTGTCTGTCTGTCTGTATGTCTATCTGTCTGTATGTATGTCTGTTTGTTTGTCTGTCTGTTCGTCTGTCTATCTCTACTTTATATTGTTCACTGCCTCACGCTCCTGTTTATTTCTTAACAGATTTATTCTCTATTCTGTACTCTCTCTCTCATATATATATATGTGTGTGTGTGTGTGTGTGTGTGTGTGTGTGTGTGTGTGTGTGTGTGTGTGTGTGTGTGTGTGTGTGTGTGTGTGTGTGTGTGTGTGTGTGTGTGTGTGTGTGTGTGTGTGTGTGTGTGTGTGTGTGTGTGTGTGTGTGAGAGAGTGTATATGAGACTGTTTCGATAATTTTCATTTCACCTCTCATTCGTTCATTCATTTATTCTTTCTCTTCCCTCTTTTTTCTCACTACCTGTCTCTAATTCTATCTCTCCTGTTCTTGGTAATTCTGTTCTCTCTTTCATCAACTTCCCCTATTTTGACTAATGAAACAGGTACAGAGGGTGAAGGCGGTCAGATGACTGCTTGCGTTAGAATTAGTGACCCTTAACTATTCAGACCCTATACCATCTCTTTGCGATGCACTAAGGCTGACCCTGAGGTCTAACTAAGCGAGTATGGATCTATAGGAAATGCACATGATACTCAACAGAAGACAGATGTGGGTGAATCGAAAAGCGCAAATGTTGCTGTTTGCTGTAAGCAAAAACACAGCGCAACTACGCTCACTTAACGCCAGTTTAACGAGCAGAGCAGTCGTCCTGTGGGCGCAAGAGAAGAAGAGAAATCATAATTATTTAACAATGAGCTCATTGTCTTCTTATTTGCTTTACTTTGATTTCTATTTTTACGAGTATTTTAATTTTGACTTCACTTTCAGACCTGTTGCATAGTGCCAACATTTAATGAAGAAACATTTCTTGTTCTATCTTTCAACTTCATGTGAAGCATAGGTCACCAACAAACATTTTCAACTTCATGTGGAGCATAGGTCACCAACAAACACTTTCAACTTCATGTGGAGCATAGGTCACCAACAAACATTTTCAACTCCATGTGGAGCATAGGTCACCAACAAACACTTTCAACTTCATGTGAAGCATAGGTCACCAACAAACATTTTCAACTCCATGTGGAGCATAGGTCACCAACAAACACTTTCAACTTCATGTGAAGCATAGGTCACCAACAAACACTTTGAACTCCATGTGGAGCATAGGTCATCAACAAACACTTTCAACTTCATGTGAAGCATAGGTCATCAACAAACACTTTCAACTCCATGTGAAACATAGGTCATCAACAAGCACTTTCAACTCCATGTGGAGCATAGGTCACCAACAAACACTTTCAACTTAATGTGAAGCATAGGTCACCAACAAACACTTTCAACTCCATGTGAAGCATAGTTCACCAACAAACACTTTCAACTCCATGTGGAGCATACGACTTCAGCAAACACTTTCAGCACCCTGTGGAGTATAGGTCTTCAACAAACACTTTCAACTCCACGTGGAGTATAGGTCTTCAACAAACACTTTCAACTCCACGTGGAGCATAGGTCTTCATCAAACACTCTCAGCTCCCTGTGGAGCATATGTCTTCAACAAACACTTTCAACTCCATGTGGAGCATAGGTCTTCAACAAACACTTTGAACTCCCTGTGGAGCAAAGGTTTTCAACAAACACTTTCCAGGCCGCTTGTTTCTTACCATTCTTTTAAGATCATTCCATGTCTTCCCCATCATCTTCATCTCTTCTTCCACCTGTCGTCTCCAAGAATATTTGATCTTCCTCGTTGTCTCTTTGATGATGAAGTGATTAGCCCGCTTGTTGTTTGTAACAAATATGCATTTAATATTGTTTATCTACATTCTGAATGACTGACAACTACTACTTGTGTTGTTTCATTCCATGTTATGTATCATCATCATGTGCCATACCGGTTGGCGTAGGCGATCATGTTCTTCCACAATCTTCTATCCACCGTGCATCGTATCAGTTCTGTTGTTGACTCTTTTCCATGCTATGACAACAAGCTATCTAGTATTTTCTCTCTTTGTCTTCCACGATCTCTCTTTCCCTATATTTTGCCAGTTGTAACCAAGTATTCCAATCTTCCTCTTCTCATGATATGCCCGAAAAATTTTGATTGTTTCTTTCTGATGTTTCTTAAGAGATCCCTTTTGTGTTGGCCTCTTTGAGAACTTCCTCATTGGTCTTTTAACTGTCCAGGGAACTTTCAACATTCCTGTGACAAATCCCATCTCTGTGGCCTTTAATCGTTTTTTCATTTGCTTGTTTACTGTCCTTTATTCGATTATATAGGTCAGAATTGGCTCTATATGGCACTGATGAACTTTCTTTCTCACTTCTATTGATTTGTTGTATAAGACGCTTGCGATGTATCACCATCGCAAATATTTCAACCTTTTTGCGTGTGTGGCTAATACTTGTCAAATAGGAAATTCAAATATATAATTGTATCTGCAAATGTATTCCCTAATTATTGTCCTTATATTGTTCTTTAGTAACGAGATGATGCCTATACTGAGACCATGTCTAGTAACAGCAGCTTTTACAAAATTGCTTAGCTGGTAGTGTGCCTAAATGCAATTCTTTGCCGAATCTTACAGGTCCAATCCTAGTTTGGGCTGTTCATTATTCTCCGTTTTATGTTTTTGTTTGTTTGTTGTTTTTTTCCCCCGAGTGTTGTAAAAATGCTACTGTCTCAGTGTAATTTGTTTGTCTCTCGTTTCTTAGGTTTCCATTCGTAATAAGTTTTTATAGATTATTGATTTTTGTCTTACTCTCTAGATTGACCAAGGCTAATTTCGCAACTGCGTTTAATTATAACAATAATAATAATATTTATTATTATTAATATTATTAATAGTATCATTATCAATATTATTATTAACAATATTATTAACAATATTATTGTCATTATTATTGTTGTTATTATTGTTATTGTTATTCATGTTATTATTGTTACAGATCGACGCCGTTCACCAGCTTCTGAAAACGGATGTCGGTTTGCCACTTTGAGAGTAGGACGGCCTGACATGGTGTTGACCACATCTCGTATGTGTGTGTGAAAGTGCATGCATGTGTGTATATGTGTATAGGATGTGTGTGTGGTGTGTATGTGAGTGAGTGTGTCTGTGTGTGTGTATGTATATATATATGTGTGTGTGTGTGTGTGTCGATGATCAGGAAGGATATCAACACGAGCATCATATTTCCAAAGAGCTACATGTGACAATATCCATTTTTACTTTATTTTGTTTCTACGACTGGCTGATCGTCCTTTGCTCATTCCTGAGATCACAATGGATTATGGGAAAATGGGAACACACACCCTTCGCCACCCCCCCCCCAAAAAAAAAAAATAAAAATAAATCCACTTATATAAAGATTTCTTAACAAGTACATTTGAGATGAATGGCATCTCCATATGTGAATATGACTGGGAACATCTAGCAAGTGATCGCAGGTCATGGAGAGCATGTATAAGAAACGGTATAACATCATTTGAGACTGTGCTAAGACAAAACTTAGAAGAGAAAAGACTCATGAAAAAGGATGGAAAACCCTGTGGATCATTGGGCCTGACTTGTTCATTCTGTGGCCGTGTGTGTTTGTCAAACATTGGTAGAATTAGCCACGAGAGAAGCTGTTCGACAAAAACAAAAACCTAAAAAAAATACACAATAGTCTCTACTAACCCGTTTGACAAGACAAAAAGCACCATATATACATTTGAGATAGAGACTAGGGCAGATCGGTGACACAATAGCGACATTCTAGAGGTTTGAGATTATGCCTGGTTTAACTGACATACTTGTAGGTAAAATGGTATTATAATGCCAGAAATGATAAACTTAGTGGGCGTGTAAGAAGACGTATCAATCAACACAGAACTGGAGTCGTCAGTCGCTGGACACTGCTGGACTTGCTGAGGAGGGGATCTGAGCACCTATGGACATGTTTGGAGTGCAATGATGATGACCTGCAAATAACTCAATAACTTGTAGGTAGGTAGTCATACCAGGAAAGAATAACAGAAAGATAGACAAGTTAAAAGGCATGACTTTTTTTGTTATATTATGACATGAAAAGATTAACGATAATTGTTGTTTTGTGTCTGATGAAGGATTTTGCCGAAAATTAGTAGTTTGTCTCACCTCTCGTTAGATTCAACTGCTTGTAATGCCGTTGTATGTTTGTCTCACCTCTCGTTAGACTCAACTGCTTGTAATGCCGTTGTATGTTTGTCTCACCTCTCGTTAGACTCAACTGCTTGTAATGCCGTTGTATGTTTGTCTCACCTCTCGTTAGACTCAACTGCTTGTAATGCCGTTGTATGTTTATTTTATAAGATTAAAAGACAGTCGTTCGGGCACATATACAGATAAACATAGCATCAAGATTTCAAAATGATCTCTTAGTCAGTTTTGTTATTTCGTAAACTGATAATGGGTATTCTTTCTATTGTACAAACATGTATGCATCTGTACGCCTGTATGTACACACAGTGTGTATGTCGTCCTATGTGACCTTGCGGGTCCCCTTACTCTCCCACACACCAAGGTCCTGAACCACAAATAACAAGGGGAGACAACCAAAACCGGAAACTGAGGAATAATCAAACAAATCTGATTGGTCCTTGATGAGCTCCGACATTCGATGCCAACTGAGCCAACATGGCGGGAAGTACCGGACGCGGCTAGCACGACATACTCACACTAAGGAAGCAGACGATACTGGTCCCTTCAGACGGAACTTGAAGCCAAAGGTCGGGAACTTGTTCTCAAATTTCTGGCTTCTGTCTTAGTAGCTTTCCAATTTGATGCGTGTGAGTGAAAGGAAACCAGAGGGGTTGTCGCAGTTAACTTGGGAACGCTGCTGTATTAGAATGCTAGAAATGTTGGTACTTCTAAAGGACTATTTAGATAAGTTACTGCTGTTGTGTTTAGTTTTTAGTTCAATGTAGTTAGGGTAACAAGGAGTGTTCAAGTCGGAGTAGTAAGAAACAGAAGGAATGGTCATATCGAAGAAACAACCATCACCATCATGCAGCATAAAAATAAACATGACAAATCTGAAACAAGTGCAGCGTGTCAAATACTTGGGCACAATAATAACATCAGATGGCAGATGCAACACAGAAATATAAAGCAGAATAGCTCTGGCCAAAATAGCATTTCCGAAAATGAAAAACATCTTATGCAACACATCTATGTCAATAGAAGTGAGAAAGAGAGTTCATCGGTGCTATATAGATAGACACTAGCCCGATACATTATGGACAAAGTCAAAATGCTAATATTCAGACTGACTCACTAGGAACACAACACATTCGCTGGATTCCAAGGTGTTGTGTCGATAACTACAGTTTTCTATCGAAACTACTAGTTGTTGCTAGTACAGTTTTCTATCGAAACTACTAGTTGTTGCTAGCACAGTTTTGTTTGCTACAGTTCGAGTTTTTGTTGGAGTTCTGGCCAAAGACATGCAGAACTTTTCTTCAGCTGGAAAACTTTCGATAAGCTTTCAAGTTTTGTTTTAATCGTGAACATTTTGCAAGCATTTTAAACCTAGGGTTACCTGCCTCGTATTTTGTGACCCAGGAGCTGCAGTATTTATGATTATCAATTGAAATTGACGCCACACTTGTAACAAATATAGATTGTTGTGCACTGTGATCGACACTCCCTAGATGCCGGTCGCGTGTTTCCAAAAGTGATTACCAATAATCTCCATACGCCTATACTAAAGACAAAGTTAGATTTCCCTTTTGATTTAGACTTCCGAACCTGCAAAAGAAATGTGTCGCCTCAATTTCTCGTTGGGTAGCCATGGAAATGTGATTTTAGAGAAGAATATTAAGAAACAAGGGGCATCTAAAAAAAAAAAAAGCAATGAAGATGTTCTTAAAAAAAAAAAGAAAGAAAAAACAAACAGAAAGCTGACTTGATATTATCGTTCAGGAGGGAACAATCAGTGCTTTTTGACCATGTTATAAGATGGAAACTCTTGGAATATATTGCGGCAATAGGGAAAGTTAATAAAAAAAAAATATAGGGAAACAAAGAGAAAAGACACAAGGGAGTCCATGAGAGTGGTTTGGTAGAAAGTCGACAACCTGAAGTGATAAATATCTCTTGAGATAGGACATCTTTGATCGCTGTTTCCGCCTGTCTTTTTCAAGAATATTTTAGTTCCTTCTTTGTCTCCTGCCACGGAGATTCCAAAAAGGGTTTGTTGTGTAAGGCTCTCACTTGACTTCTATAGTGTGAGAGTGTGTCCTATGTAGCGTCATCGTCTATGTCGCATCTCTTGTCTCACTTGACTTAATAGTGTGCGAGTGTGTCCTATGTAGCGTCATCGTCTATGTCGCATCTCTTGTCTCACTTTGCTTCTATAGTGTGCGAGTGTGTCCTTTGTAGCGTCATCGTCTATGTCACATCTCTTGTCTCACTTGACTTCTATAGTGTGCGAGTGTGACCTATGTAGCGTCATCGTCTATGTCACATCTCTTGTCTCACTTGACTTCTATAGTGTGCGAGTGTGACCTATGTAGCGTCATCGTCTATGTCGCATCTCTTGTCTCACTTGACTTCTATAGTGTGCGAGTGTGACCTATGTAGCGTCATCGTCTATGTCGCATCTCTTGTCTCACTTGACTTCTATAGTGTGCGAGTGTGACCTATGTAGAGTCATCGTCTATGTCGCATCTCTTTGTCTTACTTGACTTAATAGTGTGCGAGTGTGACCTATGTAGAGTCATCGTCTATGTCGCATCTCTTGTCTCACTTGACTTCTATAGTGTGCGAGTGTGTCCTATGTAGCGTCATCGTCTATGTCGCATCTCTTGTCTCACTTGACTTCTATAGTGTGCGAGTGTGACCTATGTAGAGTCATCGTCTATGTCGCATCTCTTTGTCTTACTTGACTTAATAGTGTGCGAGTGTGACCTATGTAGAGTCATCGTCTATGCCGCATCTCTTGTCTCACTTGACTTCTATAGTGTGCGAGTGTGTCCTATGTAGCGTCATCGTCTATGTCGCATCTCTTTGTCTGCTGGTGTTTATCTGGATCTTTCACATTGGCCAACTTAAGCTTGATCGCGGGCCGGATTATAGCCGAGGTCTGGACCGGAGGGATACACTTAAAAGTATCATAAAAAATTACATGGTATGATTTAGTCATATATAAATAATGCTTGCACTCTGGGGACATATTTTATCTCTTGTGACCAGACAATGAACTATTTATTTTAAAATTACCTTCATATTATTTTTTTAACCGACTGGAACTTCGGTTTTTATGTTTGGGCATTACTATAGAAGTGTTTGTGGACGATTCAAGGACAAAGAAAAAAATAGACTAGCGAGCCGAATCTGGTCTGCAGGTCGACATTTGGCCATTTATGTTTCGCATAACTCTGTGTTAGTAATTTTGTTCTGTGTCGGGTCATTGCATTCACATTAACTGGTCAATAACAGGGCAATCCTTTAAGATACGCTCCACAGTCTATGTTTCTCGCTGAAAGATGGAGCTAACTACCTGCGGTCACTACGACAAAGTCAACAACTCTTAACTATTCAAAACCTTACCTTGAACTTTTGGCTCCCCGATTCTGTCTTCACAAAAAACATGAGAGATGATGATCTCAGTTTTCCCTCGCAGTGGTTGGGTCTGTTGATATAGAAGACCTAGTTTTGGAATACCGCTAGCATTTCCCTCGCAGTGATTGGGTCTATTGATATAGAAGACCTAATATTGAAGTACCTCTAGCATTTCCCTCGCAGTGGTTTGTTCTATTGATATAGAAGACCTAATATTGGAGTACCTCTTGCATTTCCCTCGCAGTGGTTGGGTCTATTGATATAGAAGACCTAGTATTGCAGAACATCTAGTATGAACCTCGCAGTGGTTGGGTCTATTGATATAGAAGACCTAGTATAGCAGAACATCTAGTATGAACCTCGCAGTGGTTGGGTCTATTGATATAGAAGACCTAGTATAGCAGAACATCTAGTATGAACCTCGCAGTGATTGGTCTCTTGATATAGAAGACCTAGTATTACGGTACCTCTAAAGCATTGCAACTTCCCACATTACCTTCCTGGACCTAAGACCTAACGTCTACCGTTGATTCCGTTGTATGAAGACTTATCATTTCTTGGCATTTGGACTGAAGTTTTGCGCATGTTTTTATTTAGTTTGTTATGTTCTTTTTCTAGCTCTAGTCGGTATTTAAGTGTTCGTTTTTTTTTCCGAGTTCTGTAAAAAATACTGGTCTGTGAAATATGTGCTATGTAGTTCTCCTTGGGTAGTTTTAAATACTTGGGTCCATTGATAAAAAACCATGGAAGGACTATCAATGAGATCACAATAAGGCGCAACACGGCTAGAAATAAATTAAACTGCTGGACGTTGATAATAAAACTAAGGTTTTTATGAACTTGTCTTTCCTGTGCAATCCATTTTTTTTTTGACAATAGAAACAAAAGAGTTCATAAATGTTATGCAGAACCAGTCCTAACATGTGGATGTGAATCATGGACTATATGACCACAGATAAGAACATCACTTGAGGCTGTAGAAATGTTGTTTTACAAAAGAATGTTGAGAATACCACTGACAGCTCGGAAAGAGAAATGAAAACGCTCTGAAAGAGGACAGAGAAAAGAGAGAGCTAATTTCCAATATTAGGAAGAAACAATCATCATTTTTTGGTCATGCAATGAGAAGGGAACAGCTGGAACATATTGTGACAACTGGGAAAGTTGAGGGATAAATAGATAGAGGGAAGCAAAAAAGAAAAGACTCCAGACAGCCTAAGAGAATGGCTTGGCAGAAAGTCAACAACAGAAATGATAAATAACTGTCGAGATAGAAAGTTGTGGAGAGACATGATCACTTACGCCAGCAGGCATAGTACTTGATGATGATGATCTTTCCTGTAGCAACATGTGATTATGAAACATGGACAATCGATATATCTGCTGAATAATAATACATCAATGACCATTTAAAGCAAGAGTTACAGAAGAATAATCGGAATACCAAGGATGAAGACAAGAACAAGTGAGTCCATTTCGGAGCAACTGAAAATGTAAGAAAATTGGTTGATAAAGAACATAAAAACAAGGAAAATACAATATTTTGCTAATGTAAAACGACATAAGGGCCTCATCATCATCAAGTACCGGGCCTGCTGACGTAGGTGATCATGTCTCTCCACAACTTTCGATCTCGGCAGCTATTTATCATTTCTGTTGTTGACCTTTTCCCAAACCATTCTATTAAGCTGTCTGTTATTTTTTCTCTTTGCTTCCCTCTATCTCTTCGTCCCTCAATTTTTCCAGTTGTTACAATATATTCCAGTTGTTCTCTTCTCATTACATAGCCAAAAAATGATGATTGTTTCTTCCTAATATTGGACATTAGCTATCTTTTTGCTTTGACCTCTTTCAGAACATCTTCATTACGCTTCTTAGCTGTCCATGGTATTCTCAACATTCTTCTGTAAAACCACATTTCTACAGACTCCAGTGATTTTCTTGTCTGTTGTCCTATTGTCCATGATTCGCATCCATATGTTAAGACTGGCTCTACGTAACATTTAAGAACTCTTTTTCTTGTTTCTATTGTCCAAAATGGATTGAATAGTATCTTCCTCATTTTTTGGAAAGCTGCTTTTGCCGGAGCCATTCTGCATCTCATCTCTTTTGTACATCTTCCGTCTGAGGTTAACAAAGTTCCCAAATATTTAAATTCATTTATCTGTTTTAATATTGTTCCACTTGTCTTTATTTTGCACTGAGGTGATGGGTTTTTCTTTGTTGTTACCATTACCTCTGTCTTTTTGCTATTAAGGCTGAGTCCTTTATTTTTGCTTTCTTTCACTATAATGTCGAACATTTTTTGTTACTCATTTTCACTCTTAGCGATTAAGACTGTATCATCAGCATACCTTAGATTATTTATATTATGACCTCCAATTGTTATTCCAGGCATCCCCCTTATGGATCTTAAAATAATCTCACTATAAATATTAAACAAATTCTGGTGACAGCACACAACCTTGTCTAACACCCTGTTTTATTTGTTGAAACATTCTCAATTGGTTTCCAGTTCTTATGGCCGCTGTTTGTTGCCAGTATATGCTCTTTATTATTCTTAGATCTTTGCTGTCTACGTTTATGCTTTCTAAAATTTTGATTATTTCTTGGTGCTTTACTTTGTAAAATGCCTTGGTGTAATCTATGAAACTTAGGTATAGATCTGTTTTCACCTCTATGGCTCTTTCTACTAAATATCTTATGATATAAATGGCATTGCTCGTTCCTTTATCTCTAACAAAACTACACTGTTCATCGCTAATTTCTGGACTGATTTTGTTTCGCACTCTTCGCATGATGATTCTTAGTAATATCTTAGTCATATGACTCATAAGGCTTATCGTGCGATGGTCATCGCATTCAATCGCACCCGATTTCTTTGGTAGGGCTAAGAATATTGATTTAAACATGTCGTCTGGTATATATCCGCTGTTGTAGATATTATTCAATATTTTTGGGCCTAGTGAAGATAATTACGAAGGGCATAGTTCCAGGTAAAACGATAGAGAAAGAGGAAGATATGGAAGCAGGTAAGTGAAAGGTATCAAAGACGAGCTGGGAATGACTGCTGCAGAAGCTGGGCATATCCCAGGACTGAGGCATCTTTATAACAGCCGTAACGAGAACCGGGTTCCAACAGACGACAAGCAGCTAGATGATGGTGATATATTCCCGTCTCCTCTGTTGTGTAGGAGGATCTCTATACCTCAACATAATTCGTTGTACAATCGGCTGGCTGGTTTGATGTTGTTTAGTTCAGTAACTGGGACCTCACATCGCCGCAGCACCTCTTTTGTCTAAGAAGGCACAAAGGTAATGTCTGTAGACTCTGGCAGGAAGATTTTCCTCTAACTTTGTTTTTTTTTTTCTAACTCTCATTCTTGCTCTATGTCTCAATACTATTTTTATCTATTTCTCAATGCTGTTTTATCAAATTCTCAAGGTTATTTTATCTATATTCAGGGTAATTTTTTTACCCATTTTTCAAAGTTATTTATCTATTTCTCAAAGTTATTTTATCAGTTTCTCAAAATTATTTTATTTAACACTGTAAGGTATGTTCATCTAACTTTCACAGTTTTTTCTTTATCTATCGCTCAAAGTTATTTTATCCGTTTCTCAAAATTATTTTATCAGTTTCTCAAAGTTATTTTATCAGTTTCTAAAAGTTATTTTATCAGTTTCTCAAAATTATTTTATTTAACACTGTAAGCTATGTTCATCTAACTTTCACAGTTTTTTTCTTTATCTATCGCTCAAAGTTAATGTATCCGTTTCTCAAAATTATTTTATCTATTTATCAAAGCTACCTTTTCTATCTCTCATGGCTTTTGGCAGCTAATAGTTATTTGTTTCTCCTGGTTATTTGTTTCTCCTGGTTATTTGATCTATAACAAAGGCTCCTTCTACCCCAACGCCTAAAGTAGTTTTGTTAATGTAGTGTTAGTGCTAATAGTTTTCAAAGACCAACAGCATATGTTATATATGGTGTTGTCGGTATTATGCCAGGCCGTCCTATTTTCCAAGGAAAAAGTCTACAGTACAAATTTTCAGATTTATTAATGCTGAGCTGACCTCGCTGTAAGTAGCGAGGGCGCTACATTTATATAATAGCTGTTCTCGTTGTTGTTTCAACTCCCATGGTTTTTAAAAAAACTCTCATGGTTGTTTCAACTCCCATGGCTGATTCAACTTTCACACCTTTTAAAACATGCATGGATGTGTTCAGCTTCCGTGGTATTTTCAACTCTGTTAATTGTTCAACTCTCGTAGTTGTTTCAACTCTTTTGCTAATATTAACTCTAATAATTGTTTCAGCTCTCTTTCTTATTTCAACTTTTAGCTCTATTTCCTTTCTCATACTTCTTTCCTCTCTCGTGGTTTTTACCACACAAATATTTCTTACAAGTTCCCGCATCGCCTAGAATCCGTATCTTCATGTTGCAATAAACAGTACATTTTGTCTCTTCCCCCCTTTTGTTGTGGGCATATTTAAGACTTCATTAATAAACCCAACATATCTTCGGCCCAATTAATGTTCCTTTGAGTTTGTGATTCAAAGTGTATCTGTTGGCAAGAACTTCTGTCTTTCTGCGGATAAAAAGATCTAAATCAGCATATTGAAAGACACAAATGTAGAGAGCACTCGATGAGTCGACGGAACATCCTCTTTGCACATCAGATCCGTCCATATGTGGTCAGATCTATCACCCCAGTATGTCCCTCGGTGTGTGGAGAGTGATAACTCCAGTTGTGTGACTCCAGTTCTACGTTGATTTGTTTATTCTTCTATTTCCCCGCAGAGTGCTTTGTACTGGCATCTCCAAGTTTGACCTGATGTTCGTACAATCTGGAAATATTTGTAGACTCATCGTCATTGATTGAATCATTAGCTCGCCCTACCTCCAAGAGGACATTCAAAATGTCATCCCAGTCCATTGAACGTCCGCCACGCACGGCAACAGTTCCAGTCAGATTTCACTCACTTCCTTTCACGCCACCTAGTTGCAGATGTGTAAATGAGAAGTGGAGGTAACTCCCAATGATAATAATGTTGGGTGTCACCTTTATTTTTATTTATTCATAAAAAAATTCAATTTATGAAAATATCCAAAGTATTTTTTTAAATCTTTGCGGCCGTCATTTTTTATCTGTTGTTTTTTGGTGTGATCTAGAACAGGATGAGGTGGTAATGCATTTTTTGATGTGATCCTGCACGAGGTGAAATCGTCTTGCATTTCTTGATGTGATCCAGCACGAGGTGAAATCGTCTTGCATTTCTTGATGTGATCCAGCACAGGGTGAAATATTCATGCATTTCTTGATGTGATCCAGCACGGGGTGAAATCGTCTTGCATTTCTTGATGTGATCCAGCATGGGGTGAAATATTCATGCATTTCTTGATGTGATCCAGCACGGGGTGAAATATTCATGCATTTCTTGATGTGATCCAGCACGGGGTGAAATATTCATGCATTTCTTGATGTGATCCAGCACGGGGTGAAATATTCATGCATTTCTTGATGTGATCCAGCACGGGGTGAAATATTCATGCATTTCTTGATGTGATCCAGCACGGGGTGAAATATTCATGCATTTCTTGATGTGATCCTGCACGGGGTGAAATATTCATGCATTTCTTGATGTGATCCTGCACGGGGTGAAATATTCATGCATTTCTTGATGTGATCCTGCACGGGGTGAAATATTCATGCATTCTTGATCTCAAAGAAAGAACATCATGTTGGTAACACATCTCATTCGCCAACATTGATAATTGTGTGTCTTGTGTCACTGAAGACCCGAGTCTTTCACTTTAGCCTGAATATTTTATTTAAGATGTGCTTTCCTAATCTTGTGTATACCTGACCTACTACAAAGCAGCAATTTTGTTTAAGATGTCTTGAGTATACCTGACCTACTACAAAGCAGCAATTTTGTTTAAGATGTCTTGAGTATACCTGACCTACTACAAAGCAGCAATTTTGTTTAAGATGTCTTGAGTATACCTGACCTACTACAAAGCAGCAATTTTGTTTAAGATGTCTTGAGTATACTTGACCTACTACAAAGCAGCAATTTTGTTTAAGATGTCTTGAGTATACCTGACCTACTACAAAGCAGCAATTTTGTTTAAGATGTCTTGAGTATACCTGACCTACTACAAAGCAGCAATTTTGTTTAAGATGTCTTGAGTATACTTGACCTACTACAAAGCAGCAATTTTGTTTAAGATGTCTTGAGTATACTTGACCTACTATAAAGCAGCAATTTTGTTTAAGATGTCTTGTGTATACCTGACCTACTACAAAGCAGCAATTTTGTTTAAGATGTCTTGTGTATACCTGACCTACTACAAAGCAGCAATTTTGTTTAAGATGTCTTGTGTATACCTGACCTACTACAAAGCAGCAATTTTGTTTAAGATGTCTTGAGTATACCTGACCTACTACAAAGCAGCAATTTTGTTTAAGATGTCTTGAGTATACTTGACCTACTATAAAGCAGCAATTTTCTTTAAGATGTCTTGAGTATACCTGACCTACTACAAAGCAGCAATTTTGTTTAAGATGTCTTGAGTATACCTGACCTACTACAAAGCAGCAATTTTGTTTAAGATGTCTGAGTATATCTGACCTATTACAAAGCAGCAATTTTGTTTAAGATGTCTTAAGTATACCTGACTTACTACAAAGCAGCAATTTTGTTTAAGATGTCTTGAGTATACCTGACCTACTACAAAGCAGCAATTTTGTTTATATTTGGATTAACTTCAGTTGATGACCGTTTAAACACTATCGAACGTCACAAGCCCTTTCTGATGAACTTATTCATATAAACAGGAGTTTCACCTATCTTAATGACAATTACGATGTTTAGAAACACAGCCGCATTCGGCGTTGCTTCAAAAGGTCACGATTTTTCTTTGTCGACAAAAGTTGGTATTAGAAAAATAACTCGCCTGCCGTTTGTTTCAACATTCTCAATTATGATGGACTTTACCGCTCTATTTCACCAAACATACGCTCTCAGCGTTGCTGGATCACACTTCGTTATCTGTGAGCTGAGGTAACACC
The DNA here is from genome assembly GCA_032433765.1 of Megaustenia siamemsis. NCBI lineage: Eukaryota > Metazoa > Mollusca > Gastropoda > Stylommatophora > Ariophantidae > Megaustenia > Megaustenia siamemsis. Next base: position 67,637,623 of record JAVIAB010000024.1, on the reverse strand, counting down.
GTCTCTCAGGAGAAAGAATACAACATGTTTGTTGGACATTCTTATCCGGAAGTTTTCTGTGTTTGAGTTCCGTCTATAAGAACGAACGTTCTTCCGCACATGACAATGACGTATGCACAAAGTCGATCTATCAAAAGACGTTATTAAAAATGTGGATTACACAACAGGATCGTCTGTAGTTGTCATTTATGAATATTCATCCACCGCAGTTAGTCAGGTACCGATTTGCAGCTGAAAAGGTTGCAGTGAATCTGAGATGGGAGCAGATTATATTTAGTTCTAGTGTTCGATCGATAGCTGGTCAATGTGGCGTGTAGGAACTCATTACCGTTATCATTTGTGTATTCAACAAGCATAAATAGAGACATAAAAGATTCATAACTCATAAGTTCTCATACGGCAACAATATGGACAAACAAAGAGGGGTTAGAAGGCAACAGTAGGCACAACATGGGGCATTAGAAGGCAACTGTAAATACACGAAAGGCAAATAGAAGGCAACAGTAAATACACGAAAGGCAAATAGAAGGCAATAGTAGATGCACGAAAGACAACTAACAAACAACTGTAGATACACCAAGAGCAATTAAAAGGCAACAGAGACAAACAAAGTGCAACAAGCAGGCAAAAGTAGACAAACAAAGAGCAACTATGGGATCAGAGTAGACACACAAAGAGCAACTAGAGGATCAGAGTAGACACAGAAAGATATGGGATCAGAGTAACACACAAAGAACAACTGGGAGATCACAGTAGACATACAAAGAGGAACTAGGAGATCAGAGAAGACACACAAAGAGTAATTGGGAGATCACAGTAGACACACAAAGAGCAACCAGGAGATCACAGTAGACACACAAAGAGCAACTGGGAGATCACAGTAGACACACAAAGAGCAACTCGGAGATCACAGTAGACACACAAAGAGCAACTGGGAGATCACAGTAGACACACAAAGAGCAACTGGGAGATCACAATATACACACAAAGAGCAACCAGGAGATCACAGTAGACACACAAAGAGTAACCAGATCACAATAGATACACAAAGAGCAAATCGGAGATCACAATAGACACACAGAGAGCAACTAGGAGATCACAGTAGACACACAAAGAGCAACTAGGAGATCACAATAGACACACAAAGAGCAACGAGAAGATCACAGTAGACACACAAAGAGCAACTAGTAGATCACAATAGACACACAAAATGCAACTAGAAGATCACAATAGACACACAAAGAGCAACTTGGAGATCACAATAGACCACAAAGAGCAACTTGGAGATCACAGTAGACACACAAAGAGCAACCAGGAGATCACAGTAGACACACAAAGCAGACGGGAAATCACAGTAGATACACAAAGAGCACCCAGGAGATCACAGTAGACACCCAAATAGCAACCAGGAGATCACAGTAGACACACAAAGAGCAACCAGGAGATCAAAGTAGACACACAAAGAGCAACTAGGAAATCACAGTAGACACACAAAGAGCAACCATGAACTCACAGTAGACACACAAAGAGCAACCAGGAGATCAAAGTAGACACACAAAGAGCAACCATGAGATCACAGTAGACACACAAAGAGCAACCAGGAGATCACAGTAGATACACAAAGAGCAACTTGGAGATCACAGTAGACACCCAAATAGCAACCAGGAGATCACAGTAGACACACAAAGAGCAACCAGGAGATCAAAGTAGACACACAAAGAGCAACTAGGAAATCACAGTATAAACACAAAGAGCAACAATGAACTCACAGTAGACACACAAAGAGCAACCAGGAGATCAAAGTAGACACACAAAGAGCAACCAGGAGATCACAGTAGACACACAAAGAGCAACCAGGAGATCACAGTAGATACACAAAGAGCAACCAGGAGATAACAGTAGACGCACATAGAGAAACAAGGAGATCACAGTAGACACACAAAGAGCAACAAGGAGATCACAGTAGATACACAAAGAGCAACCAGGAGATCACAGTAGACGCACATAGAGAAACAAGGAGGTCACAGTAGACGCACAAAAAGCAACCAAGAGATCACAGTAGACACACAAAGAGCAACCAGGAGATCACAGTTGACATACAAAGAGCAACCAGGAGATCACAGTAGACACACAAAGAGCAACCAGGAGATCACAGTGGACAAACAAAGAGCAACCAGGAGATCACAGTAGATACACAACGAGCAACCATGAGATGACAGGAGACACACAAAGAGCAACCAGGAGATCACAGTAGACACACAAAGAGCAACCAGGAGATCACAGTAGACACACAAAGAGCAACTGGGAGATCACAGTAGACACACAAAGAGGAACTCTGTGATCACAGTAGACACACAAAGAGCAACTGGGAGATCACAGTAGACACACAAAGAGCAACTCGGAGATCACAGTAGACACACAAAGAGCAACTCTGAGATCACAGTAGACACACAAAGAGCAACCAGGAGATCACAGTAGATACACAAAGAGCAACTCTGAGATCACAGTAGATACACAAAAAGCAACTCTGAGATCACAGTAGATACACAAAGAGCAACCAGGAGATCACAGTAGACACACAAAGAGCAACTCTGAGATCACAGTAGACACACAAAGAGCAACTCTGAGATCACAGTAGACACACAAAGAGCAACCAGGAGATCACAGTAGACACACAAAGAGCAACCAGGAGATCACAGAAGATACACAAAGAGCAACCGGGAGATCACAGTAGACACACAAAGAGCAACTCTGAGATCACAGTAGACACACAAAGAGCAACCAGGAGATCACAGTAGACACACAAAGAGCAACCAGGAGATCACAGTAGACACACAACGAGCAACCATGAGATGACAGGAGACACACAAAGAGCAACCAGGAGATCACAGTAGACACACAAAGAGCAACCAGGAGATCACAGTAGACACAGAAAGACCAACTGGGAGATCACAGTAGACAAACAAAGAGCAACTAGGAGATCACAGTAGACACACAAAGAGCAACTGGGAGATCACAGTAGACACACAAAGAGCAACTCGGAGATCACAGTAGATACACAAAGAGCAACTAGGAGATCACAGTAGACACACAAAGAGCAACCAGGAGATCACAGTAGACACACACAGAGCAACCAGGAAATCACAGTAGATACACAAAGAGCACCCAGGAGATCACAGTAGACACCCAAATAGCAACCAGGAGATCACAGTAGACACACAAAGAGCAACTCTGAGATCACAGTAGACACACAAAGAGCAATTATGAGATCACAGTAGACACACAAAGAGCAACCAGGAGATCACAGTAGACACACAAAGAGCAACCAGGAGATCACAGAAGATACACAAAGAGCAACTCTGAGATTACAGTAGACACACAAAGAGCAACCAGGAGATCACAGTAGACACACAAAGAGCAACCAGGAGATCACAGAAGATACACAAAGAGCAACTCTGAGATCACAGTAGACACACAAAAAGCAACCAGGAGATCACAGTGGACACACAAAGAGCACCAGGAGATCACAGTAGACGCACGTAGAGAAACAAGGAGGTCACAGTAGACGCACAAAGAGCAAGCAAGAGATCACAGTAGACACACAAAGAGCAACTCTGAGATAACAGTAGACACACAAAGAGCAACTCGGAGATCACAGTAGACATAAAAAGAGCAACTCTGATATCACAGTAGACACACAAAGAGTTACTGGGAGATCACAGTAGATACACAAAGAGCAACTCTGAGATCACAGTAGATACACAAAGAGCAACTCTGAGGTCACAGTAGATACACAAAGAGCAACCAGGAGATCACAGTAGACACACAAAGAGCAACTCTGAGATAACAGTAGACACACAAAGAGCAACTCTGAGATCACAGTAGACACACAAAAAGCAACCAGGAGATCACAGTAGACACACAAAGAGCAACTCTGAGATCACAGTAGACACACAAAGAGCAACTCTGAGATCACAGTAGACACACAAAGAGCAACTCTGAGATCACAGTAGACACACAAAGAGCAACTCTGAGATCACAGAAGATACACAAAGAGCAACTCTGAGATTACAGTAGACACACAAAGAGCAACCAGGAAATCACAGTAGACACACAAAGAGCAACCAGGAGATCACAGTAGATACACAAAGAGCAACTCTGAGATCACAGTAGATACACAAAGAGCAACTCTGAGATCACAGTAGACACACAAAGAGCAACTCGGAGATCACAGTGGACACACAAAGAGCAACCAGGAGATCACAGTAGACACACAAAGAGCAACCATGAGATGACAGGAGACACACAAAGAGCAACCAGGAGATCACAGTAGACACACAAAGAGCAACCAGGAGATCACAGTAGACACACAAAGAGCAACTGGGAGATCACAGTAGACACACAAAGAGCAACTCTGAGATCACAGTAGACACATAAAGAGCAACTCTGAGATCACAGTAGACACACAAAGAGCAACTCTGAGATCACAGTAGACACACAAAAAGTAACTGGGAGATCACAGTAGACACACAAAGAGCAACTCGGAGATCACAGTAGACATAAAAAGAGCAACTCTGAGATCACAGTAGACACACAAAGAGCAACTGGGAGATCACAGTAGACACACAAAGAGCAACTCTGAGATCACAGTAGATACACAAAGAGCAACTCTGAGATCACAGTAGATACACAAAGAGCAACCAGGAGATCACAGTAGACACATAAAGAGCAACTCTGAGATCACAGTAGACACACAAAGAGCAACTCTGAGATCACAGTAGATACACAAAGAGCAACTCTGAGATTACAGTAGACACACAAAGAGCAACTCTGAGATCACATTAGATACACAAAGAGCAACTCTGATATCACAGTAGATACACAAAGAGCAACTCTGAGATCACAGTAGATACACAAAGAGCAACTCTGAGATCACAGTAGATACACAAATAGCAACTCTGAGATCACAGTAGATACACAAAGAGCAACTCTGAGATCACAGTAGATACACAAAGAGCCACTCTGAGATCACAGTAGATACACAAAGAGCAACTCTGAGATCACAGTAGATACACAAAGAGCAACTATGAGATCACAGTAGATACACAAAGAGCAACTCTGAGAGCACAGTAGATACACAAAGAGCAACTCTGAGATTACAGTAGACACACAAAGAGCAACTCTGAGATTACAGTAGACACACAAAGAGCAACTCTGAGATTACAGTAGACACACAAAGAGCAACTCTGAGATCACAGTAGATACACAAAGAGCAACTATGAGATTACAGTAGATACACAAAGAGCAACTCTGAGAGCACAGTAGATACACAAAGAGCAACTCTGAGATTACAGTAGACACACAAAGAGCAACTCTGAGATTACAGTAGACACACAAAGAGCAACTCTGAGATCACAGTAGACACACACACACACACAATCACAGCGAATGATAACTGCGTTAAACCAAACAACATTATTATAACAAACAAAGTCAAAACATTTGATCAGCTGAGTGCCTATTTTATTCTTGTTTTTGTTTTTTTTTTTAAATTTATGTTTCAGTTGAGATGTCGTACAGACCAGACAGACGGACGGACAAACAGACAGACGGACGGACGGACGGACAGACAGACAGACACAAGTCTAGTAGTTGCATAACTGTATGGACTTAGTTGAACAGTCCTGATAACAACAGAGAGTGAGTATGAAGACAGACAATTAGAAAGACAGAGTGTGAGAAAGAAAGAATGAGAGAATTTTTTTTTTTAATGTGAGAGAATGACAAACACTGGCTCATGTCAAGCATATCCAAAGTGGTCGTTGGACATCGCTTCACCGCTGTATATTGCCTTACTTGAAACAACTACTTTTGTCAAAAACAACCGTTAAAGAACACACACGAATAACAAGGCTAACATCTATATACCGTTGTATATTTTCCTTCCACTATAAACACCCCCCCCCCCCAAAAAAAAAAAAACAAAAAAAAAAACCCACCAATAAGTGTAGAATATTTATACCAACACACAAACACATCCACACACAATCCCGAGCCGGCAGTACGAAGTACAATGAACATTGCCCATTTTATTATGCGATTTATTAAAAACAACAACGCTAATCCCAAGGTTTAAAAGAAATGTAAAAAAAAAAAAAAACGGGCAACGTAATTTCTTAATAGAAAAAGCAATTGCGTTTTCGTTCAGCTACTTAAGAATTTGAATAATAATCTGTTTTCTATTTTTTTTTACATGTATTATTTACTGTAGGACAAATAATACTTAATAATAATAATAATAATACAATTACTCGTCGTTACAGTCACAGTGACAAAACCTGCAAAAATAAATGCGATGCAAAATTGATGAAATATTGTCTATTTACTAGACTTCCATATTTAAAGCGAGATCGTTCTTTGCTATAGTCCCGCAATGCTAGCTGGGTAGGCTCACTTCTTTGAGATGGCTGAAACACCGCATGTGTTTGATGCATAATGTTGTTACAGCACTCACTTGGCTAGGATCATTGTTTGTTATTGTAAATGTAATAATATCCTTACAAATCACAAAACACGCGAAATAAATTATATTAACAAAATATAGTGAACTGCATACAAAAACATGTAGCCAAAGATTGTAGACTTGGGACTATTGATAAAATACAAATTGTATTCACTTTTGACAACTTCAAAAAGCACACACGATTTCTAAGTTTTTGGTGCGTCTCAACCTTTGAGGAATAAGGGGAAAAAAAGTGGGGGGGGGGGGGGAATCAAAAGAATAACTTTGGTACAGGAAATACCAAAACATTATTTCCGTGTTCATGCAAAACATTCGTGTAGATAAAATCGTGACGTCATCTCACACATATCTAACCAATCAACATCTAGATTAAATAAAACAAGTGATAATGTTAAAACATAGAAACCACGCCCCTTTGTGAAAAATACCATCAAAGTGTACCCACTTCTAACATTCTGTATTGAAACTTTTTCTTTTCTTCCTTCAAAAAACTGAATACGAAAAATGAATAAAAATCCTGAACAATAAACACATGACGTATCGACAATAACATTTTGTTTCCAAATGGAGACGTCTGAAGACTCAATGCACTGCTACAAGATTGTAATATATGACATGGACAGATTAAATTATATTGCACGATGCCCATTTGTTTGCCTTGGATGAGAATATAAACAAAGAAATCATGATGACAGAAAGCAGGAAGGACAAATTATGAATGACTAGTTCAACCTGTAATAATGCTACCAATATTGACGACGACAATCGCAACAAGCAAACAGGTCGACCCAGAACACTAATACGAATCATGTGATTGTCATGGTAACGTTTCTCTATAAATTGTCGTGTTGTAGCTATAAATCAATCACTGCGGAGTGTTCGACGTTTCGACGTTATCTATCTATTCCTCCTCACATTACGGCTACAAAGTCTTGTGAACACTACAGGAGTTAGCTTAGTTATCCCATTACGTCCCATCTTTATACTTTTCTTGGTAGACGGTTTGTTCAGTCCATGTATTATTTGTGCGTGTTTTTTTTATCTCGTGTACATGATCCTCATAATTGAAACTGAACAGTGTCCATTAGCAGCACTTCCATCCCTTGTGATTTATTTGTTACGGAACAAGTTCACCAATACCAGAGCAGATGTCTTTTACACATCGCCAGCATAAACTGCCTACATTATTACAGAAGTGGCAGGAGGCGAAGGCGCACCTCACATCACCACAGCTGGAAGTTGTCAGCGACCCAGAGGTGATAGCTTGTGCCAGGATCGGTGAACCAGAACCATCCAGAACCTGCTCCACCTCTCGGTGGTGCATCTAGTAACAGACTAACCTGTCTAGTCTGGCCAAGCGAGTAGGGATCGAAGAGGGAAGACAACCCGGTACTAAAAAAATATCATGCTGAAGTCGGATGTGTTGGGCCGAAAGGCACAAATATCACAGTTATACTGTAAACTACAACACAACGCAGACACGCCCACTTAGCGCCCTTTTAAGGGCGGATGATGAAGAGGTACACTCCTTTAGTCATCGGGCGAACGCAAGCACAGAAGTGGCAGACGTAAACTGTATACTGAATATTATAATCAAGCACTTCAGCTACATGTCTGTTTCAAGTGGTTCACTGCTAACACCAATCGATTTCCCTTGTTACTGTCTACATGAAGAATGTTGCCTTGAAATGAACGCATTTCATTGAGGTCCACGTTGGACGACGCAGTGCTAGCAACATCATCAGTTCAACAAGTTCAACAAACAGAGCAAGCCTAATTTATTTCCGTTCATTATTGGGTTAACACGTAACATAAATGAAGCGTCGTGGGTCGTTGAACTGAGCAATACAAAACAGATAAACCAATTTATTCATATTGAGGCCTTAACAGTATCGAACCAAAAAAAAAAAAAAAAAAAAAAAAAGATCTCAAGAATTGTTCACATAAAAAAATCCTGGCCAATCATTGCTATAAATCTTACTGTAAACATTAATATTTCAATAAAAATGGAAATCTCGTATTTCTATGTACTATTCTAAGCCTGCTGTTAGAACGACCATTCTCCAAATAATTACACATTCTTTTATTGCTATATTAGACTACAATAAATGTAGACTGGCTGGCACAGTTTTTACACTTCTCATACTACCATTTGGATTGAACTACCTAAATATTCTGCAGTACCCTGCCACTATAATAGAATGAAAAAAACAACATACATCAGGTTTGACCGACATAATTATTAAAAAAAAAAAAAAATCACATGTAAAGCTAACAAAAAATCTGGACAATTTCATGGAAATATGTACTCATTGTCGTTTCATAAATTGGCAAATATACAAGAATTGAACGTAAATGGATTTGATAACAATGAACAAAATCTACAGTCATAAGCTTAATTTATAGGCTCAAGAAATGATGTCGTGAATATATTCGAGATGTGTGAATCAATGACTAAAATGGCATTTGTGGTAGTAGCAGTCAGTGGAGGAGTATATATAATACAAGGTGAGCAACACATTTATATGCTAACTAGACACACACACACACACACACGCACACATACACACACACATATCAAATGTACAATAATAATGGTAGTAGGCAATGTTATTGTTGATTTATTTACAACCAGTTCATAATAATAATAATAACCATGGACATAATAGAAAAGGCAAAATATACTCAGATTATATGATAAACAATCAATTCTCTGTTTTAATAAAAACTTGACATCCCATTCGCATTATCAGTAACAATAAAATAATAATAATAATAAAAATGCTAAACCTTACTCTCAAAAGCCGGGGGGGGGGGAATTCAATATTAAATCATATAAAATGTATAACATTGATCAATATGTCCTCATATACCCACACAAAAGATACAATTGTTTCCGGTTTAGTGAGATTCGATGGTGATTATCAACCCACCTGTGTTGGAGAAATCTGTGGTCGGTAACTATAGTAAGTTGCGAGGAAGGCAATGATAGTTTGGGGGAGGGGGGAGGAGAGAAAGAGGGGTTATGACTTGTGTTAAATGGCACGTGTGTAGTCTCTATTTTCTGGGATGTTCTATTCAACAATTTTGGATCAAAAAGGTCGCCATGCTATGGGCGATAAAAGATGATGAATCTTTGTTCAGGTGAATTGATAAACGTAACTTTCTTATCCTCTGTCGTCAAGCCCATGAAGAACAAGTGCCCCATGCATGCTGATCTCTGCAACGTCAGCTATTCGTCTACGTCTATTCGCCTCCATTTGCTTTTCTTATTATGCTCCAGCACTGAAAAGTCGCTCTGCTTTTTCTTATATCGCCATTTCTGACCTTTTGTTTCTTTCGCATCCAGTATCTGTCACGTGACATCTCGTTCCAGTTGTAATAAATGTATGTCTTCTTTGGATGTTACTGTTACGGTTAACAGCAGAATGTTTGGAGGGGCAATGTGTTATGTAGCCTTCTCTATACATTTGATTTGCATGTCTGTTTTGTAAAATGGTAGTCAACTGTCCTATCATTCTATCAGTTCTGCAACATTTACTGCTAAGTTTTGCTTGAACATCTCAACAAAGCTTAAAATATTGAATCCAGCGTAACTTTCAATTGAGATTAGTCAGAAGTTGCCATAGAACAAATATTTGTTTCCCTTTCTTCTGTTTTATGTAAAGAGAAAAACAACAAATGTTTACCGAAGTGTTTTCTGTTTTTGAGAGTGTCTTCTTGATAGTTCAGTTAATTTGGTTCTTTCACTATCATACATACTTGCATCTCAGCTCTTCTCTTCCGGGGTTTCGGTCAAATATGTTTCGTTGTGCTTTTCCATGTCTAGTTATATTCATATTGTTTTTCTTTGTAAATTAGCCTTATTTAGTAGGTTGTTGTTATGAAACCTCACCTCAGATACGATGTATGCAATAGTAGCATCCACACATGAACGACTGTATTTTGGCATTGCATATCCCTTGTAAGCCATACATTATAACATACTGAATGGGTTCAAACTCCACATATATTCTGACAGCAAGCCTACATATAAAACATACGTCACAAAAGCTGCAGGTTTGTAGGCGAGGTCTGCCAATTGGCTGGTGTATTCCAGAGTCTATCTCAATAGAGAAACACGCAAATCTATCTGTCTGTCTATCGATATATTGTCCTTTCGAGCCGAAGACATTACATAGGGCAGACATTCTAGACGCTTGTGTTCATCGATCTTTCAAATGTCAGACCTTGCACAGGGCCTACATTATTATATCTCGCCACACGGCTCTGTTCCGGGTGAATTGTTCAATCCGGCGAGGTAGCGGTCTGCTGTTGTTGCCTCTCGTTTTAATGTTATTTTTAATGTTTCTCTAGGTCGACCTCTTTTCTTCTTACGTCTGGTTCTTATTTGAGGACCTGTTTTGAGATACTTTTGTTGTCTCTTCTCATCACATGGCCAACATATGACCACCTTCTTCTCTTGTTGTCTCTTCTCATCACATGGCTAATATATAACCATCTTCTTCTCTTGTTGTCTCTTCTCATCACATAACCAACATATGACCACCTTCTTTCTCTTGTTGTCTCTTCTCATCACATGACCAACATATGACCACCTTCTTCTCTTGTTGTCTCTTCTCATCACATGACCACCTTCTTCTCTTGTTGTCTCTTCTCATCACATGGCCAACATATGACCACCTTCTTCTCTTGACTAAAACTATTTTTGGACGCTTTGCCATTTCTCTTATTTCTGACTAGTCTCAACACATTCCGTGATATACGAATTTATTTCTTTTTTTTTTTTTTTAGGCTTAAATGCATTCAGTTTATTTCCTATTTCTTTAAATGTTTTCCGGCTCTCGCATGCATAAGTTAAGGGTAAGTAAGAAACACACAAATAGTATCCATGAAATTAGTAGATAAACATGTACAGATTATGCCGCACAATGATAAAAACACTACCTGGATGAAGGCTACACTAACAGAAATGTGGATATATGTCGCATACATGTAGGCAAATGTTCCCAACAGTCAAAAACTGAAGCAAAAACTATTTATGGACAAGCAGGTACTATTGAACAACAAGTGGTTATGTTCGGGTTATGTACAGAGACAGAATAAATGAGCAATGGTGACACGAAGTTTGACGAAATATTGACAATGAATTTGACAGTTCTCAACAAAATGTCTTCATGGAACTTTCTGGAAAAGTTGTTAGTTGTTGATATGTTTAATGTCCAACACTTAAGAGACCCTGTTAATGAGACACAGATGTCCACGCAATCAGATGCTAGAGATGTTAACAGCCATAATTAACAATGTCATGAAATAAGGTCAAGACACAATGGTGAGCATTTCAAGGACTAATCACACAGAACACTTGTCAAGTGGATTAGTGACAATCTTTCTTGGTAACAAAGACAAAACATTTCAAAATTTACATTCAGAAAATACAACATATTACATCAGTCACTGACGCCATTGGGGGAGGGGGAGGAGAGGTAGGATCACTCTTCACCTTTTACTAAGAAATGACTTTTACTTGAGTAAAGTTCAGTTCTTGGAAAATCGTACATCTGCCACTCACTAAACTAACCTTGAAAATATAATTTAGAAACTGGTTAAAAGATAACATATATATATATATATGCTAATAGAAACAAACCGGGTCTAAATAATTGTAGAGGTCAGATGTCTACAAAATGAATGTAGCTTTCCAAGAAAATGTTAGCTTCACAATGAGTGTCATAATGGGCAAATCCATTTCTTATTTCACCAAAACACTTACAGGTTTCTGCTTTCAATTAAAATGAAATCAATGCTTTCACTGAGAAATCAGGTAATGGTTAACACTCTCCTCTTGACAAGACATGAACTAGAGCTCTGAGTTGTGTTCTAGTCTAGAGTATAATGCCAGGCATCAAATCGTTTCAATAACAGTCAAACATGAGGTCTGCTCATTGACAAAGATAAACTATGAGACAATAGTAGAACAGGTAGTAGCATAAACATTTATTTTGTTAACATCGTTATTTGTTTATTTTCACACTAATCGTTAGGCCTGCGCGTTTCTCTTTATTTTGCTGTCTTGTCCAGACCATGGACATTGAAAAGCAGATGGACTTTGTTGTTGCCCTATAAAACAACATAAGATGCTCATTGCCAAGTGTGGGGGGAAGGGAACCCCAGAAAATGTAGTCTTCTGTTCACGCTAAAGGAAATGATCAACAGAAGAACCAAAAAAAAAAAAAAATTGAACACCTGAACTTTAAGAGAGAAAACAAAAATAGAGATGAGATTAAGTCTGGGTGACGTAACTAGAGCAACAACGAAACCAGTGAAGATACAAATTGTCCAATGACTGGAGTCTGCCGGGTAGAGTTGCATGACCGAAGAATAAAGGCCGCTTGTCTAGTGCAATCGTCGCGAGGTGTTCCGGGTCTAAGTTTTTATTTCACTCTTGATAGAACAAAAACCTTTGACCCTTTCGGGTTTCGAATCCCCGCTCTCCTGGTTTGGAGCCCGACAAGTTATCGATTCGGCCACTGAGTTCATAAAATAATGTTTAGTATATCTGCAACGCTATTTAGTTGTAATACTAAATGTTCTATATATACGGCAGTGTTTCACTTCCATCACAATATGTTCTGTTAAATGTTTCTATCTATCTATTGACCTTTCGAGCCATAGCCGGCCCATAGGGCATAGACCCAGATACTCCTCGTATCTACATTTTTATTCTAGCTTTTTTCAATCCTTCTAAAGATATTTTATCTGCATCAGGTCCACGTTTCATTAACAAAAGCGTTTTTACGATAGCGGATTGTTAAATGCTTAGCAGGATTTATTCTTGTCTTGTTCCCCTATTTTACATATGAGTTCTCTCTTTCCTTAGATTTTTTAAAGGGACATAACGGGGAACTACTAATAAATCACCACAAGAACAAAGAAGGGTGGGAACGAAAATAACAAAGAAAAATAGAAGTAACATGACTTAAGCTATTCTGAAAACGAACGAGAAAAGCAGAAGCTAAAGAAATCTGCATGAGCTGGCCGGAGCAACTAGCAGGGCAGCTGCTCGTTTTCACATACTGAATAAATACCTGCAGCCCTGGCCAACAACAGCTCCCCATGTTTGAAATTCCCAAGCGCTATTTTCCCTGCTGCAACAATCACAAAGGCCCTTCCTTGCCGTTCTCCTCCTCCATTTGAAAATCTCCCTGGATGTTCTAACAATCAAGTCTCCTCACGACTCTTAAGCCTAATTCTGATTACCCTATTTCTCACTCTACTGCCAATGTAAAGCTTCTGTTCAACTCAATCACATTTTTTACTGCTGCAGCAGAAACATCAGCTTTCACTATGAGCCTATGCCATGACTGGGACAGAGAAAATAAAACAAAACATCCCCAAAATCTGATTTCACACATTCAACAAAATGAACAAACAATAACCAGATCTGCATGAGAAGGAACGTTATTGTTCAGCTGTGAAACCATTGAAAATTTGCAAATATTATGCCACAAACATGATGAGATTAACAACTGTGATTTTTTTTGTCTAAAACATCTAATAATCTGTAAAACAACAATCCTTGTTCCAGGTTCATTGTTTCCATCTGTGTACATGCATTGACTCAAGCACGAAACAAAATATTCAGCTGTGACTTGCATAATGAGAAGTAATTCGTTGTTGTGTACAAATTATGGTGAACTGTTTTGTGTGCAGTTTATTTGTGGTCCCATTGAAAAATGTCTCAATCCGTTTACAAGAAATCACTCACACACGATGTGCTATGTCAGTCAGTAAAAATTCAAGTACTACTTATCCTACAGGGGGAACAGCATTCGGTAAATATAATAAAAGTAATAATTTATTGTTTAGAAATTATAATGTCACATGTCATATCTCATGACATATGTTGTAGGAGAGTGAAATATTAAAAATTCACCACACTGGGCCATAGCATTCAGGGGTGAGTGAGGGTGCCAGTGCTCTGTCTCACTGTCATTACTTTCCCTCAACTCATTGGACCACGTACCCAGTCAACTAGAGAGTGCCAGGCAGCATCTGAACTCAAATTCACTTTATCTGACACTCTTTATTTTCAAACATAAAGCTGGAATTATACAATTTATTTATCAATTTTAATCCATACCTTTATATATAAAGTTGAAATGGGACTTTCATGTTATTTATCTCATAATACCATTTATAGGGCTTCTGGAAGGTTTCTGTGCAGTTCAATTATTGTATAAAAGGGTTATTTTCTTATATATATATATATATATATATATATATATATATATATATATATATATATATATATATGAAACTATTGTAGTTGTAGTCAAAGGTAGTAAGTCCATTTATAATATTAAATACATTTTCAATGAAACTTTTTGTAAAAATAGGTTATTAGGTTTAAAAAAAATACGTCTAAAAATTATGATGAAAAAGGAATAATTTAAGGAGACCTTTTCAGAATTCTGAATGTCTTGTTTCAGCTTGAATCAGAAGTTCATGACTGTTTATGTATTACCTGGTATAGAAAGAAGATCGCAGGGAAAACGATTTCTGACCTTGTGAAAGTTGACACAGTAAAGATAAGAAATCACATCCACCACTTTCAAACTCTAAAACCTATAACTGTGAGCTTTCAACAAAATGTTACACCATAAAGGACCACCTTTTATGTCTTTGATAAATCTTTTAATATTAAATATACTTTTTAGATATATTTAATTTACTTGTTGCTGTATTTTATATTATATATAAATATATATTTCCCCTGATGGTTAATTAAGAAAGTACAACAAAATAAACCAATAAGCCTACCTTATAGTGTAGAATCATTTTAGGATTTGAATATTAAACTGGAGTTTGTTAAATTGATCTAAAACAAGGAGTACAGGCTGAAGCATGGCGGAGGGCGATTAATGGACTTGTGATATTGGCATATAGTGAAGTATTAAACATGCACAAAACAACAGATATGAAGGCATGTCAATATGTTAAAAACAGAATCGACAATTTAATTAAGACAGTGTGGATCCCAGGTAATTTAGTGTGGATAATAAAACAGTCAAGCAAAGGTGACATTTGTGATATGCAAAATTCAAATGAGTCAAAAATAAATCATTTATTTATTATGAGATTACAATATGGAACCAAAGTACACAATCAGCCACTAAAAACAAAAGTGGGAAACTAAAAATTCAAAAAGTCATAATGTAAAAAGATCACATGTAGCTCTGGTACAAGTCCCTTAAAACTCAGTGGATGGATGGATGCTTTGGACTAGATGCATTTTTTTCTGGACAAATGAACAAAATGGTGCCTGGTTCAACAAAAGCATAAAAAAATGACATAAAATTGACCAACTGGCTCACCAAATATTCTACTCACTAATTTTACAATTTTCATTTTGGCAACATTTTATAAAGGATGATATATCAGAATTTTTGCATCAAATCTTTATTATGGGATGCATTTAGTATCCACCTTAGCGGATCAAGTTTTCAGCTGTCTTAAGTGTTTGCAAAAGACAATGTCAGAGTATCGTTGCTTTACATTCATGTACAGACATAAAGACAGCATTGTAGACACAATCTTGTTGCCTGTACAAGTCTCTCATTCTGGAGGCCAGTCTTAGAACTGAACTGCCAGAAGAAGTAAGAACATGGTTGTACAGATTGCTGACAAGTCAAGAAAGATACATTTGTATTTAATCCTTGCTTGCAGACATACTTTTCTGTGTTTTGTTTGGCTAATATCTCAATGCAATATCAGAATGCTTTGGACATTGCTGTGACAAACTGCACAATCAGAGATAGCATCATATCCAGCACTGCACTTCTTATGTTCTCAACACCTGGCAATCTCTCACTCAAAATATTGAAAATCATAAATGCCTTGAAACTAAAAACATTTCACACTAGTGCAGGCCAAACAAAAGAGTTACCAAAAGATTGAATTTTGGCAAAGCATTCATTTAACCAAACATAAAAAAAGTGATATAATCACTGTCATGTATTTCAAGATAAGATGGCATATGCCAAGCACTTTTTCTGCACAGTAAAGTTATGGTTAATGTACACACAACACATCACAGAACAAACTAAACAATATATTTTTCGGCAGTAATATTGCAATCTAGTAGTAGTAGTGTTGCAATCTAGTGTAGTAGTGTTGCAATCTAGAGTTATTTTTACCAAATCTATGCAAGTGGACTATATCTAATCTAGTTTTCAGCTAAATAACTTGGAAAAACAATGTTAAGGAGTCAGTAAAATTGTAAAACTGTATATGGAAAGCGATCTAAACAAACTGCACACTTAAAAATTAATATATATAAAATAGTAAATAAAATAATATAAAACCTCACAATAAACATAAATGAAATGTAACTTGTCCTGCAGACAGAACTAGGAACTAGAACAAGGATTGATCACAGAGCCAAATAAACTGGAATGGAAAAATGATCTCTGAGGAGTTGTTTATTTATCTATTTTAATAGACTCATTATTCTATACCAAATAATAAAACTGTGCTCTTCATAAACAGTTACACATTTTGGAAATATATTTAAAACATAACGAAAAAGGAAACTCAAAACACATGATTAAAATACAGCAAAATTAAGCTACAGAAAACTGTTAACACTTGTAAAAATGGGCACATTGTATTTGTTCTGTTCACTTTTCATTATAGTTTTTAATTTTCTAAATATATTAAATGTTGGAAATTAAAATCTTGTTCTTGCAATAATAAAAGTAACAACTATGTTAATAATTTATTATTATTATTTTTTTAAAAATAGTAACAAACAATAGTGATGTTGCTAAATGTAGTTACAACAATGTATTAAATAATCACGTGAGTCAAACAAATTCAATGTGGTTTTATTTAGTGCTGAATAAATATACAAGCATTTTGCGCTTTAAATTCAGAATTTAATAAAATACTTTAAATTAAAGGAACCATTGGTTAACTATGCCTGAAAGAGAAAAATGATGTTTGTCCTACTTGAGAAACTTTTGCTATACAGACTTGTAGTAATGCATGAATTTCCCATCTGAGAAACCTTTGCTATACAGACTTGTAGTAATGCATGAATTTCCCATCTAAGAAACCTTTGCTATACAGACTTGTAGTAATGCATGCATTTTTCATCTGAGAAACTTTTGCTATACAGACTTGTAGTAATACTTGAATTTCCCATCTGAGAAACCTTTGCTATACAGCTTGTAGTAACGCATAATTTCCCATCTGAGAAATATTTGCTATACAGACTTGTAGTAATGTATGAATTTTTCATCTGAAAACTTTCGCTATACAGACTTGTAGTAATGCATGCATTTTTCATCTGAGAAACTTTTGCTATACAGACTTACAGTAATGCATGAATTTCCCATTTGATTAACTTTTGCTATACAAATTTACAGTAATGCATGAATTTCCATCTGATTAACTTTTGCTATACAGACTTGTAGTAATGCATGAATTTCCCATCTGATTAACTTTTGCTATACAGACTTGTAGTAATGCATGAATTTCCCATCTGATTAACTTTTGCTATACAGACTTACAGTAATGCATGAATTTCCCATCTGATTAACTTTTGCTATACAGACTTGTAGTAATGCATGAATTTCCCATCTGAGAAACCTTTGCTATACAGACTTGTAGTAATGCATGAATTTCCCATCTGATTAACTTTTGCTATACAGACTTACAGTAATGCATGAATTTCCCATCTGAGAAACCTTTGCTATACAGACTTGTAGTAATGCATGAATTTCCCATCTGAGAAACCTTTGCTATACAGACTTGTAGTAATGCATGAATTTCCCATCTGATTAACTTTTGCTATACAGACTTGTAGTAATGCATGAATTTCCCATCTGATTAACTTTTGCTATACAGACTTGTAGTAATGCATGAATTTCCCATCTGATTAACTTTTGCTATACAGACTTGTAGTAATGCATGAATTTCCCATCTGATTAACTGTTGCTATACAGACTTGTAGTAATGCATAAATTTCCCATCTGATTAACTTTTGCTATACAGACTTGTAGTAATGCATGAATTTCCCATCTGAGAAACCTTTGCTATACAGACTTGTAGTAATGCATGAATTTCCCATCTGATTAACTTTTGCTATACAGACTTGTAGTAATACTTGAATTTCCCATCTGAGAAACCTTTGCTATACAGCTTGTAGTAACGCATAATTTCCCATCTGAGAAATATTTGCTATACAGACTTGTAGTAATGTATGAATTTTTCATCTGAAAACTTTCGCTATACAGACTTGTAGTAATGCATGCATTTTTCATCTGAGAAACTTTTGCTATACAGACTTACAGTAATGCATGAATTTCCCATTTGATTAACTTTGCTATACAAATTTACAGTAATGCATGAATTTCCCATCTGATTAACTTTTGCTATACAGACTTGTAGTAATGCATGAATTTCCCATCTGATTAACTTTTGCTATACAGACTTGTAGTAATGCATGAATTTCCCATCTGATTAACTTTTGCTATACAGACTTACAGTAATGCATGAATTTCCCATCTGATTAACTTTTGCTATACAGACTTGTAGTAATGCATGAATTTCCCATCTGAGAAACCTTTGCTATACAGACTTGTAGTATTGCATGAATTTCCCATCTGATTAACTTTTGCTATACAGACTTGTAGTAATGCATGAATTTCCCATCTGATTAACTTTTGCTATACAGACTTACAGTAATGCATGAATTTCCCATCTGATTAACTTTTGCTATACAGACTTACAGTAATGCATGAATTTCCCATCTGAGAAACCTTTGCTATACAGACTTGTAGTAATGCATGAATTTCCCATCTGAGAAACCTTTGCTATACAGACTTGTAGTAATGCATGAATTTCCCATCTGATTAATTTTTGCTATACAGACTTGTAGTAATGCATGAATTTCCCATCTGATTAACTTTTGCTATACAGACTTGTAGTAATGCATGAATTTCCCATCTGATTAACTTTTGCTATACAGACTTGTAGTAATGCATGAATTTCCCATCTGATTAACTGTTGCTATACAGACTTGTAGTAATGCATAAATTTCCCATCTGATTAACTTTTGCTATACAGACTTGTAGTAATGCATGAATTTCCCATCTGAGAAACCTTTGCTATACAGACTTGTAGTAATGCATGAATTTCCCATCTGATTAACTTTTGCTATACAGACTTGTAGTAATGCATGCATTTCCCATCTGATTAACTTTTGCTATACAGACTTGTAGTAATGCATGAATTTCCCATCTGAGAAACCTTTGCTGTACAGACTTGTAGTAATGCATGAATTTCCCATCTGATTAACTTTTGCTATACAGACTTGTAGTAATGCATGAATTTCCCATCTGATTAACTTTTGCTATACAGACTTGTAGTAATGCATGAATTTCCCATCTGAGAAACCTTTGCTATACAAATTTACAGTAATTTCTCTAGAGTAACAGTCTGCACAATACTTGACATTGCTACTACATTACATGATACTACATTACATGATACTACATTACATGATACTAAACAAAACTTTCACATACATCATTACACTGACTTCCTAACAGACAAAAAGAAATGATTAATTCCCAACTATTTAAATCCACAATTCTAAGGCCCAACTATTCAATCACTTTAAATAGACTTGTTTATTATTCAGCACATCTGTTTTTCCTTATAAAGATCACTTATAATCAAATGAATGTCATCTTCAGATCCAATTAATCTTTAAACAGTTTATATATAGCAACAAACATCAATCCGATTAAATGATATATACATATATCAATTATCATTACAAATAAATTATTCCAATAATCATAGAACAGTCATCTGTCCTCCTCAATTATACCCAATATTCATAAATGTATTTTTTGTCCTCCCCTATTATTCCCAATATGAATAAATCTATCGTTTTTTCTCCCAAATTATTCCCAATATTTATAAATCTATCTTTTGTCCTGCCAACTTATTCCCAATATTCATAAAAGTGCAATTTATTCTTCCAAATCTTTCAAGATATTAATAAATCTATCCTTTGTCCTCCCCAATTATTCCAACATTCATAAATCTATCTTTTTGTGTCCTCTCCAATTATTCCCAACATTCATAAATCTATCTTTTTTGTCCTCCCCAATTATTCCCAACATTCATAAATCTATCTTTTTTGTTCTCCCCAATTATTCTCAACATTCATAAATCTATCTTTTTTTGTTCTCCCCAATTATTCCCAATATTCATAAATCTATCTTTTTTTGTCCTCTCCAATTATTCCCAACATTCATAAATCTATCTTTTTTTGTTCTCCCCAATTATTCCCAATATTCATAAATCTATCTTTTATCCCCAATTATTCCAATTACTCATAAAACTAAATTTCTGAGTGTTCTCAAATTACTCTCAAAGCTTTGTCTTTACTGGTCAGACATAACACTTTGTGTTTTATTGCCTACCCAAAATTTGTTTAATAGTCTCATATTTAATGTCTTAAAGTATTGTCCATTTACAATGTTTAACTCAATTTCCGCTACAAAAGAAAATAAAAAGCATAGAAATAAAAATATATGCATACACAACACAAAACATATTACATTAACAAATAAAGTGAAGAAAATATTGCACATGAGTTGTTGAGCTGTTACGAGCTGCCTCTGAGCTATGGAGGTGAAATTATCTGTGTTCAAACTCAGACTTCAATTAACTACAACAATAAGAAATAATGTGTACCTCATTGTTTCCATAAATACTCATTCATGAACACATTTCAAATTTTCAATTTTGTTTTCAAAGACACAGCAGACAAATTGGGAATGAAATAATGAGTTACTCCTTTGAAATCGCAGGGTTTCTCTATATCTTGTACAAGCAAAATATGGCAATTCTACAAAATTATTAAAACAACAAAGTAGTTCAAGTATTGTCTGTTTTGTTTGGGAAGTAGGTTTTCAACTTATGTTTGGTTCATGTATTGATAAATTATGCTGAGAAAATGAGAAGGAGGTAGTATTTTATCTGACCTGAAGTGGTAAAATAAAAACACCCACTGAATACAAGGTGGAATATAATTTATCTATGATCTGATAAGTCAAAAACACCCACTGAATACAAGGTGAAATATAATTTATCTATGATCTGATAAGTCAAAAACACCCACTGAATACAAGGTGGAATATAATTTATCTATGATCTGATAAGTCAAAAACACCTACTGAATACAAGGTGGAATATAATTTATCTATGATCTGATAAGTCAAAAACACCCACTGAGTACAAAGAAGAAACAAATCTGTGTCCAACATGAATATATATATATAAAAGTTAGTTACCTTCACACCTTAAGTACAGTGTTAGTGCCCACAGAACTATAAAGTTAATATTTTTTTATGAATGGAGTGATCACTAATATATTATTAATATTTAACATAATACTGAATCTCTGGATGTTCTCTCTCATGAAATAGCAATACTGTACTACTCATAATACATTTCAATATGATAAAAATGGTAATTAATTAATTATTTATAATGACTTATCATTATTTTACATTGTATTACTTACACATTTTTTTGTTTGTTCCCCATACAAGATAATTTGCTGAAACACTGGAGATCATGTAATGTTGTATACATTATTTTGAGCCACAGTTAGTTCTATCTATCTATTGACCTTTCGAGCCGTAACCGGCCCATAGGGCGTAGACCAAGATACACCTTCTCCTATATGAATTTTTGTTCTAGCAGTTTTCTTTTAAAGATATTTTATCAAATCTCGCCATCTGTCTCTGTTCTGTGCAAGCAGTTCTATCTCATTGAGGGAGCCGATTCCTGCTGCTCTTGCCTCTCTCATCAATGTTCTTCTCAGTGTCTCCCTGGGTCTTCCTCTTTTTCTTTTACCTGTTGTTTCCCATATGAGGGCTTGCTTTGCTATTCGATTATTATCTCTTCTCATCACATGTCCAACGTATGACCATCGTCTTTTCTTTATTACTGAAGATATTAGTGGTTGATTGGCGATTTCTCTAATTTCCTCGTTTGTTTTGAATTCGTTCCATTCTATACCAAGTATTTTCCTTAGACATTTATTTTCGAATGCGTTCAACTTTGTTTCTATATCTCTTGTTGTTTTCCAGCTTTCACATGCATACGTAAGGGTTGATAGTACATTTGATTTGAATAGCCTAAGTTTTGTGTTTGTGCTAATGAGTTTTGATTTCCACAACTTTTCAAGGCTTCTGAAAGACATTGCTGCTTTAGCCAGTCTGATTCTAATTTCTTTGCTCGTATCCCCTTCTCGATCAATGTGACTTCCAAGATAGATGAAGTGATCGATCTCTTCTACTGGTTTGTTTTCCATGTATATTTTGTCACTTGTTGGAATTAAACTTTTCATGACTTTAGTCTTTTCATGATTGACCTCAAGCCCAATTTTGCTGGCTATTGATGATAGTTCATTTGTGTTTTCCTGCATCGTTTTTATCTGATTGCTGATGAGAACTATGTCATCAGCAAAGTCCAGGTCCTCCAAATGGTCTCCTTGTATCCATTCGATGCCTTTATTACCAGTGCAGCATTTCTTCATTATGAAGTCCATAACAATTCCAAATAACAAGGGCGATAAAATACATCCTTGTTTAACCCCAGTTTCTATTGGGAAACATTCGCTCAGTCCTTCCTCTGTTCGAACTGCACATGTGTAACCATCATACATGTCTTTGATAATATTTATGATTTTTGATGGTAAGCCATATTGCTTCAGAATTTTCCACAAAGAATCTCTATGAATACTATCAAATGCTTTTTTGAAGTCGATGAAGTTAAGTACAAAAGGTTTTTGCTTTTCAATGTGTTCCTCCAATATAAGTCGTAGAGTGAAAATGTGGTCAAGACAGCTTCTCCCTTTTCTAAACCCAGCCTGTTCTTCACGCATTACTGTATCTATTGAATCCTTTATTCTATTTAGGATGATTTTACAGAATAATTTTGAGGCAACTGACAAAAGTGTCACGCCTCTCCAATTGTTACAATCTCTAAGATTGCCCTTTTTTGGGATCTTAACAATGATTCCTTTTTTCCATTTATGAGGCGTCTTCTCTGTTTTCCAAATGATGTTGAACATTTTTTGGAGATGTATTAAATTATGGCTATCAATTGCCTTGAGGATCTCAGCTGTTAACTTATCCTCTCCAGCAGCCTTGTTATTGGTCATTAGCTTTAAGGTGGTTTCTATTTCACTCAAGGTGAAGTCATCTAAATTTACATCTAATTCTGCTGCTGGTGTTTCAGCTTCAAAATCTATTAAACTGTGAGGTAGTGGACGGTTAAGAATTTCTTTGAAGTGTTCCGCCCAACGGGCTTTTATGTCTGCGCTTGTTGTTAGCATTAATCCAGATTTGTCTAGAATTGGTGTTCCACTGGATGTATAGGTGTTTGTCAGCATCTTTTGTACAGTATAAAGAGTTCTGCTGTCTCCTGTAATTGCAGCTGTCTCTGCTTTCTCTGCCAAGTTGTCTATATAAGCTCTTGTATCTCTTCTTGCCGAACTTTTCACTTTGTTGTCTAATTCTTTGTATGTTGCTTTTGCCAGAACCTTTCCAAGATCTGTCTTTACATTACACAGTTAGTTACTGAAAGCAAAATGTTGAATTAGATCCTGATTGATAACTTCTAGGTTAACCCAACCTTGAATGAGTAGCAGATATTTCAGGGAAATATTCAGCAGTGGCGTAATACTGACCATCTATCTATCTATCTATTGACCTTTCGAGCCGTAACCGGCCCATAGGGCGTAGACCAAGATACACCTTCTCCTATATGAATTTTTGTTCTAGCAGTTTTCTTTTAAAGATATTTTATCAAATCTCGCCATCTGTCTCTGTTCTGTGCAAGCAGTTCTATCTCATTGAGGGAGCCGATTCCTGCTGCTCTTGCCTCTCTCATCAATGTTCTTCTTAGTGTCTCCCTGGGTCTTCCTCTTTTTCTTTTACCTGTTGTTTCCCATATGAGGGCTTTCGATTATTATCTCTTCTCATCACATGTCCAACGTATGACCATCGTCTTTTCTTTATTACTGAAGATATTAGTGGTTGATTGGCGATTTCTCTAATTTCCTCGTTTGTTTTGAATTCGTTCCATTCTATACCAAGTATTTTCCTTAGACATTTATTTTCGAATGCGTTCAACTTTGTTTCTATATCTCTTGTTGTTTTCCAGCTTTCACATGCATACGTAAGGGTTGATAGTACATTTGATTTGAATAGCCTAAGTTTTGTGTTTGTGCTAATGAGTTTTGATTTCCACAACTTTTCAAGGCTTCTGAAAGACATTGCTGCTTTAGCCAGTCTGATTCTGATTTCTTTGCTCGTATCCCCTTCTCGATCAATGTGACTTCCAAGATAGATAAAGTGATCAATCTCTTCTACTGGTTTGTTTTCCATGTATATTTTGTCACTTGTTGGAATTAAACTTTCATGACTTTAGTCTTTTCATGATTGACCTCAAGCCCAATTTTGCTGGCTATTGATGATAGTTCATTTGTGTTTTCCTGCATCGTTTTTATCTGACTGCTGATGAGAACTATGTCATCAGCAAAGTCGAGGTCCTCCAAATGGTCTCCTTGTATCCATTCGATGCCTTTATTACCAGTGCAGCATTTCTTCATTATGAAGTCCATAACAATTCCAAATAACAAGGGCGATAAAATACATCCTTGTTTAACCCCAGTTTCTATTGGGAAACATTCGCTCAGTCCTTCCTCTGTTCGAACTGCACATGTGTAACCATCATACATGTCTTTGATAATATTTATGATTTTTGATGGTAAACCATATTGCTTCAGAATTTTCCACAAAGAATCTCTATGAATACTATCAAATGACCATAATACTGACCATAATATCTAGAAATGTGTTGATGGTTAAAAAAATAAAAGTAGGCACAAGCACTGTATTCTCTATACACCCTGGGTATGATGAAGTTCTTTCTTCTTTTTGCTTTATTTTCCTACATCTTCTCACATTCTTAAGCTTTACTGCTACAAAACTGTTGATAGTCTATCTCTCTCTCTCTCTCTCTGTGTTCAGGACTCAATCAGAGTAAGGATTCCAGACTCTCATATGAAGTCAGCTGTCAGGCTAAGTGTGTTGATCGCCCCCACAGACAGAACATCACAATTAGAGTCTGTCAGATCCACTCTGACTGAACACCCGTTAATACGTTGCACTGTGTTCTGCGCCAGTGGCCCAGTGCATCCGATTTCAGCCAGCATTTTTTTCAGGTTTGCTTTCCTTAGCCTTTGATTGTCCCCAATCTTCCTGCAAGGCAGCAGTTGATCTTTTCTGTCGGGGGATTCTGCCCTTAGATGGTCGGCCTTCCCAGGTTTACGAGCACCATCTGCCCGAGTCACTAGAGGTGACTAACACAGACATGCGACTTGTAATATGAGGAAACTGCAACAAGGAACACATTTCATGCATAGCCTTCATTTGTTCCCGCCGCCTATCCCCATATACCGGTAAGTCACGTCCTCTTGAAAATGATGATCATCGTAGCACTTGATGATGTTAGGCCATCGTTGATGACTCCAATTCCGAACATATAGACACACAGTCAGTCGTCAAATTATTCTTGTTGCACATCAAACAGCAGACCGTAAGATTTGCGCACGGCCGGTTTAGGGAACCAATACGATGACGTAGGACACAATGTCGCCAAACTCATAATCTCGATACCTTTAGACTTATGTCTGATTACTCAAGTGTAAACAGTCTACGACGAACAATACACGAAGCAACTTCCCCAAAGAGACAAAACTGCGACTGACGAAGTAGTTTACATTAATGTGTAACGTGGAAATAACTTGCGTCAAAGAATCCCAATAACGGTCTTGAACAGCACTAATGTGACGTAAAGCACAGATCTAGTCTAGACGGAGGAATGTCTCACTCACAACACTTGATTCGTCAAAAAACGGACTGTTGTCGACCTACGACCTCGCCTTAGCGACACAGATGTATCAAGCATATCATCATTTTGACTTTTACGCAGAAAAGTGCAATGAAGATCCGAAATTAATCAGACCTTGGGTGCATTTTCTGCAGCGATCGAGAGGACGTGGACTAGATCCGCCATCTTGGAAACGGAAGTCTGATAGTCTATGAAATCTACAGAACTCTTGAAATACAATAAACCAATACTTAGTTGTCTTTATTATCACTCTTATACAAACTATAAAATCAATTTTGGTTTCTAAACTCTGGACAAAATAAAGGAAGTAACTAGAGATGATTAGGACATAGCTCAAATCAGAACCTCAACATAGTTGATCAGAAGATTGGGTTCTAGTCAAATCTGAGATTAATCAGAAGATTGGGTTCTAGTCAAATCTGAGATTAATCAGAAGATTGGGTTCTAGTCAAATCTGAGATTAATCAGAAGATTGGGTTCTAGTCAAATATGAGCTTGGGTAATCGGAAGATTGGGTTCTAGTCAAATATGAGCTTGGGTAATCAGAAGTTTGGGTTCTAGTCAAATCTGAGATTAATCAGAAGATTGGGTTCTAGTCAAATATGAGCTTGGGTAATCGGAAGATTGGGTTCTAGTCAAATATGAGCTTGGGTAATCGGAAGATTGGGTTCTAGTCAAATATGAGCTTGGGTAATCAGAAGTTTGGGTTCTAGTCAAATCTGAGATTAATCAGAAGATTGGGTTCTAGTCAAATCTGAGATTAATCAGAAGATTGGGTTCTAGTCAAATATGAGCTTGGGTAATCAGAAGTTTGGGTTCTAGTCAAATCTGAGATTAATCAGAAGATTGGGTTCTAGTCAAATCTGAGATTAATCAGAAGTTTGGGTTCTAGTCAAATCTGAACACATGTGATTAGAGCATGGTTCTCCCCAGCTCAAATTTGAAAACAAGTGACAAACATTTGATTTTAGACAGAGTGTGTGAGCACAATTAATCAGAATATTTTTGAGTCAGAGTTTGAACACAGCTAATTGCAGCTTATGACAAATGAGACTACACAAATAAATTAATAAACCACAGAAAATAAATACTTCACCACAGAACACTTGATATGTTACAATGGATGATTGACAATGCTTGGAGATTTTTTTAAATGGGATAAAATCCAACAATACTATCACTCCATATATGGCTAAATTGAATAAATAGTTAAATACTGGAACAAAATATTTGCACACCAAAATTGGAATTTACAACTAATTTTTTCACACATGAAAACAATTGTATCGGAATGTTTTCTATAAATTCTGAAAAACTAAGATAGTTGCAATGAGAGTAAATTAGAAATCTGTGAAGTTGTACAAAGATTTATGCGCGCTGAGATTACAATATCAAACCTGCAGGAAAACTCAAAAACACATACCATATGTGTTGTGCATGCAAACAAATGGCAAAGAAAACAGCAAAAGCAACTGGTCATCTAATATGAGATTTATAAATTAAATCACAAAGGAATGTTAATGATGATTGTGACAGTTATAAGCTTTTCTAATTGTTAAAAGCTACAACTTTTAGTTTTTACAAACTCATTACAATTTGTCAGACCATCGTGTGTTTTTTTTTTTGTGTTTTTTTTTTTACAAATTAAAACAACTCTCTCATATATATCTTGTATAACTTAAAACGTTAAATATTAGCCAGTTCAATATATATATACTGAACTATATATATAAATATAAAATGACTGTATACAAAGACAGATCTATCACTGAATTAAATTGTTGGCATTGTGAGCAAGCACAAAAGATAGAGATGAAAAACCATTTCTTCTTCAAATACACAAACAAAAGTATAATGATATACTTCAGTGGCTTAGTTCTTGCACAAGTTAACAGCAAAATTAAACAAGTTAACGGTGTCCCAGGAATGATCTCAGATTTAATATTCTGGAGCCTCTCATGCAAAAATATGTTAAAAGAACATATTTTAGAGACTTTGACCACAACATAAGCTGATATCTGCAAATGTGAAACCAGAAGTGTTTTCAGACTTTTCATTAACATCACCAGGCTTGAACTTCTAAACCAATTTTTAAAGGTAGAAAAAGACATGAATCACATAAACACACTCACATAGCAGATCTAAAATTTAACAATTTCTGTTTAACAATGCGTACAAATATAATTTAGCACAAAATTCTGTAATACCGATTTCCTTTATTCCAATTTTAAAAGCAAATAAAACAAACTCTACTAAAGAATGCAAACAGGTGTTAAAGCTAATAACATATGATTTACACATATTTGGTAGTATGTGCAAGAGTAAGCTGTATGTGATGAAGATTTGATATGGTTTACTGTCCTGATATTATTATAGTGACTGGGAATGTTGGCCACATGACTCAAAGATAACTGATTCTTTCCCTAAAGAACATTTCTCTGCCAATACAGGTGTAAAAATAATCACAAGTGGTTTCAAGAGTTAAGAAAGTAATAGCAGGAAAAACATAAGCCATCTCACTTTCATAAAATGTAGTCCTGGTCAGGTTAAAAACACATCACATATTCATTCCTGCAACATATGCAACGACTTGCGCATATCTTATGTGAACATAAAAACTAGGTCTTTGTAGTCCTGACAAGTTTTGTGCTCGGCTTCAAACGTACAAATATTTCTTCCGCAAAGGGGTTATGGGAATAGTAAAAGCAAGAAAAGATCTAATATCCAAATATGTTACGGTCTAAACCAAATGAAAACAATACACCAAACCTTAAAGCAAGCTTCATACAAAAGACAACAGTAGCGGCAACTTATGTGCAGAATAGATGACAATTTATATCTGATATGCATACACAAGTATCACCATGTAAACCCTACTCTGACATTTCAAAGCAGGAACCAACAGAGATAAATGTACTTGACATGAAGATGACACTAATGACAACAAATGTCAGGGGTGATGTTTATGATGAATATTGCAAGGGTTGAATGATTCACATTTATGGTCTATTTACAGCTGAAGTCTGAAGTACTCAGATGACCAAAGTGAGTAAATCATCAACATACATGTATGTACAAAAGAATACACATTTACACATACAAGTGTGTACATATATATCTTCTCCACCACCATAAAATAAACCTGACAAGACTCGTATACTCTTCATTGGAATATTCTACAACAATATACTTGTGTCTTTACACACAGACTTGAGAGAAAACATAGCCTAGATTGCCCAAAATTAGTGTTATACATGACAAGACTCATATACTCTTCATTGGAATATTCTACAACAAATATACTTGTGTCTTTACACACAGACTTGAGAGAAAACATAGCCTAGATTGCCCAAAATAAGTGTTATACATGACAAGACTCGTATACTCTTCATTGGAATATTCTACAACAAATATACTTGTGTCTTTACACACAGACTTGAGAGAAAACATAGCCTAGATTGCCAAAATAAGTGTTATACATGACAAGACCCAGTGATGGGATGTAAAAAATGAGGTAATACAGTTTGGTCCAATCCTTTGTTACCCGAGGGCCAAGCAGAGCATACTTCAAGGGAACGCTGGCTATTATATATATCTACCCATTGTCCTTTCGAGCCAAAGATGGCACATAGGGCAGAACCACAATCTCAAAAACAGAAACCTTGCGTGCCAAAATGGCACATATTGCAGAGATCACTGCTCTAAAATATATGGTGCTGTTTCCATAACAATACTTTTTACAATGACAGCTTATCAAGCCATCGATCAACCTCCTTAGTAGCCTCTTACGACATGCCTGGAAGGTCACAGTGTCACTATTCTTTTCTTCCCTCACAATGAGGCCCTAGTAACACACACACATATATAAATAAACATTCCCACAGAAATTTCGTTACTTGACAGATCTAATCAACTATTCTCCTGATGAGGTCTTTGCAAATGCATTTCGAGTCTCTAGTAAAAAGAATTATAATTTGTTACATTTCCTGAAGCAAGGAATACACTGTTACAGAATATGGACTACCGTGTACAATCGGCTAACGGGAACTATAGTTCCTGCAGAAAAGATTGCCTTATCTACCAAATACACAGAATTAAAAATAATATTATTGGTTTATCTCCTTTTAGTTGAAACCATAGTAGAGTCTTGCGGGCCACATTTGGCCCACATACTGTGGGTTGGACCATGCTGAGGTAAGATATGGCCAGGGACCTAGCTTTTAGAAGTTTTTTTTATCTTCATTTTGTGATTGGGCCTGTAGTTCTCTGGATGACTATCCTTCTTAAGATCAGATCCAGCAATAAGATATAGAAATGAGGTCATATATGGTTAGATCTAGCTTTGAGAAGTCCCTGGCCTTCATTCTGAGGACAGGCATGTAGTTCTATGTATGCACTATCCTTCTTAAGACAGAAAAGTAAAGGTATATTCAACGCATCAACACCATTTGACAGCAGAGTTAAGAGTCTCTACTTCTCTTGGGCACATGTTTTTGGTGGAGCTCTGCTCAAAGCTTTCCTTCCCTGATCAGAGCCTGTTATCTCATTTTTTTCCCACTTGAGTTGACTGGGAGGATGGCTTTGGAACTACTACTTTGCAAAGCCATTGCCTACATAAGATAGCATGTATGGAATGCTGTAGTTGGTCCATATGAACATTAAGAATGAGTGTTTGAAGTGGACACTAGAAGTGTCATGATAATGTTGTTTAATTGTGAAAGAGATTCTACAAAATTAATGCAACAAAGAACAATAGTTCTAGCATCAATATTTGTTCTGTGTGTGTTAACTGCACCTTACAATAACATATCTATCAATTTTATTTAACAATTTGCAAACATCTTTGGAATGTTCTATGTGCCCCCCCCCCCCCCCCCCCCCCCGAGAGTTGATCATGATCAAGCTTGTTTGATAACTATCAGCATCATCATGCTGCTGAGGGTCTTGTAGAAGCAGAATTTCTTCATGAATAATTAACAAAGTAAGATTTCCCATTAATATATGATATTGCATTAATGAGCTTTATAACTATATTAATACACAAGCAATTTTTTTTTCAGCAACACACCAAATAGCCATTTTAATCATTGCGTTTGTTTTATTATAAAGGAATACTTCAAGAGGTGAATGACCCATTTTTATATCATCACTATATTAAAGAAAGCTGAAAGAGCGTACATTGAAAATATGTTTCTCTCTCTTCATCTCTGTATTTAACATATACAAAATGCATATAGACAGATACATATTCATTCACTAGACAAAGGACTTTCATGCTTTGAATTATACTGGAAATACTATTCCTCACAAAACGACTGTTTAGTTCCTGGCACCATGTTTTGCAGGAAGGGTCAAAGTTCACATTGTATATATATGTCACGCAAATGACATGAAATGTCATAATATTCTTGGAAAATATGTATTTATATGGATACTTGCAGAAATGTACAGAGAATGAACCATGATGAAATGTATTCGATTAAGGAATATAAGAATAACAGCAACACTTGTAACTTGAAAGTCATCAGTATCTAAAAGCATTTCAAATGATGGGTGTGGGTCTGTAACATCTACAGAGATATGACATCATACCAGACAAGCAATTTAAACACATGGCAATGTTAAGGTTGCAACATTGTGTAATATACAGACAGGATACCTCACCAGAAAATAAGGAGATGCCATCATTACTGTATCTGGAGCACCATTAAGGTTAGCTCTTATTGCACACTGACATACTTTCCCGATTGTTGTTACCATTGTCATCCTGCCATTTATCCAACGACCGCCGTCGAGCGTTCATGAAGAAGTTTGCGACCGTAGTTACTTCCAGCCCCAATTGCTGGGCAATAGTCTGCTGCATCTCTTTACTTGGTCGCTTGGTCTCTTTAAAAATGGCATGAAGAGTGCGTCTTTGAATGTCGGTAAACACCAAACGAGGTTTCTTCGGAGGCCGGTTCTCTTCTGGGGATTTATCCATGTCTAGTTCTTTACGTTTGCAAGCTGTGGAGGGAAAAAAATACAAACATGAGATATGACTAATAAATTATAAACTTTGACTCAATTTTTGTAAAAATACAAACATGAGATATGACTAATAAATTATAAACTTTGACTCAATTTTTGTTTCTCTTTGAGCATTATTAAGTAAATAAAATATAGGTAAATGTAGCAGCATATGATGAAGCAAGAGTTGTAGGTCTTGTGGATGCATCTGTAGATGTTGATCAGCTATAAGAACTGACATATTACTCAAAGGTTTATATTTCAGTAGAATGTGAAGAAATGTTAATAGTTACTGTTGTCCTCTGCTTAACACACTTTTACATCTTCCTTGAATCATTCCTTCATATTTGTGTTACAACTACTTTCAAGTTCTTGTTGATCTCCTCGCACAACTAACAATCACTGACTTGTCTCATTAAAGTTTCTTATCAATGTTCACACTTTTGGTACTTCTGAATATTATCTACCTGAGCACTAATTCTTCATTTCAATCGGGCAATCAAAGTCCCTGAGGCCAATGTTTGGAGCATGCGCCACAGATAAGATCTCTCTATCCATTTCTATTCTTGGAAACCTTCTCCATGAAGTCTAGACCAATAGTCTTTAAGGTTTCCATGACTTCTCCATGTATTCCTGGACCTTTCCAGCTTTCTCTTTTCCTGTGGGTTCCATGACAGTGCCTGTCTTGCTTTGCTGGCATCCTCTTTTCTTCATGTGTCCAAATCATCTCCATTTTCTATTCATAAATCTATTGCCCGATTGGCCCTTATTTTGTACTTTCCTAGATATCTTCATTTATAATCTTGTCATACCATCTTATGTAGAGAATAGGACTCAAACAGTTGTTTACAAATGTCTGTAATTTTTGTTCACTTGTATTATTCAACATTAATTCCTACAAACTACATAATAGGACTGGTTTACATTTGTATTAAATAGTCTTATCTTGGTGCTTGCTTTTTTATGTTTTGCTGCCCATATTTTATTAAATTGGATGAAAGCTGTTCTTGCTTTGTTATTCTTTGCTTAATGTCTCTCTTTGAACCTCCTTCTTTGTTAATAACACTGCCCAAGTATGTCAAGTAATCCACTTCCTTGATTTGAGCTTCTTCAGTGTCTACTGTGTCATAGCATCTGTTGTCCCCTTTCAATGACTTCACTGACACTTATATTGCACTATGTTGTGTGCCTTATGTCTGGCTCAGCTGACTTCAGTACGCATTTATTTATCTGTTTATCACTATCCATAAAACCTAACTTTTGAACTGAATGCCTATTTATAGTTAGGTTTACATGGCACCTCACAGTTGTTTGTCATTAACACTTTACTTGATCTGATCCTTTGTGTCTTTCCAGGATGAAAAATACACAAACTTCCTCTCTTATACATTTAAAATGATGAGAGGAAGCTGTGTCTTAAAATGCCAAAACTTTTATGGTAAAAGCTTAATACTGCATCCATGAAGCTCAGATTTGCCAATCTTTGATCTTTTTGTTATGAGTCATCATCATCATTAAGTACCATGCCTGCTGGCGTAAATGATCATGTCTCTCCACAACTTTTGATCTCAACAGTTATTTATTATTTCTGTTGTTGATCTTCTGCCAAGCCACTCTCTCAAGCTGTCTAGTATCTTTTCTCTTTGCTTCCCTCTATCTCTTCATTCCTCAATTTTCCCAGTTGTTACAATATATTATAGTTGTTCCCTTCTCATTACATGGCCAAAAAATGATGATTGTTTCTTCCTAATATTGGAAATTAGCTCTCTTTTTGCTTTGGCCTTTTTCAGAACGTTTTCATTGCTCTTCTTAGCTGTCCATAGTATTCTCAACATTCTTCTGTAAAACCACATTTCTACAGCCTCCTCCAGCGATTTTCTTGTCTGTTGTCCCATTGTCCATGATTCACATCCATATGTTAAGAATGGCTCTTCATAACACTGAGGAACTCTTTTTCTTGTTTCTATTGTAAAAAAATGGATTGCCCTGTATCTTCCTCATTTTTTGGAAAGCTGCATGTGTCTCATCTATTCTGCATCTCGCCTCTGTTGTACATCTACCATCTGAGGTTGACATTGTTCCAGATAATTAAATTCATTTTCCTGTTTTAATATTGTTCCACTTGTCTTTATTGTGCATTGTGGTGAAGTATTTTTCTTTTGTGCTACCATTACTTCTATCTTTTTGCTATTAAGGCTGAGTCCTTTATTTTTGCCTTCTTTCACTATAATGTCTAACATTTCTTGTAACTCATTTTCACTCTTAGTAATTAAGACCGTATCATCAGCATACCTTAGATTATTTATATTATGATCTCCAATTGTTATTCCAGGCATCCCCTTATGGATCTTAAAATAATCTTGTTATGAGTATTAGATACTAAAATATAACTTGTACATAACAATTGACTTTGACTTAACATCTATGTTTTATGTGTGGTGTCACAAATTGAAACCACTCCCATAAAATATCAATTTTAAGAATAAGGGGAATGTACCAAACTCACGATATCTTCTTCACACATACATACAGCAACATTTACAACATTGTAACTAAAATGTCACTTTGAGATGAAAACAAACAGCAGTGACTTATTTACATGGAAAAATTAAGATGAACTTGGATTCAGAAGCCAGCGTTGGAACAATCTGGCCACTCCATATCCATCGAGACAGAGGATACTAAAAACAAATGCTAGTCTTGCTCTTTACTATGTAACTATTTCAATTAACATTAAAATAATAATAGCTGGTGTATAGGGCATAATGAATCATTTTTAGACCAGTTTTTCCAAAGAGACTTAAAATTAAATTGGTGGACAAGTAAATAAGTAGAAACTTCGACTGCATAAGGAAAGCTCAAAAGCAATTGTTAAAAACTCTAAAATAAAATGATAATTTGGCAGTGACAGCCAAGTTTACACATTTTAAGGGCTAGAGAACACAATGATTTGTGAATGCCAAATGTGAATCTTGTTAGATCTTTGATAAATTTATTTCTACGAATAAGAGGAGAACTTTAGTAAACAAACAATAATCTAACACAAATGGGGGCCTCGGTGGCCTAGTTGGGAAAACCACCCGACTGGGCTACCTACGTTCGGACAACCCGTGTTGCAACTGGAAGCAGTGTAAATTGTAGTTGGAAAAAAAATGCTTCAATGGTCATCCCAGCTGTTGGCAGAAATGGGTACCAGAGTAGTACTCTGTGAAGTGTTCAGAGACTTCTGGATAGGCAGTCGAGCACATATGGGTGAAAACTCACATGCTAAGACACCGGTTCAAGTCTCGTAGTTGACCTTTACCTAACACAAATATTCAGGATAAAGAAAACAAGGCAATAAACAGAATGGCCATAGCACTAGATTGTCAAACAAGGCTTAAAAAATGTTTGGAAAATCAATCCATAAATGCCACATTGTTTTCGAAGCCTGGCTTCCCTATATATCCATGCTGCTGTTAGCCTCCGACCGTTAACCATTTACTTGCAAGACAACTGTTTTAACATCAGCCTCCATCATGAGTTTTGAAGATACTAACCTGACCTTGCCCTTTCTCCTGTTAGTGAAAAGCAAATCACACTTCAAGAAGACTAAAACCTGGACCGCTGTTGGCAGGGGCTTTGTATTATACAGGTATATATACCACTAGAAGTAAATAAATTGGCCTAACAACTAATTCTGCATTCCAAAAAATGAAATAGGTAGCAAAAATAAGAAAACTCCTTCAGTGTTACGTTGGGGCAGTCGTGACAAATGGCAGTAAATTTTGTCAATCAGACAATAGAAAAGAAAATCTTTATGAAATATGGTTAAATAGAAGTATATTCAGAACACCATAGACATATAAAAGAGTAAAGAGGGCTTTCTAAAAGAGTTCAAGGCTAAAAGCTTGTTATCAAAATTAAAACAAAACAATCATATTTTTTTGGCCATGTAATGCGAAGAAATACTCTGTGTACAATGGAATGCATTCAAGACTAATATTGAAATAGGAGAAATGGCCATGCAACTAAAGATCTCTCTACAATTAAGGAAAGAAGATAGACACATGTTGGAAGTGCTGAGAAGAGACAACAGAAGAATTCCAAAACAGGCTCTTCTATGAGAAACATCAGGATACAGAAAAAGAGGAAGACCTAGAGAGACACCAAAATGAACACTTATTAGAGAAGCAAAGCTGGTAGGCATAGACTCATTAGATAAGAATGAACATCTCGCCCAGAAAAGAGATGGGCGGTGGAAACACTACAAGCCCTATGTGATGTCTGACAGTGTGGGAAGGACCAAGAATGAAGATTAAGAATAAGAAAGAATATATGGTGGCAAACAAGAAAAACTAAGGGAAGAAGAGATACAAGAAAACAGAGATAAAAGATAATCAGGAAACAGAAATAAAAGATACCAAGAACCAGAGATAAAAGATACTAGGAAACAGAGATAAAAGATACTAGGAAACAGAGCTAAAAGATACCATGAAATAGAAATTAAAAATACCAGGAAACAAATAAAAGATAATCAGGAAACAGAGATAAAGGATAATAAGAAACAGCGATAAAAGATGCCAGGAAACTGAGATAAAAGATAATCAGAAAACAGAGATAAAAAATACCACCATCATCATTGAGTGCCTTCTCTGCAACGAAGGTTGGCTACCATGGAGCGCCATTCTGCTCTGTCTCTTGCTTTGATAGCGCAGTTTGTCATAGGCTGATTTGTCCATCTTTTGATGTTACTCGTCCATGTTAGTTGGTCTGCCTCTGCCTCTTTTACCTTGTATTTTCCCCTCCAGGATTACATTCAGTAGGCTGTTGTGTCTTTTAACATAGCCCAAAAATCGCATTTGACTTGTTTGAATTGTGCTTAGTAGTTCTCTTTTCATTTTTAGTTGTTTTAAGACTTCATCGTTTGTTTTCTTTTTCTTCCATCCAATTCTACCTATTCTTCTATATATCCACATTTCAAAGGCTTCAATTCTCTGTTCTGTTTTCTTGTCTAATGTCCATGTTTCTGCACCATATAGTAATATTGAGAAGATGTAACATTTTGCTATTCTTAGTTTTAGCCCTGGTGTTATTTGTTTTGATGTTAGTATGTTCTTCATGACATTAAAATTACTTTTTGCCATTCCTATTCTTTTCTTTATTTCAGTTGTACATTCTCCATCACTGGTTATAGTATGTCCAATGTAGTTGTAGTTCTGAACTGAACCAGGAAACAGAAATAAAAGATGCCAGGAAACAGATAAAAGATGCCAGAAATCAAATAAAAAAATACCAGGCAACTTCAGAAAACGGTATGATAGAACGCTGTAGGAATGATGACCATAGAGAAAAAATGTTGTGGAAAGACATGAACACCTAAGCCAAAAGTACAGGTTAGGTAGGTATCTGACCATGAAGAAGAAGATGCCCTACGATCTAAACCATTTTGATAGTGATCTCAACTAAAATTTACTTGTAATTATGATCTTATACAAAATTCAATATGCCATGTCAAGAGGCCATATAATATATACAAAGTTCTAGGAGTATAAAGAGTTTTGCTGATTATGAGAAATGGCACCTCTGCACTCAAGGCAGTCTAATAGGTGCTCAGGCCCTCCAAGAAGATGGCAATGGAGTATGCGTGAAGTGCTTTAATTATCAGTTATAAGTTGTAGTAGTTTGAGGTGATAGAACTAGTGCTATTCCTTGTTATTACTAACTTCTTTAAAATTATGAGTCAAGTACCCATTCTCACATAGTTAAGTCAACTTGAGAATATCTAATTAAGAATGAACCAATGACAGTTGTGATGCGGAGCCATCACTAACACACTTAGATTTCTGGCTACATGTATATTGTCATTGTTATAAGTCCTTTCTTAATGTTTCTACAAATGATTACTGTTTTTAATATTTGGTAGTGATCAGTTTGTGCTCCACCATCATTTAAATTAGTTTCACAGGTCAACATATTGTAGCTCCTAGGAAATAAACATTTCACACAGAGAATGTTTTCACATTATAAATGATATATAGCATCATTAAAGAACACTGATCCATTGACCATGTACGAAAGATTCGTGAAATAGAAAGGTGCATTTTGCGAGAAAGATGTTCATTTTTACGCAGACACTGTCGAAAAAATGGCAACACAGTGGCTGTGCAATCCATTTTAAGA
This sequence comes from Megaustenia siamemsis, assembly GCA_032433765.1. NCBI lineage: Eukaryota > Metazoa > Mollusca > Gastropoda > Stylommatophora > Ariophantidae > Megaustenia > Megaustenia siamemsis. The sequence goes on along the minus strand of JAVIAB010000024.1, from coordinate 67,598,919 downwards.
TAAGCTGCAAAATGTGCCAAGTGCCTGGACAAAATTGTCTGGCCTAAAGAGTGTTCAAACTGATAGCCAAGCTGTACAAAAAAGAACGGCTGTGCAGATCACAATATTATGTCCGAAAAAAAAGCATCAATGACACGGCAAAAATCCGCAAAATTCATGATGAACGTGAAAAAATTGCTAAAAATACAACACTAAATAAGCAAACAAAAACAAGTGAGATTTTCTGATAAGGATTAATGAAATGCGTAAAAAAATATTATTCAGGTCTCAATCTTGATGAGTTTAGCCTGTGCATCCATTTACAATCTAAAAACATAATAAATAGCATTGTTTGTAGTAAACACAGCTTATCTTTTTTCCATTCATGCATTTTATTTGTTTATTTGTTAAATGTCTGTGGATTTGTCACCCAATAAAGTGCAAAATAAATATAGTAATTATTGAGGAAGCAGCTGCTCTCTGCAACCTGTAACATAACATATGTGTATTTCAGTTCCTACTGACATTCAGCATTATTTCTGATTCTTCCGTAGCAGCTAATAATAACCTTCCACCAAATTAACACACAAAATAAATGATAAACTAAATCAATTAATCAAAGAAAATAAAACAATCCTAACTACACCACAACCAATTGTATCATGTTAGGCCACATTTCCAAACGTACAAAAATCCTGGCCGTGTAAATATACACTAGCAGAAGATATAAAAATAAAAGGCTTATTATCAATAGATACTTTACCACTTTCTTGAATGTGTAATATGTTATTGCTTTATCTTTTCATACTTAATTTACACTTTAATTTGACCAATTCATATTCAGACTTTCGGAATCTTATATAATTTGTGTTGTCTGCCTACAAAGAAGTTTTCTTTTTACTTTAATCAAACAAATATGTTTTCATTTGATTAAACTTAGACATTTTAACTTTATTTAGCGTTTAAATCAGTTAAAAAAGCTAAACTTATTTTTATCATTAAATACTTCAAAGTTAATATTAATAATAATTTATTTTCATTAATAAAATCTAAAGTTGCCTCAATTATTAATTCTAATAATTAATTGAATGAAAATATAACCTGTCGCTGACAAAGTTAATCAATTTGTCACTTATTAATTTAAGCCTCCTGAACTGCCAATATCAAAGCTGATATGTTGAAACTGCTTGAAATGTGTTAATTGTTCTACTTAGTAGGCAACTGTTTTTTTTATTTCCTTTCAACTTCAATTCATTTTAGATTTTAGAGATTTGGTAGCAAGTTGCAAAGCATCCTGGTAAACTGGGCTCAAGATATTTGACTGAGCATGAACAAAGAGTGGCCAGCGGCTCAAAGATGGTTGCTGATATCAGAATCAGTGCAGCACAACTGATCTAGGGATCTGAAAGCAGACAACATAGTCTGATCAAGTGGGTGAAGAATGAAGAGGGAATCCAGATCCCATCTCCAAATAATAGCAGCTGAAGTCAAACGCTGTTGACTTGAAGGTGTGCCTACTATAGCTTGATGTGTTGTTTGTTCGCGCTTGCCAGCTTTTTACCTCCAGCAAAGTCCCGGGGGACTGAATTTTGTATGAATATCACTTCTTCCTATTTCTCACACTAACAGCTGTGTATTAAGGAGTCCCCCACCATTCAGGCAGATATTCTCCCACTTCAGAGCTATTCTAATATTTTTATCGTTGAGAGTTTTAACGTTTCATGTACATTTCATTTTTTTCTATTAAATTTGCCCAGGTAGTGGCCAATTTTGGCCTACTTTTTTCAATGTCCAACTGCTAAGGGTTCTTTAATGCGCACAGAAGCAGAATGGACACCAGACCTTCATGTTTTCACTGTATACTTGAAGTGGATGGTAAAGCCTCTGTGGTAAAGTGGTAAAGCCTCTGATTCGATTGAAAAAATTTTCCACCATCTGTGGTGGGGGGAGGGGGGGGGAAGAGAAAGGAATTGAACCAGGTACCTTCTTATCATCCAGAGGCTGACATCTTACCTCCAGACCACATGGCCCCATAGCTTGATGTCAATTGTGGTACATCTATTGTGCCCACTTTTCGGAGGTGTAGAAGAGAAATAATGTGGCAAGCACTGTGGGAAAAATTAATAGGAAAAATCTATCCAAAACTGTTGACAATAAAAATATGAGAGTACCTCTGAAGTCATAAAAAAAATCTGCCTGTACGGCAGGGGACACCTGAGCACATGGCTGCTGATGTGAAAAATAGGAAAAAGTGATATTCACATAAAAATCAGTTCCTTGGGACTTTGCTAGAGATATAAAGCTGGCGAACACAAACAAGCAAACAAAGAACAAACATTTTAACTTGCAGTTATCCTATCATGTACTCAATAACAACAATAACAACAACAACAACTAACTGTTGCTTCATGATTTGTTCTGGTTGCTCATTTGTTGTTACTTCCCACATAATATTGGTATGTGACTCACCTTCGGGCAGATATCCCTGTTGACCAATAAATCCCTGTTTTGTGGGTGACTGTGATGGTTTGAAAGCAGAACCTGTAAGGGTGAGAAGAACCGAACCTTAGGGCACAGTGACATAACAAAATGGGTTGTTTTGGGGGGGGGGAAATAGGTAGAAGGATGTGGAGGGTTGACGAGGAAGTAATAGCTATAATAGGGGAAAAGAAATTGAAATTTAATTACATTTTGTTAGGGGATTGTGTAATCTTGTAATACTACTTTCCAATCAATTAATCAATCAATCAATCAATCAATCAATCCCATCCATCCAATCCCATCCATCCAATCCCATCCATCCATCCATCCATCCATCCATCCATCCATCCATCCATCCATCCATCCATCCACCCACCCACCCACCCATCCTCCACCCACCCACCCACCCATCCATCCATCCATCCATCCATCATCCATCCATCCATCCATCCATCCATCCATCCATCCATCCATCTATCAATTGTCCTTTCGAGCCGAAGATAGGGCAGAACCACAATCTTAAAAACAGAAACCTTGCATGCCAAAATGGCACATATTGCAGAGATGACTGCCTCTAAAATCTATGGCTCTGTTTCCATAACAATACTTTTTACAATGACAGCTCGTCAAGCCATCCACTTTCCAATGACTAATTCAATTATTGCAAACTGACATAAATGGAGAAATTGAGATAAATAAGGAAATAGATAAAGTACACTTTTATTAAAGCTAGTGTTAATATTTTGGTGAAAATTACACCCCCCCTCCTCCCCCATAAAATGTTTTAGATTACTTATGTCACTTGTTATCTTCTAAAATTCTCATTCAAACTCTCAAAATTAGGGATGAGAGACCTTGTTTGAGGCCTTTTTTCCAAAAGGGGTGAATATGTTTTGATCGATTGAAGTCACTTTTGATTCAACATTTCACTACAATTCTATTGTGTTGTACTATCTAAACTGTAAAAAAAAAGGGGGGGGGGGCTAGTATATTGTGTTGTACTATCAATGTTATTAACCGTATAAATACAGTTTTAAAGAATAAAAATAAAAAACCCACCCAGCTCGTTTTTACCAGCTTTACTGTAGCAACGCATTTTCTGTGTGTGCTTCATCGTCATTAAGTGCCTTGTCGGTTGTATTGTTGGTGATCATCTCTATCCAAACCCCTCGCTCCATCACGAATATCATAATTTCAGTCGGTGATCTTTTGTTCTGCCAATTGGATAAACTGTTCAATATTTGTTTTCGCATGGTTTTCATCTGCTCTTCTTTCCATTCTGTCTGTTGTTACAGCATTCTCAATTCTTTGTTTGCCTACTCTTATTAAAAACATCAAACAGAACACACGATGTCTAAACTCATACATTCATCTTTATCATATCTCATTTGTGGGAAGAGCTCATACATTCATCTTTATCATATCTCATTTGTGGGAAGAGCTCATACATTCATCTTTATCATATCTCATTTGTGGGAAGAGCTCATACATTCATCTTTATCATATCTCATTTGTGGAAGCTTCGAGCATTTCCTGTTCGGAACATTTTCTAGTCCATGTTTTCAAATGTTTGGTTGCAAGACTTCCATTTCTAGAGCTTGGGCACCGCCCACTGGATAGTTTCAAGAGGGCGGTGGCATGAGTGTCCCGTCTAGCCATGAGCCCCAAGATAATTTGAGAAGCACAAGTGATGCTAATGGCTGCATTGTTTCCAGTTTACATCGTTGTGAAGCATAGCTGCAGGAACAGTTGTACTCACTCCTAAAAGACCTGTTCAGCCTGGCTGATTCTGCAGGCAAGTACTAGGCCTGCTGCTTGATCGATCGTTAAGCCAGGCCAGACATGGACCAACGTGTCAAGGTAGACAAACTGGAACAGAATAATTCCCCGCCTGTGATTCCACACAAAAATAGTCTTATGGATTATTTTTATCTTGTTTATCGTCTACTCATTGTAGTACATAATTTATCTTTATCATAACATCTACACTACAATGAATAATCCATCTTTAAACAATGACCGTACAACTAGATTAACTTATGAGTGTTTATTCATTTGTATATGTTTTTTTCCCCCAAATAAATGAATACCTCAGTGTAGGTATAGTATAGTATTCTATCTTTCTGCTTCTCCTATTTCCCCATTTTTTGCAAGCGACATTTAAACAAATAGTGAGAGTACATACAGCTGGTGATGCCAATTGTATATCATCAGTATAACTATGGTATTAATATTATTATTAATACTATTTCAAAATAAATAAAGGGCCGTGCCTCATTGTGAGGATGCACGCTTCATTCAACCAGAGACAATATGTTCTTTTGATCGATGACCGTAGAAAACCGCAACAAATAACACGTCGATACGGTAAGTTGAGGTTCACTGTGTTACACATATTGACGTTACATTCCCTATAACAATCTATTCATGGCTGCTCGTATCGAGTTTGTAGCGTAACGACACCGCGGACTAGAGAATAAACCGCATTAACCGACGTAAATTGATTGCAATTTTATATTTTAACACAGAATGAACCTCTAACACAATAACTTAAACTCACTTCCATAAACATTGACGGATTTATCATTCCCTCAAACAATAATTTTACTCCGTCGTCAGCTTTCAGTAATCAGTTAGTTATTCTTTTAATCATAAATAAAATCCTGTCTCTCTCTCTCTCTCACGCGCGCGCGCACGCACGCGCACACACACACACACACACGCACGCACGCACGCACGCACACACACACATATATATATCCATCTCCACATCGAAGGTTGGCTACCATGGAGCGCCATTCCACTCTGTTTCTTGCTTTGATGGTGCAGATTGTCATAGGCTGACTTGATCATCTTTTGATGTTTTTAAAGATTTGCTCAGTGTATAAAATGAATAAGCTTGGTGATAGGATGCATCCCTGTCTTACACCTCTTTTTATATCAATGGGTGTAGAGTTCTCCTTGGTATATTTTATTATTGCTGTTTGCTCCCAGTACAAATTACATATTAGTCGTATGTCCATGTCATCTAGATGTATCTCTTTTAGGCAGACTATAAGTTGATTATGGTGTACTCTATCAAAAGCTTTGGTGTAGTCTATGAAGCAAGCATATATTGATTTGTTTACTTCTATGTACTTTTCAATCAATGTCCTCATGCTGAATATGGCTTCTTTTGTCCCACTGTTTTTCCTGAATCCGAATTGCTGCTCATCTAATTCAGTATTAATTTTATTCTGAATCCTTCCTTGTATTACATTTAGTAAAATTTTGGTTACCTGGCTCATTAGGCTTATTGTTCTAAAATCACTGCATTCAACTGCACCATTCTTTTTAGGCAATGCAATGAAAGTTGATGTTTTTAGTTCATTTGGTATGTATCCTGTATGGTATATGTCATTGCATATGTCTGTGATCACTTCAATGCCAAAATCTTCTAGTGCCTGTATCATCTCTATCTGTATATTGTCAGGTCCTGCTGCTTTTCCTTTTTTCATTGTTTTTATAGCTTTTTCTACTTCAGATTTTAAGATTTTATAGCTGGATGTACATTTTATAGATGGTTTTTTGTCCCGTTCGCCATGAAATAATTCTATTATTTATTCCTGCCATGTATCGATTATATCGTTGTTGTCTGTCGGCATTCCTCTCTTTGTTTGCAATAAATCAGCTTCCTGCAGCTTTTTTTTGTGTCTTTATTAGTCATTCTTTTTAATTCTGTGTGCATTCCTCTTAAATTTTGTTTACTTTCCATAGTTTCGACTTTTATACCAGTCTTCTTTTGCCTTTTTGCACATTTTCCGTATTTCATTATCAATTTCCTTGTATCTGGCAGTGTTCTTCGCTTGTCTTCTCTCTTCCATTTTTTTCTAAAATGTTGTCAGTTATCCATTTTTGTTTTTTGTTACTTTCCTTTTTGAGTAAGGTGATGCAGGATTCTTGTATGCTGTTTTTTTATGCATTGCCATTTGGTTGCGACTTTTTCTTCAGGATTTTCTCTTCGGTACTGCTCCATCCTTTCTTCTAGCAGCTTCTGATATGTGTTCTTTACTTGTACAGTATAAGTTTCTTTTACATCTTTCTGATTTAAAGCTGTTGTATCTATTGGTGTTGCTGAATTAGTATTTTGTTTCTTTCTCTTTAATTTGATTTGCATTTTAATCATTACAGGATTGTGATCTGAATTAATATCTGCTCCTGGATAGGTTTTGGTTTTCTTGACGCTGTTCTGGAATCTGTCTTTTATCATTATATAATCTATTTGATTCCTCTTTCTATCTCCATGGCTTTTCCATGTGTGTAATTTCCTTTTCTCTTGCTCAAAGTAGGTGTTACATACTATCAGCCTGTTTTCTTCACAAAATTGAATTAATCTTTCTCCTCTGTTATTTCTTTTTCCTAAACCATGATTTCCTATAATTGTCTTATATCTGCCGTTTCCTACTTTAGCGTTTATGTCACCCATTACAATCAAGATGTCTGAAGATTTCACTTGCTTCATAACTGTATTTAGATCTTCATAGTATGCTTCTATTTGTTCGTCTGTTTAGTCTTGAGTAGGTTCGTATGTCTGTATTATTGCTATGTCAAATGGCTTTGCCTTCATTTTTATTAATATAATCCTATTATTGTATGTCAAGTGAGTATTGATACATTTTTGTAGTTCTTGTTTTATTAGTATGCCTACCCCCGCTTGGTGTTCTGGTGTGTTACCTGAGTATATAAATGTGTATTTATCGTCTTGTATGTATCCACTATCCTTCCATCTTATTTCTGATATGCCTAAAATATCTGTTTAATCGCTCTGCTTCTACCATAAGATTTTCTAGTTTTCCTTGTTGGTATAAGGTCCTAACATTCCATGTGGCTATTTTTAGCTCGTTCCTAAAACAGTAGTTAGAATTTCTCTCCATGGCTTGATTCGGCACATGATTTTTGGGGTAATGTGGTTGGTATTACGCCTGTGCCGCTTTAATTCACAGGAACAAATCCGGTACCCGTTAAGGCTGGGTGTACCGGAAGCCGTCGGTTAGGATCGAACCATACCTCTTGTCCTTTGTAGTCCAGTTCACTAACCTCTGAGCTATCGCGGCTAACATATATATATATATATATATATATATATATATATATATATATATATATATATATATATATATATATATATATATATATATGACAGGATTTTATTAAAGTCATATCCATGATAAACACTAGGAAAAAATACGCCCGCGGGAAACAAGAGTGGAAACAAGATTTTCTTAATTTGTCTAAATTAATTAATACTCTTAAAGTCGACGATAACAGCGTTTCTCCCCGGAGATGAAAGTTATTCGATAAAGGCAAATTGCAGACATTGCAGCTTAATTGGACATTTGTTATTAAAATCTAAACTTTAAAAAAGAAGTGGAGGGAGTCATTCTTATAATTTCAAGCAAAAGAAGATTCCACGAGTAATACAAATCATTAGTCTTGCTCAAACACTTAGTACACAAACATTATGAGTAATAGAAACATATAAAACATCGCGTTGGGGGATAGCAACACCTTTTCGGTGGGGTGGGCCACTGAATCAACGGCGGATATTCAGAGAAAGCAACGAGGCCAGGGCCCCTCTAATATTGTAATCAGAATACATAACACAATCATGCTCCAGCTCATTGAGTTTAAAATGTCAAGTGTACAACCAGCCACCGTATCCAGTTTGCCATGATATCGCTCAAGTAAAGAAATAAGGAAGGTCTACGAAGATCAAACCTACAAGAATCGTACAGCGAAATCTGTCAACCTTGCAATGTATATGAGAATTAGGGAGGCTAATACAGAAATCAGCTACCCGTTCTTATCACAACGGACATCATATATATATATACTTGGAGAAAACTATAAGTGAAGTTAATTGACAGCATAACTATGTTCTTTTTCTAACTTACAATGCAAATAACTAAGCTACTATTATTATAGAATATGATAATCTAGATCAATAATTCAAGGACCTATTTTACTTAGCGGAAACTGTCGTATCCTTTATATGCAAATTATCATGCTAAAGGTCAACCTAAAGATTTGGATGCAAACAGTGCGAGACGAATCCAGATAATAAAATTGTTGTTTCATTTATTGGCTATTCCCTTCTCACAACAAAATGACGTTGAGAGAATTATCTTGTAGCAAGATAAACGCTCTCTTAAATGTCCACTATTTATAACAGAAAAAATGGAGGAGCGGAATATTGAAATTAATTTACGTAGTCGATTAACAGAAATTCTAATCAAATGGTTATCTCTAACAGTACAGTGACGTAACCGACAGTAACATCTTATGACATCTATTTGATCGCCGTGTTTGCTTTTCAAGCACAAAGTCAGTGTGATTGTCTGAAGGCTACAATAGTGACATGAACAACTTAATTGAGTCATCTAGAACTGTAATTAGACGCACTTCAGGTACAGAACACTTGCAACAAGATCGACGAGGAGTGAGTTTGATGTACTAGTATCATCAGTTCAGCATATCTTAATGTAAGCATGCGGGTCATATTTTTTCCTTGTAAATTATACATATAATGGCGCCCGCTCATCACGTCCTGGCCTCCTCAAGTTTCGAACTCATCGTCCGCCGCTGTACTAAATAAGAACTAGAGAAGGTACAAAAGCTAACAGGTTTACTACGTTTAATGGGGTATCTGAAAACGACAGTTAAGATTTGGAATGGATACGTCAGCTAGTATGAAAACAATTTTTTTTAAATACAGGAATGAAACATGAATGAAACAAATTAGAATTTGTGTGCCAGTTTGATATGATACAGTGACGCATACATTCAACAAGAGACACATCAGAAAAAAAGATAAACACCAAAGATACTTAAAATGTTTAAGCACCAAACATGTGGATGCGAAATGTTCATGTAGTCAACATAAAAAAGCAGTACGTCTAAAGCATATAACACATAAGCGCAATTATGAGCAAAATTGCAAAATGGTGGCCATGATGACACCAGGAAATAAAAATAACACATATACTTAATTGACAAGAAAATACAGTAGCAATAGTACAAAATTGGGGACAATAAAACTGTTTGTTAAAATTGGTTTACAAATACACAAAGTATACACACAAATAAACACAAGTATAAATACACATCAAACAACCATATTTAAAACGAAACATACATTAATAAAGTATTAATCAAAGTATTAAAAACAAAACCAGAAATATTAGTCATATAAAGATGGACCGAAATGGCGAAAAGTGTGTCAATGTATAAAAAAATAACAAAATAAAAGGTATTCGCCTGGATGACTGTGACGCTAGAAGCCACATTTGTAATGGACCATCATTTATGGATGATGTGGCGTGTTTGAGGCCAGGCAATATATGAAATGAACATTCGATAGGCGCAGCATTTTAAAAATATTTTTAGAAAACACTATTACAGCGTTACTCCATTTCAAGGTCTGAAGGGAGAGATGTTCTGAGTGGTTAAGTACGAATGAGCATGCCCAGTGCAACAGCCGCTTAGTCACCCCCAACCACCCTTAAATACACACCTCCATCTATTTTTAATTTGTAAGCAAAAAAAAAAACAAAAAAAACTTTCACCTTAAGGTGAATCGAACCGGCGCTCGTCTGATCGGCATACCAAGTTCCAACAACTCCGTAACCTGCTCGCTAAACACATTTATGATATTGGAGGGTGTAGGGTTATCTAACTGTCATTGTTCTAAATATCGTGATTACCAACCACGCCCAACACGGTATGGTTATCATGAAACTCAATCATGTCTGTCAACTTGTACTCTAGTTATAGTTAACACTGCCATGTCTGTCAACTTGTACTCTAGTTATAGTTAACACTGCCATGTCTGTCAACTTGTACTCTAGTTATAGTTAACACTGCCATGTCTGTCAACTTGTACTCTAGTTATAGTTAACACTGCCATGTCTGTCAACTTGTACTCTAGTTATAGTTAACACTGCCATGTCTGTCAACTTGTACTCTAGTTGTGGTTAACACTGCCATGTCTGTCAACTTGTACTCTAGTTATGGTTAACACTGCCATGTCTGTCAACTTGTACTCTAGTTATGGTTAACACTGCCATGTCTGTCAACTTGTACTCTAGTTAAGGTTAACACTGCCATGTTGAAAATTGTTCTTTTCCGGAAGCTGGAGAAGAAACAATGGTAGGACATGACAGTAGACATGACTTCTCCTCACCGTTCACCTGTCAAGTGGGCCTAGATGCGTTTACGGCATAGCTGCGATATTAGCCCTCAGGCACCAGACAACCATCGTCGGTATGGATAGATTTGCCTAACAATTTTGCTCGGGGGGGGGGGGGGGGGGGAAATCAGCCATTTTTAAGTTTACTCTTTTCGGCTCTTAACTGCCAAAGATTCTGAAAGGTGTGCACATGCACTATGGAGCTCCCGTTTTTCGCCTTTTTCCAGAGAGAACATCGAATGTCAAGTGACCTGGGGAGGGTAATTCCCACAGTCTGTGATGAGATTTGATCCAGGGAGAACATCGAATGTCACAACCAAGAGACCTGGGGAGAGTAATTCCCACAGTCTGTGATGAGATTTGATCCAGGGAGAACATCGAATGTCAAGAGACCTGGGGAGGGTAATTCCCACAGTCTGTGATGAGATTTGATCCAGGGAGAACATCGAATGTCACAACCAAGAGACCTGGGGAGAGTAATTCCCACAGTCTGTGATGAGATTTGATCCAGGGAGAACATCGAATGTCAAGAGACCTGGGGAGGGTAATTCCCACAGTCTGTGATGAGATTTGATCCAGGGAGAACATCGAATGTCACAACCAAGAGACCTGGGGAGGATAATTCCCACAGTCTGTGATGAGATTTGATCCAGGAGAACATCGAATGTCACAACCAAGAGACCTGGGGAGGATAATTCCCACAGTCTGTGATGAGATTTGATTCAGGGACCATCATGTCCAGAAGTCACCGTCTTACCTCTGCACCACCCAGCACCGACAATAAACGTGCTATCACAAGCCATCATGACAAGCATTCACATCAAGCTATGTAAGCATTCACAGCACATCACGATATGTAAGCATTGTACCTTGCTATGTAAATCTATTTACAAATAAACGTTGATCAGACATGCTGACCAGCTCCTTTCATCTCTTAACGTACATAGCATGTATTGAATGCTCTCTAATTTGCAGTGAACATAATAGCGTACGAGGTTGGACATAAGAACATATTCTCAGACACACTGAAGATGTCATTAGAACTCCGCGTCTATATTTACAACATTTATTCTATTTCTGGGGTTTGCCGAAGGAACTATAGGGACGGAGAACAACTGTCGCATGTCCAGAGCAGTCTACAAGATATGGCAGGATTTTTATTTCATGTCCGATTTCTTTCGACGACGGCTTGCCTTCGCTTAATGAGAATGGCAATGCGTGTGTCCATTCTGAATGATGTAAATGGGCGTGTCAACAGTAAAGCTGGTGGAAACACCAATGTGACCAATCACTCAGCTGGTGCGGTCTAATTGCTGAGGTTAGTGCAGATTAATAAGGGAAACAACACAAAACGTCTTCTAGAAACGATCACTCCGCAAGTCAGACTTCAATACAACGTTATGTCCCTTGATTGACCAAAGATAAACATAATCATGACCTCATTGTATAAGAAACCTCAGAGCTCATAATGGCTTCACGCGACATCTCAGAATCCACGTGAACAGAGACAAATGGCCACGTTGTCCTCATCGGTACTAATCAAAGTTTCAACATCAGCAATTGTACCCAAGCTCCAACTTGTAGTCGGCAAATGGAGGGCGATCATTTGTTTGCTCAAGCCTTGTGTACTGAAACAAGTTTCTTTACATGCTAGGTTCTCCTAGCACGCTTTCTGGGGCGGGGGGGGGTGTATGTGTGTGTGTGTGCTAGATTCTCCTAGCACGCTTTCTGGGGGCGGGGGGGGTGTGCTAGATTCTCCTAGCACGCTTTCTGGGGGCGGGGGGGGGGGTGCTAGATTCTCCTAGCACGCTTTCTGGGGGCGGGGGGGTGCTAGATTCTCCTAGCACGCTTTCTGGGGGCGGGGGGGTGCTAGATTCTCCTAGCACGCTTTCTGTGGGGGGGGGGGGGAGAGATAGTAAACTTATGTTTTAAATTTGATCAGTAAAAAAAAAAAATAAAAATAAAACGTTGAAATTAGAAATTGGACAAAGAATAAACTGTTGAATTTAGAGGATGAACAAAAAACAACCAGTTGAACTTAGTAGATGGACAAACAAAATAAACTATTGAATTTAGTAGATGGACAAACAAAATAAACTGTTGAACTTAGTAGATGGACAAACAAAATAAACTGTTGAATTTAGTAGATGGACAAACAAATTAAACTGTTGAATTTAGTAGATGGTCAAACAACATAAACTGTTTGACTTAGTAGATAGACAAACAAAATAAACTGTTGGACTTAGTAGATGGACAAACAAAATAAACTGTTGAATTTAGTAGATAGACAAACAAAATAAACTGTTGAATTTAGTAAATGACATGAAACTCTTGAACGCATCTACTCCAAGGTGTTTATAAAGGCAAAGAACTCTGTCATAAACGATTTTGAGGTGCAATGTAATAAAGTATATACACAATTGCGCTTATAAGTACATCAAGCAAATGCAGTATATAAAACACACACTATGACGCAAACAGCTACATACACAGACACACCTATACGCACGTGGAACATATAAACTCACTACTGAATATTTGGACACATACAAACACACATGTGAACACAGACGAATAAAAACACGACCCTGCATATCGCACACATACAAGCAAATCCTTATCCACACACACACCTTTGCGCAATAACACATACCATATACCCCTGCACAGGAGGCACATATGCAAATAATATGTTGCTACTTGATTAGTAGTTATAGTTGCTTGATTGTGTAGTGTTAATTGCTTGATCGGGTAGTTAATCGCTTGATTGGTTAGTTAATTGCTTGATTTGGTAGCTAGTTGCTTGATTGGGCTGCTAAATGCTTGATTGGTTAGTTCATTGCTTGATTGGTTGGTAAGTTAGTTGCCTGATTATGTAGTTACTTGCTTGATTGGGTAGTTAGTTGCTTGATTATATAGTTAGTTATTTGATAGTTTGTTGTTTGATTTGATAGTTGTTTGATTTGATAGTTTGTTGTTTGATTTGATAGTTAGTTGTTTGATTTGATAGTTTGTTGGCTGATTTTGTAGGTAGTCACTTGGCTGGGTGAGAGCCGCGATAGCTCAGTGGTTAGTGAACTGGACTACAAATGACAAGAGGTAGGGTTCGATCCCAACCGACGGCTTCCGGTTAACCCAGCCTTTAATGGGTACCGGATTTTTTTTCTCTGGGAAAGTAAAGCGGCACGGGCGTAATGCCGACCACATTACCCCAAAATTCATGTCTGTAAAATTTATGGTCACTAACACCATATTCCCTATATGATACTTGGCGTGTCGGGGGTACCTTACTTTTTTTTTTTTACTTGATTGGGTAGTTTGTTGTTTGATTGAGTAGTTAATTCATTAGCCGCTTCATTGGTTGTACACCGAAGCAAAGTTTCAACGAAACATCAATTCCCTTTTAAAGATAAATTCCACTTACAGTAACGGCATACAGCTCAACGTAAGAACCCACGTACTACACATCCCAGATAACTAGTATCTAAACTCTGCGCATGCTCTATGCTCTGGACAGGACTCAATAGCGGTGGGCTCGTATTGTCCTTACCTTGTCGATACGCTCGTGGTGTGTGTGTCGATTCCGCGTGTGTACTAAGATCTATAACGACAGACTGGTATGACTTAATTCGCTTGTTTTCGCAATGACTATATTGTCGGAAAGACAGAGAGTTCAGTAATTAAATAGCTTTTACACAATAAAGTGATTTGTTTCACAAATTAAAACTTTCAGAGAGTCGCAGTTGAGCAGTAAATTGAGGACTACTAAGGGTAATAGGTCGGGTTCGATTCCCGACACACCGACCTCTATACTCAACCACCCTAAAACTTGTACGGAGATATTCTGCGCGAACGAATGACAGTCTGGGGCTACTCTGTCATATTTTCACACAAAAATACAGCCACTGCCACCATATTCCCAGCACACTCGACGCAGCGATGCATATTTTGTTTTCTTCTTCTTAGTCCGTTACGACTTCTTTACAAATATTATTTGCTGAACAATGTAGGGTAGTGTCACAGAGAAGTCTATCGATGTCAATAAAAAACTGATAATATATCAGATCTGATACCAAATTTTGTGACTTTCTTTACGAAACATTTTGTGCTGCTTAATATATATATATATATATATATATTGATGCATGAATTATCAGATTTTGTTGTTACAGCAAGACAAGAGCAGAAAAATGAGTTGATTCTAAAATGCCAACAAAATAATAATAAAATTAAAAAAAAAACAGACTTCATAGTAAAACGATGAAAAAATGCACAAAGCTTGAATCGATAACATAGACTTAAATAAGAATCGTTCGTTTATTTTGGAAAAGCGTGACATATGGCATGGTCAACAAACTAATGAGAGTTGGGATGGTAGTACATATGAATATATATGGACAATGTAATGGAGAGAGTAGGAGACCGAGGTAATTAGAGAATTTCTAACAAGCGTTAGAAAAATGGTGCCAAAAAAAAAAAATCATGAATTTGGAGAGGGGGGAGAAAAACTTAGAAGAGGGCAGGCATGATAGTGTAAAACAGTAATCCCTCCCAAAAAATGGACAGTGAAATTGATTTATAAGTCTGTTGTATCATTTCATTTGCTACACAAATATAGAACAAAAGGGAACGGAAATATAAGGCATTTTATATATCTAGCTCTCTTTCTCTTGCTTGTGTGTGTGGGTGTGAGTGTGTAGTGCGTGCAATTATCAAGAGAGGTTAACGTATTGTTTCAGAGACCAATACAATACACACACACACACTAGTTGAAGCCAGAGTTCAAGAGTAAGGCAAGATGAAAGTCACTCTGAGGTGACGAGCTGTATCTGGCTCACACAGACACAAACACACACTCACCCAGTCACAGAGATCGTCGCCCTCGTGAACACTATCTGCCCACGACGTTAGACTCGATGAATGGTCTCTATATGGGCGAAGATGGCCTCTTGGGGAACTCGTGGGCATGTGGAGCTCTTTCGTGGAAGCTTCAAGACGAAAGAAAGGAACAGAAAGTGAGGAAAGAACGAGAGAGGGATAAGTAGATGTGTGACTGGTGCTAATCGAGGACGTGAAATTATGATGAAGAACTAAAACTGAAAGGGAACTAATGAACTCGCAAATGGTGTATGCTTTCTTGTTGACATCTATATGTGATAATGACATAAGCTTCATGGAGAACAGAAATGAGTATAATTATTGTCCTTCGATGGATGGGGAGATATGGAGAGCTATAATTGATAACATTGCTACATGTGATAAATATATACACATATGTTCATCTGAGTTCAAAATGTGTTCTTACAACGAGTTATGGCATAATCAAACACCCCGGCATGATACACAGCTGATGGGAGAAGCGACGGGTTGGAGTGTTACATTAGCAGACGAACCGTTGCCAGGAGTTGGCAGTACACACACACATTTAGTTGTGAATGGATGGTTTCAAGATAAAGTTTAACTATCAATTTTGTTAGAAATAAATCCAAATAATCTACTATCTATTACATATGGAGGAACGGGAAATCGTTAGTAGGCATCTATTACATATGGAGGAACGGGAAATCGTTAGTAGGCATCTATTACATATGGAGGAATGGGAAATTGTTAGTAGGCATCTATTACATATGGAGGAACGGGAAATCGTTAGTAGGCATCTATTACATATGGAGGAACGGGAAATCGTTAGTAGGCATCTATTACATATGGAGGAACGGGAAATCGTTAGTAGGCATCTATTACATATGGAGGAACGGGAAATCGTTAGTAGGCATCTATTACATATGGAGGAACGGGAAATCGTTAGTAGGCATCTATTACATATGTAGGTTAGGGCAATCGTTAGTAGGCATCTATTACATATGTAGGTTAGGGCAATCGTTAGTAGGCATCTATTACATATGTAGGTTAGGGCAATAGTTATAGTCCGTTCAGATTCGTTTGCCGAGATGTTATGATTTATAATTCAAAAAGTTCTTGATGATTTCACATGATTTTTGGCATACGGTGTTAAAATGTCCATGTCACGAGAACATATGTGTTACTCGATGTCTAGCTATAACTGTTTTCTTAAAGCGGCGAATTCCTTTGATCTTTGCCCATGTAACTATTATTTTGACCCTAATCAAAATGTTTTACAGTAATCTAGTGCAACGACGACCCATAGGCGTGTCCATAAAATTTTCTTGGTGGCAAGTATACAAATTTTAAATTATATATAGAACTTTTGTTCGTAGAGTCAATTTGATATAGTTCCATGCTCTTGGTGTGAGTTTCCCAAATGTTGTCGCTGCCTTTCAAATACGTACATTTAGTTCCTCATCTAAGGAAAGTGTGGCTGTAATAGTGGATCCAAGATAGCTGAACTTCTGTACTGACTCAAGCAGGCTTCCATTCAAAGTAATGGTTGTTGGTTTGCTTATAACATATTTTTGATTGCTTGGGTGGTCTTGAACAATAAACTGTTTAACAAATCAACTAGGAAATTTTGCAAATCAAACTATTTATCTGTAGACTTAATCAGAGTAATGATCATTCAGAATCAGACGAGTCAAATAGGTCGATTACTGCTTTCGGCTGAACAAACAACAAACCATCCTTTTTCCAATATTCCTCTTCTTGTCGTAACACATGATCCTCATATTTTACCCAGTAGTCTTTATTTATATTTGATAGAGCCTGATTTGTAAGTGTCTCAACATCGCATAATTTGAAAGTTTTATTTGTATATGCTACGTGTCCTTTAACTTTTGCCCAAACTAGTTCTATAGGATTTAAGTGTGCATGATATGGAGGTAGTCTCAAACATCTATGGCCATGTTCTTGAATTAACTTGTCTATTTTAAATATCTTTGTACGTTGTGTCTGTTTTACAAGGCTAAGCAATTCGGGTTTCAAGTAGCTGTCGTTAACTTGTATGTGTTCTTTTATGAGCCACGTTTTGATTGCATCTTTTGTACTTGATGATGTTGGTATTCTATCTTCTACGTTAACTACGTTATGGTATGAAGCATTGTCCATTATCAGACAAGAAGGTCGATCTAATATTGGAAGGATACTTTTCTCGATCCAGTCTTTAAATATGTGCCCATTCATTTCGGAGTGGTAGTCTCTATTGTCTATGGATTTTGAAATGAAAACGAGATGAGCATTCTGCAACAACCCATTATGTCTGCTACCTGCATGTGCAACTATCAAACGTTGCCCTTTACTGCTTGGTACTGATCTTTTAATACTTCCATCTGCTAACTGCCATTCCTTTTAATTTGTATGATGAGCGTTGATCCAAGTTTCATCTAAATAAACAATATCATAATCATTTTCGCGCATTTCCTTCACTTCACGTAAATACTTGCTTCTAGGAGCTACTAGATGTGGCTTCTCACAAATAATGTTTTTCCCACCAGCATACTTTCTAAAGGTGAAGCCTGCACTTCTTAATATTTTCCATAATGAAGTTTTTGATATTTCAATGTCGTTGTTAGTTTTCAGCCAAAGCTTCAACTTTCTAAGTGTCACTTCTTCGTTTATATCAAACATTCGACAGATTTCTCTTTTTACTAGGTCCTTATCAAAACTGTCTAACGTTTCTTTCCTTCCTTGCTTTCTTGCATTTGTTGGCAATAAATATCCGCTTCCTTTAACTATTCGATCAAATGAACGTTTACACAAACCTAAAATATGCATTGTTCTCTTCTCAGGGTTTGATAAAGAACAATAAAGATGTCCCTTTTTACGCTCTCTGCAGAAGTATTGATAAATCTTTATAGCAATGTTATGCTCAGTAAAATATTTTGCCTTTATATTCATTCTCACATAGACTTGCAGAAGATAATATGGATAGTGCCGCCTCCTTTCTGTAAATATTGAGATTTGCCTCTGAATTATGACTCGAACTCGAGTCTACGGCCGTGATTTTGACGTCCCATAATTTCCGGTTTCGGCTAAAATGTCATTTTGTGCTAAACGGGAAATTTCATATGTAACATTTCTTTATAAAAATTTATAGTGGAAACATAACTATTTTAGGACGGTGCGCATTCAGCCGTGAAGGTCATGCCTATATGTTAAAGAATCAGCTGTGAGATGTAAGCATCTACATAATCCCGCCGGTGTTTATAATATCGATTAACTTTTTTTAATATAGGCTAAATAAGGCATCTTTGAAACTGGATCACATTTCTTTGATAAAAAAATATTTTTATAGCGACATTAGTATTCTAAACCTAACTTCAAAAGATCAATGCAAATGAACAATAAGTTTTTGAAAAAAATAAATTAATGTCTAGGCAAACGAATCTGAACGGACTATAGTAGGTATCTATTACATATGTAGGTTAGGGCAATCGTTAGTAGGCATCGATTACTTGTTAGTATGCAAGAAATTATTAGCAGGCATCCATTACTTGTGAGTGTACTTGCAATCATTAGTAGACATCCATTACTTGTGAGTGTACAAGCAGTCATTAGTAGACATCCATTACTTGTGAGTGTACAAGCAATCGTTAGTAGACATCCATTACTTGTGAGTGGAGAAGCAATCATTAGTAGACATCCATTACTTGTGAGTCTACAAGCAATCATTAGTAAACATCCATTACTCATGAGTGTACAGACAATAATTCCGTATGATGGTGTACGACACATAAGTGAGTGTACACTCACTAGTAATGGAGTGTACAGGCAATCATTAGTAGACATTCATTACTTGTGAGTGTACAGATAATCGTTCCTTATGATAGTGTACGACACATGAGAGCAGAGTCTGGCATTAATTTTTTCAAACCTCTACACATAGATATAGGGTGACGTCGACCCTATCAACTCGGCACATCTCACATACCATTTGACGATATATCTGACAAACATGTACACCTTACACTTCCTAAGAAAAAGGAAAGAAAATTATGAGAGAAGCATAAAAAGCAGGCACACACTTCCCAGCCTATGTAGCTTGTTACTACTTTTAACATATATGTTACCGGAAATCAATTCAAGGAATCGAAATGGGGCCCCCCAAAAAATTGAAAAAAAAAAACAAAAACAATAACGCTTTGAGAGGGTAATATTGACTAGATGTCCGCAATTGTTTGGATCAACTATCTGATAAAGCATTCTATTAACTGATCTCTCCCTGTATTCGCCAATTTCCCCCTTTTCCGAACAGATCTTTGAACAAAACAGACTCACGTACGGCTGTATTCCCTCGCGCGTCGCATCGACACGGTAATGTCCCTTAATTGTCGGCTTGATTGGTATCGATGTAATATTGACCTTTCACTAGATCGAAACAGCCGTGAGCGCTGGTGACGTTTCTACACACCGGGCTGTGCTAGTACACACTTCTCTTGTGATCCATGAACCGTGCTGTCTTCACGAGCTCGACTCGGAAAACAAAACAACCAAACAATCACAACAGAGACAAATGTCCTAGCCTCATTCAGTCATAGTTGACTATGGATTTTGCAACGCCCCTAGGATATGTTATATATTTTCTTTCTTTTTTTTCTCGCCGTGTATTCTCCTTTTCTATGAATCTGTCTGTTTCTTGCTTGAGTTTAGCTTTTAGAGTGAGTTTCCAGAGATGACAGACGCAAAACATGGACATTAATAATGTGGGTTCCTGGTAGAGTCTCGTCCATTATACCCTATGACATATAAGATAAGGATAGCGTTATAACGATAACCACATATAAGATAACGATAGCCACATATAAGATAACGACGCAGATAGCGAGAATTTTGCAGAGAAAGGCAATTTCATAACGTTATATCGCTTGTCGAAATCGGATAAACCGGGCCAAAATGGTACAAAAATAGCAATCGTCCGTCCCAAAATGGTACCAAAATAGCAATCGTCCGTCCAAAATGGTACAAAAATAGCAATCGTCCGTCCCAAAATGGTACAAAAATAGCAATCATCATGTAAAATGATGCAAAACGCACTATTATGAGAGGTAACTAAAAATACAAGAAAGACATAATTACATAACAAATGGTACAGCATCAAATTGAAATTAATTCTTATCACCCAACACAGGGCCTATGTATTTCATAACTTTTAATAAATTAACACAGCGTCTAAATGACATAACTTTTAATAAATTAACACAGCGTCTAAATGACATAACTTTTAATAAATTAACACAGCATCTAAATGACATAACTTTTAATAAATTAACACAGCGTCTAAATGACATAACTTTTAATAAATTAACACAGCGTCTAAATGACATAACTTTTAATAAATTAACACAGCGTCTAAATGACATAACTTTTAATAAATTAACACAGCGTCTAAATGACATAACTTTTAATAAATTAACACAGCGTCTAAATGACATAACTTTTAATAAATTAACGCAGCGTCTACATGACATAACTTTTAATAAATTAACACAGCGTCTACATGACATAACTTTTAATAAATTAACACAGCGTCTAAATGACATAACTTTTAATAAATTAACACAGCGTCTAAATGACATAACTTTTAATAAATTAACACAGCGTCTACATGACATAACTTTTAATAAATTAACACAGCGTCTACATGACATAACTTTTAATAAATTAACACAGCGTCTAAATGACATAACTTTTAATAAATTAACACAGCGTCTACATGACATAACTTTTAATAAATTAACACAGCGTCTAAATGACATAACTTTTAATAAATTAACAAGGGTGTCCGGTTAGCGCAATCGATAGGCGGTTGGCTTACCACGGCAACAGCCGGGGTTCGTACCCTGGCGAGGACACCTGGGTTTTACTAATTCCCCAAAAATTAGTACCTCTGAAGTCGGAGTAAATCTGCCTGCATGGCGAGGGGCATCCTGTGATGGGATAAAACAGACTTTACACGCAAAATTCAGTCCCACAAAATTGAGTGGGTGGGACTTCGTCAGAGGTCAAAGCTGACGAAAGCGAACGAACGAACGAATAAATTAACACAGCGTCTAAATGACATAACTTTTAATAAATTAACACAGCGTCTAAATGACATAACTTTTAATAAATTAACACAGCGTCTAAATGACACAACTTTTAATAAATTAACACAGCGTCTAAATGACATAACTTTTAATAAATTAACACAGCGTCTAAATGACACAACTTTTAATAAATTAACACATTGTCTATTTGTCATAAATTCTATTAAACTAACACAGCATCTATTTGTCATAAATTCTAAAAACTAACACAGCACCTATTTGTCATAAATTCTAATAAACTAACACATCACCTACTTGTCATAAATTCTAATAAACTAACACAGCCTCTATTTGACATACATTTTTTGTGACTAAACTACTAAATATAAATTCAAACCAACTGATACAGTTCCGATTTGACACGAATTATTAGCGAAAAACACTACGTTGATATGACAGCAATTCTTACAAACAGAATATCGATTGGACTATTTGACAGGCAGTCTTTTGTATCAAATAACACAGTGTCAATTTGACATGAAATCTTACCAAGCGCCGTGTGCAGACTTGAAGAGAGGAATGTGTTCCAACCACCTCCACCACCACCCACGAAGAGAAATTGAAAGCCTGAACTACATAATCAGGAAGTCGGAGACAAAGGCGCCTCACAGCAGCAGAGCTGGAAGATGTTGGCGACACAAAGCTGATGGAGACAAAGGCGCCTCACAGCAGCAGAGCTGGAAGATTTCGGCGACACAAAGCTGATGGAGACAAAGGCGCCTCACAGCAGCAGAGCTGGAAGATGTCGGCGACACAAAGCTGATGGAGACAAAGGCGCCTCACAGCAGCAGAGCTGGAAGATGTCGGCGACACAAAGCTGATGGAGACAAAGGCGCCTCACAGCAGCAGAGCTGGAAGATGTCAGCGACCAACTGGTGATGGAGAGAAGTCTTCTCACAGCAGCAGAGCTAGAAGCAACCCACAGCTGATGGAGACATGTCGGCTCACAGCATCAGAGCTAGAAGCAACCTACAGCTGATGGAGACAAGTCTTATCACAGCATCAGTGCTAGAAGCAACCCACAGCTGATGGAGACAAGTCGTCTTACAGCAGCAGTGCTAGAAGCAGCCCACAGCTGATGGATACAAGTCTTCTCACAGCATCAGAGCTAGAAGCAACCCACAGCTGATAGAGACAAGTCGTCTCACAGCATCAGAGCTAGAAGCAAACCACAGCTGATGGAGACAATTCTTCTCACAGCGTCAGAGCTAGAAGCAACCCATAGCTGATGGCCTGCGCCAGTATCAGTGATCCAGAACCATCCAGACCCTACTCTACTCCACTTCTTCGCGGTGCCTCCTGAAACAGACTAACCTGTCTAGTCTAGTCAAAGCGAGTATAGATAAAAGTGGGAAGACAACTTGGTACTAAAATATGACATGCTGAAGCCGGATGTGTAGGGCCGTAAGGCACAAATATCACAGTTTTACTGCAAACTACAACACAACGTAGTTACGCCCACTTTACGTCTACATCAACCAACAATGTGCCGTAGTCATGGAAACATGTGCTCACGATCACCATATTCCCCATACGTCATGAAGGCGTGGAAAAGATCTTGAACTTTTACTTTTCCATTTACTTGAACTTTACTTTATTTAAAATGTCCTCTCTTTTATGAAACCTAATGTTCGTTGATTGCTTAAGTGTTCTACATGCTTCACTCACTCCCTCTCTATGTCAGTAATGACTATAGCAGTGATAAGGTCCCTTACTCCATGCTTCACTCACTCCTTCTCTATGTAAGTAATGACTATAGCAGTGATAAGGTCCCTTACTCCATGCTTCACTCACTCCCTGTCTATGTAAGTAATGACTATAGCAGTGATAAGGTCGCTTACTCCATGCTTCACTCACTCCCTGTCTATGTAAGTAATGACTATAGCAGTGATAAGGTCGCTTACTCCATGCTTCACTCACTCCCTGTCTATGTAAGTAATGACCATAGCAGTGATAAGGTCGCTTACTCCATGCTTCACTCACTCCCTGTCTATGTAAGTAATGACTATAGCAGTGATAAGGTCGCTTACTCCATGCTTTACTTACTCCCTGTCTATATTAGTAATGATTCTAGCAATGATAAGGTCCCTTACTCCATGCTTCACTTACTCCCTGTCTATATTAGTAATGGCTCTAGCAATGATAAGGTCAATTACTCCATGCTTCACTTACTCCCTCTCTATGTCAGTAATGATTCTAGCAATGATAAGGTCCCTTACTCCATGCTTCACTTACTCCCTGTCTATATTAGTAATGGCTCTAGCAATGATAAGGTCAATTACTCCATGCTTCACTCACTCCCTCTCTATGTCAGTAATGATTCTAGCGGTGATAAGGTCCCTTACTCCATGCTTCACTTACTCCCTGTCTATATTAGTAATGGCTCTAGCAATGATAAGGTCAATTACTCCATGCTTCACTTACTCCCTGTCTATATTAGTAATGGCTCTAGCAATGATAAGGTCAATTACTCCATGCTTCACTCACTCCCTCTCTATGTCAGTAATGACTCTAGCGGTGATAAGGTCCCTTACTCTACGTTAGTAATGGCTCTAGCAATGATAAGGTCCCTTACTCCATGCTTCACTCACTTTATCTCTATGTCTGTAATCCCTCTAGCCGCAAGGATAATATCCCTCAGCGATACCGGACAATCAACACTTTGCTAGAACTAATCCCCACTGAAGGAAAATGTGGACATTCATGCCACCTGACATTCGTGACTGATATGAAACATGTTTTGAACATTATCGATAACGTTGCACTTGTCGTCTATTGATAATGATCACAACGGGGATCCAACTCTCAACAATTTGTTGACTTAGTTCTCCATATTCGCACTAGAAACCATAAAAAATAAATAATAAAACACAGTTTGTATAACAATATCAATGTTGCCAGCTAGCACGAATACAACTATACAACTATTCAGTCGTGTGTGAAGATATCAGCAATATACTATTTGTTAAGTAATCGTGAAGATATCATCTATATGAACATACGAATTATCAACA
Organism: Megaustenia siamemsis; assembly: GCA_032433765.1. Lineage (NCBI taxonomy): Eukaryota > Metazoa > Mollusca > Gastropoda > Stylommatophora > Ariophantidae > Megaustenia > Megaustenia siamemsis. The sequence goes on along the minus strand of JAVIAB010000024.1, from coordinate 67,574,221 downwards.
ATAACCTTTTTATGGTGTATACGTGGAGATATTAACAATAAACGGTTCTAATGCGCGCGGGAGATCAGTTGTAACGTGTTTACATACAGACAGCCATTTTTGAAAACAAAAACCGTTCGGTGCAGTTAAGGGGAGACAATCTCGTTCAAAGTGATGTGTTCTTTCTGTGTTATCTTGCTTTAATATACATACGAATACGTTAGGTTACGCTGGCTTTGTCACTTACGTCGTATGGGTGATGGCCGCATAGCAAAAGATATACTTGTGGGCAACTAGCAGATGGTAATAGAAATAGGAGGCGCCTAAAATGTCGATTCATAGACGTGTGTAAACGTGACATGAAGACTGAACATGAATATATATACTCTGCAGTCTGGGAATAGATAGCTGTAGATCGCAATCTTTGGAAACACACTCTAAAGCTTCAACTCAAGCAAAGGGCAGACAGACTCATGGAAAAAGAGAATACACGGCGAAAGAAAAGAAAGAAAAAAAATTTACTAGGGACGTTGTAAAATCCATAGTCAACTAATGACTGAAGGAAGCTACTATAGTCAATTAATGACTGATGGAGGCTACTATAGTCAACTAATGACTGACGGAGGCTTCTATAGTCAACTAATGATTGACTGAGGCTACTATAGTCAACTAATGACTGACGGAGGTTACTATAGTCAATTAATGACTGAAGGAAGCTACTATAGTCAATTAATGACTGATGGAGGCTACTATAGTCAACTAACGACTGACGGAGGCTACTATAGTCAATTAATGACTGATGGAGGCTACTATAGTCAACTAATGATTGACTGAGGCTACTATAGTCAACTAATGACTGACGGAGGTTACTATAGTCAACTAATGACTGAAGGAAGCTACTATAGTCAATTAATGAATGATGGAGGCTACTATAGTCAACTAACGACTGACGGAGGCTACTATAGTCAATTAATGACTGATGGAGGCTACTATAGTCAACTAATGACTGACGGAGGCTTCTATAGTCAACTAATGATTGACTGAGGCTACTATAGTCAACTAATGACTGACGGAGGTTACTATAGTCAATTAATGACTGACGGGGGCTACTTTAGCCAACTAATGACTGACGGAGGTCACAATAGTCAACTAATGACTGACGGGGGCTACTATAGTCAACTAATGACTGACGGAGGTTACTATAGTCAACTAATGACTGACGGAGGTTACTATAGTCAACTAATGACTGACGGAGGTTAGTATAGTCAACTAATGACTGACGGAGGTTACTATAGTCAACTAATGACTGACGGGGGTTACTATAGTCAACTAATGACTGACGGGGGTTACTATAGTCAACTAACGACTGACGGAGGCTACTATAGTCAACTAATGACTGACGGAGGTTACTATAGTCAACTAATGACTGACGGAGGTTAGTATAGTCAACTAATGACTGACGGAGGTTACTATAGTCAACTAATGACTGACGGAGGTTACTATAGTCAACTAATGACTGACGGAGGTTACTATAGTCAACTAATGACTGACGGAGGTTACTATAGTCAACTAATGACTGACGGAGGCTACTATAGTCAATTAATGACTGACGAAGGCTACTATAGTCAATTAATGACTGACGAAGGCTACTATAGTCAATTAATGACTGACGAAGGCTACTATAGTCAATAATGACTGACGAAGGCTACTATAGTCAATTAATGACTGACGAAGGCTACTATTACAACTGTTCTAAGAAAAAACAATTTTGTTGTTTACTCCAAAATTGTGCAGAATTTTTTGTTCTATAAATCTCTTGAATGTACTACATTTTGTTCTATCACCGTATTTTGTTTTGGTTGGTCAACACATTATGTTGTATCACTGTATTTTGTTATAGTTGGTCAACACATTATGTTGTATCACTGTATTTTGCTATGGTTGGTCAACACATTATGTTGTATCACTGTATTTTGTTATAGTTGGTCAACACATTATGTTGTATCACTGTATTTTGCTATGGTTGGTCAACACATTATGTTGTATCACTGTATTTTGTTATAGTTGGTCAACACATTATGTTGTATCACTGTATTTTGCTATGGTTGGTCAACACATTATGTTGTATCGCTGTACTTTGTTATGGTTGGTCAGCACATTATGTTGTATCACTGTATTTTGCTATGGTTGGTCAACACATTATGTTGTATCACTGTATTTTGCTATGGTTGGTCAACACATTATGTTGTATCACTGTATTTTGCTATGGTTGGTCAACACATTATGTTGTATCACTGTATTTTGCTATGGTTGGCCAACACATTATGTTGTATCACTGTATTTTGCTATGGTTGGTCAACACATTATGTTGTATCACTGTATTTTGCTATGGTTGGCCAACACATTATGTTGTATCACTGTATTTTGCTATGGTTGGTCAACACATTATGTTGTATCACTGTATAAATGTCCGATGCATCATTTTACGACCAGGCAACATAACAATAAGTTGGACGAATTTGAAGCAAGTTTTGAGTCTCAAACACCTGACACTAAAATATCTGACGGAAGATGCAGCACATTAAAGAGAACAGCACAGGCTGAAGCAGCGTCTCATAAAATGTAAAACATCTTGTTCAAGAAGTCTATGTCAATAGAAGAATGATGAGAGTTCCCTGGACAGAGAAACAAAGACCAACGAGGAAATGTTCAATGAAGACAACACAATAAGTGGGAGCTTCTTAAAAGAAAAAAAAAAAACTCAGAAATAAAGAATTGATATTTTTCTGGGACATAATAAAAAGACGAAATTTGAAATACTTGGTTACAACTGTCAAAATGCAGGAAAAGGGAGATCAAGGAGAACAAAGAGAGAAGGTACGAGATAGAATGCCATCGTGGCATGGTAAAAAGAGAATATAATTCATACGGAGCACTGTGGAAGGACATTATCACTTACAGAAACATGTATGACACATGATGATGATCTAAGTGCCAACTTTATTGTTTGGATTTCTGCGTCGTATTTGTGACTGTTTATCTGTTCTTATTTTATTCATATTTCTCTCTCTCTCTCTCTATTCATATTTCTCTCTCTCTCTCTCTATTCATATTTCTCTCTCTCTCTATTCATATTTCTCTCTCTCTCTCTCTATTCATATTTCTCTCTCTCTCTCTATTCATATTTCTCTCTCACTCTCTCTCTCTCTATTCATATTTCTCTCTCACTCTCTCTCTCTCTATTCATATTTTAAAAAGTAAGTAAAGAGCCCCGTCGCGCCAAGTGGTATATAGTGAGGTATTGATATAGTTATATGTAAGGGATTGATGTAGTTATATGTGAAGGATTGATGTGTTTATATAAAAGAGGGATTGCTGTAGTTATATGTGAGGGATTGATGTGTATATGCAAGTGAAGGATTGATGATGTCATACGTGATGGATTGCTATAGTTATATGTGAGCGATTGTAGTAGTTATATGTGAGGGATTTCTGTAGCTATATGTGAGAGATTGCTGTATGTTATATGTGAGAGATTGCTGTAGTTATATGTGAGAGATTGCTGTAGTTATATGTGAGGGATTGCTGTAGTTATATGTGAGGGTCTTATGTCGTTATATATGAGGGATTTCTGTAGTTATATGTCAGGGATTGATGTAGTTGTATGTCAGGGATTGATGTAGTTGTATGTCAGGGATTGATGTAGTTGTATGTCAGGGATTGATGTCGTTGTATGTCAGGGATTGATGTAGTTGTATGTGAGGTTAGATGAAAGGAATATTTTATTGGGATACCATAGCTTCTATGAGAGCGAGAATCGTGCTATCACTGGAAGATAACATGTGTGAGCAACTAACAAACACTTATGAGAATGATACTGTGGTTACATGGGAGATGTTTGAAACAGGTTGCAAAATTGAACGTGAGAACGTATTATCTATACACGAGTACAGAATAAGAAGAACTGAACACGAAATGAAGATAATGCAATATTGCTTGAGTGAGGGTGTGGGGGACACAGAGCTATCAATCTTTGAAGAATGAGGTTAAGTTTAGTTGTCGAATAACGGTCCTTATGTATACAACATATGGATAAAGCATTTATGATTGCAATGTTGATATAAAAGTGTGATTTTGAATACTTATACGGCGATCCATAAGGCGTTCTTAGGACGAGCTATATTAAAATGCACAAGTTATATTAATAAATTATGGTCTATAAAACGGGCGAAAGAAGCGGGTAGATGAAACGTGTTATTTCAGTGGGGCAGGTAGATTGAAAGATAGTTGTGTTCGGGATAGCAGGAAACGGATTACGTTACCAGATAAGGTGTATGTTATTATGTTATTTGAGTTGGCGAGGCTGTCAACAAATATTCCAGATACGATAGTGATATGAGAGACACTGCGCACGTGATCAGGTGACGATTAAATGTGAGGATCAAGCTGTTTTGAGCCGTGGAACAGCCGCCAGATTGCAGAGGCCGGAGAATGGGCAATTGTGGGACTGTGGTTTATAAGTGGGGGGACCATTTCACTTAACGTGCTAATAAGTTACGTCATTTACCATAGATTAACCAACTCGTATTATTAATATTTCGCGATCCTTACAAATCAAGGCTACACATTATTTATCTGCGCCGCTATTTTGGTTATTGGAAGTTCTTCTCCACGCTGTTAACGTCTTTTCTTCTTTCTCTCCTCATTTACCGTTTAGTGTCGAGGGAGATAATGTGTGATTTTGTTCTCTTATGTTGACCTCTGCTGCTGTTATGTTTCTTCCTGTTTCTACTACTTCCAATCCCTCTTTTTACGTGGTCGACCCTTGAGTCTGGTGTTCTTAAAACGTTTATTAAACGCTGGTTGTTTTGCTCTTACCACGTTCCAGAACCATTTGTATCTGTTGTTGATGAATCTTCTCTTCTAGCCTTCCTCTGCTGCTGTTGGCGTCAAGGGGAGAAACAATCTGCGATTCTTTGCTCTTCTGTTGGCCTCTTCTGATGTTATTCCTCCTAGTGACTCTAGTATTCCCTTTATCCATCTCTTTCTCGGTCTTCCTCTTAATCTGGCGTTTTCGTAGCGTTTGTTTATGGCTCTTTGATTCATTGTTAGTTCTTTCTGTCTTGTTATGTGGCCGAACCAATTTATCTGTTGTTTCTTTATGTATTCGATGGCTGGTTCAATTTCGAGTTTATTCCTCAGGTCAGTGTTTCTTACTCTGTCCCTTAAGCTGTATCCTGTCATTCGTCATTTCTGTGGTCGTTATCTTTCTTATTGTTCTAGAGCCCAGCGTCCAATTCTGGCACTGATAGCACAGAGTTGGTAGAAAAATTGATTTCGATTGTTTCTCCATTATTTTGGCTCTGAGCACTGTGTTGTTGATGAATAATGGGAGTTATTCCTAACATTTTTCTCAGTTCTTCATTTCTGACCTTACCTCTCAGGCTGTTAAGAGAACTCTACAATAGGGATCTTGAAGCCTCGATTAACAAGAGAACTATAGTGCAGTCTAAGGAAGAAAGTCTTTTAGAAGTTGACGCAATGACTAATAGTGGAGCCAGCGTTTGAGACTCGTGGAAGGAGGGGTCTCAATTGGTAGACAAGGACGAGGAACTAAGAGGGCGAAATAAGAGTGCATGTTTGCACGTGAGTTCTCGGCGAGCTACAGAAACAATTCAATGCCAAATGAAAACTTCAATGCAGGAGATCGATCAACCGCAGAAACCTTCACCGGGCATTCTACATTTTTCCCCTCGACGCTGTAAATACAAAATATGAACTAGTGTAAGAAGATGAGTTATTAGTCCGCAGATTCGCCATTGCGTCATTCAAAACGTAGATAACGTCATCAATTATTGCTCTCTTATCTGTTGCTAGGATGGTCGCTTATTCGGTGTGGGATACCGGACACGTTGATGACGTCTGTTTCTGGGTTTTAGTTCCGCCATTCAGATTCTGTTAAAAAATGGTGCGATTGGTCCATATATCACTGTTAAACTCTGCATGTTGTCTTACTCTTGGTGGTTTTGATGAATGTGAGGTACACATGGGCGTCTCATTCTGTTGTGGTCACTGAGGAAACGGTATAAAATAACCGGGGTCCCCTCTAGACAGAACCGGGTCCCCTCAGTGCAATGGCTTCTTGGTGATTTCAATGGAGGGAGATCAACGAGTAATATGAAAATGTCTTCACTGTCGTAGTCTCTTAATTATAGGGGCGTTTAAGAGTAAGTGGGAGCCGCGATAGCTCAGTGGTTAGTGAACTGGACTACAAAGGACAAGAGGTAGGGTTCGATCCCAACCGCCGGCTGCCGGTTCACCCAACCTCTAATGGTTGCCGGATTTTTTTTCTGGGAAAGTAAAGCGGCACGGGCGTAATACTGACAACATTACCCCAAAAATCATGTGCTGTAGGTCTGTAAAATGTATGGTCACTAACACCATATTCCCTACACGCCACTTGGCGTGACGGGGGTACTTGACTTGACAGTAAGTCTTTCTACTTGTCCTGGACGCCGTGCGTGAACTTGGGTGAACAGCACTTTTTGTGAAAGTCCGTGTTGTAATTTTGCGAACATTTTCTGTTCAGATTAGCGACATTGTGTGCACAACACGAGCAGACCGTCGCCACTGATATCTCTTAGCCTGGCCGCTCCAGTTGGTTTTCATTATTTATAAAAAAAAAAAAAAAAAAAAAAAAAAAAAAAAAAAAAAAAACCAATACTTATGACGTCTCGCTCGAGCTATGCGAGATATAGACGGGCTGACTTCATTTCACCCACAACAGCCCCTGCTCGCAAAGGTGAAAACGTCATGGCAATTGGTCGATCCTCTCTCAGAGAGGATGCTCAGTGATGTGATATCGGTGACGACGGTCAGATAGAGGAGTGACCGGCCAAATCTGCAGCAGATGGACAGACGGACACCGGAGCGCTAATAGATGGAGGGAAAATAAAAACGTATGGAGTAGATAGACACACGGATGGACGGACAGACTAACGTATGGCTTCTGAGGGACAAACAGAGATATGGACGGCCAACAGAAAGATAGAAAAACGCATAGAAACCTGAATAAATGTGTTTGTGAAAAGACAGGTCTAAAACGTCACTAACAAATGTCACAAAACGAATAATATTAAGAGAGTAGTAAAGAGAGATATCAAATGGATAAAACTTGTCAAGATAAAAGAGAAGTAGGAGCAAACAAAGGGCGGATGAGACCAGGTGCAGTTACACCTTACTGGATAGAGGCAGCACGTGCGCGCTGTCATTTCACCCGAGGCTTACTATAAAATGTCCCCTGAGGTTGCTACCACACTAGACGCCCAACAACAAAGGAAAAGCAACTCTAGTAAGAATCTTTCCCTGCTACTGTCCCATCAGCTGTTGTTACACGCAGGAAACAATATATCTGGAGGTGCCTAGAGTAGGTCACTGTCATGCTAATTATTTCTTAAATAACTCGCACTCGGTGCAGCACCCTCGACAAGGCTCGGTGCTTCTCACGAGACAAAGCTTGGCCCGGCTTTTTCTGTTGTTGATTGTCATTTTTTTCCGAGTGCTGTAAACAAACCTCCCCTGAAGTGATTCGCTGATCATTTCGCCTCGGTAGTTTCCCTCTATATTTATATTATTCACTTATTATTATTTGTCTCCTCGTTTTACAGAACCGGCTCCACATACACCATTTAGTTATCATTACGATTAAAGAAAACAAAGGCATTTGGGATCTAATATAAGAACGAAGGTATTTTTAGTCTGTGGTTGAGCGACACGTGCATGGCCACGTCAGAAAGGCAAAGTAAAATCAAGACATCAACATCGAATTTAACTATTTCTTTCTTTTTTTTTTGGCCGGGGGGGGGGGGGTGTAAAACTATGAGAACCCGGAACCCTTTGTTTTTAAACTCCCCCCCCTCTCTCTCTCTCTCTCTGTGTGACCGCCTATTTAACCACCTTCTCCCCCTCCATCTGTGACCGTCTACCTATATCTTCTACCTCTCCCTCCCTTTCTCTGTGACCCCCCCCTTACCACCTTCACCCCCTTCCTCCATCCATCTCCCCCCCCCATTCTGTGACCGCTACCAGTTTCACTTCCTCTCTCACTCTGTGACCGTCTACCACTTTGCCTCCCTCTCTCTCTGTGACCGTCTACCACTTTGCCTCCCTCTCTCTCTCTGTGACCGTCTACCACTTTGCCTCCCTCTCTCGCTCTGTGACCGTCTACCACTTTGCCTCCCTCTCTCGCTCTGTGACCGTCTACCACTTTGCCTCCCTCTCTCGCTCTGTGACCGTCTACCACTTTGCCTCCCTCTCTCGCTCTGTGACTGTCTACCACTTTGCCTCCCTCTCTCTCTGTGACCGTCTACCACTTTGCCTCCCTCTCTCTCTCTGTGACCGTCTACCACTTTGCCTCCCTCTCTCACTCTGTGACCGTCTACCACTTTGCCTCCCTCTCTCTCTGTGACCGTCTACCACTTTGCCTCCCTCTCTCTCTCTCTGTGACCGTCTACCACTTTGCCTCCCTCTCTCGCTCTGTGACCGTCTACCACTTTGCCTCCCTCTCTCGCTCTGTGACCGTCTACCACTTTGCCTCCCTCTCTCGCTCTGTGACCGTCTACCACTTTGCCTCCCTCTCTCGCTCTGTGACTGTCTACCACTTTGCCTCCCTCTCTCTCTCTGTGACCGTCTACCACTTTGCCTCCCTCTCTCTCTCTCTGTGACCGTCTACCACTTTGCCTCCCTCTCTCGCTCTGTGACCGTCTACCACTTTGCCTTCCTCTCTCGCTCTGTGACCGTCTACCACTTTGCCTCCCTCTCACTCTGTGACCGTCTACCACTTTGCCTCCCTCTCACTCTGTGACCGTCTACCACTTTGCCTCCCTCTCTCTCTCTGTGACCGTCTACCATTTTGCCTTCCTCTCTCGCTCTGTGACCGTCTACCACTTTGCCTCCCTCTCACTCTGTGACCGTCTACCACTTTACCTCCCTCTCTCTCTGTGACCGTCTACCACTTTGCCTCCCTCTCTCTCTGTGACCGTCTACCACTTTGCCTCCCTCTCTCGCTCTGTGACCGTCTACCACTTTGCCTCCCTCTCTCGCTCTGAGACCGTCTACCACTTTGCCTCCCTCTCTCGCTCTGTGACCGTCTACCACTTTGCCTCCCTCTCTCTCTCTGTGACCGTCTACCACTTTGCCTCCCTCTCTCGCCCCGTGACCGTCTACCACTTTGCCTCCCTCTCTCACCGTCCATCTACCACTCCCACAGACAGAACACACACACACACTCACACACACTGAGACACACTTCAGCACACTCTCAAGCTGTAAGCGACTATTTACTTGTTATGTGATAACCCCACACCAGACACAACTCCAGTGACAATAATCTGTGCCTTGTTTAGAGGGCCCTTAACGTCGACAAGCGTTGTTGGACGGCCTGGCAGTTGGGAAATAAGTTAGCGGGGATCAAGGCTGCATACCTTTCTCAGATCGTGCCGCGGCATGCCCAGGTCCCCCACCTTAAGCTACACAATACCTACAGGTTCACCGATGATCTCAGTAGGTCAAACTCATTGGCATATTCTTTTCATGTTGGTATCAAACCGGATATATAAAGATCAAGAACAAGAAGATACGTACAGAAGTTTGCTCAGTGCCATATATAGACAAGGGATGAAGCAAGGCGTGCAAAAAGTGTATTTAGTACTTACAGAACAAACATAAGAAACAAAACATGAATTTAGAATGATGCCAAAGTTAGAAGATAAAAGTAAAATAAACACAGAAATGTATCATACAGCTAAACTAGTAAAGAGGAAGTAGCTGATGAAGACTTTTACCGAAACGTTGTTATTTGTCTCGTCTCTCTACTAGTTTTTTTGTTTTTTTTTAACATGTTCTCTGAAGTGTTACTCATCATCCTCGTGTGCCCTCTCCGCAACGAAGGTTGGCTACCATGGATCGCCATTCAACTCTGTTTCTTGCTTTGATAGTGCAGGCTGTCATAGATTGACTTGTCCATCTTTTGATGTTACTCGTCCATGTTAGTCTTGGTCTGCCTCTGCCTCTTTTACCTTGTAATTTTCCTTCCAATATTACTTTTAGTAGGCTGTCGTGTCTTTTAATATGCCCCAAAAATTTCATTTGTCTTGTCTTGATTGTATTTAGTAGTTGTCTTTTTATTTTCAGTTGTTTTAAAACTTTATCGTTTGTTATCTTTTGTTTCCATCCAATTCTACCTATTCTTCTATAAATCTACATTTCAAAGGCTTCAATTTTCTGTTCTGTTTTCTTGTCTAATGTCCATGTTTCTGCACCATACAGGAATATTGAGAAGATGTAACATTTTGCCATTCTTAGTTTCAGCCCTGCTGATATTTGTTTTGTTGTTAGTATATTTTTCATGGCATTAAAATTACTTTTTGCCATACCTATTCTTTTGTTTATTTCAATTTTACATTTTCCATCATTGGTTATAGTATGTCCCAGGTATTTGTAGCTCTGGATTGTCTCCAGATGAATTCCCTCAACTGTGATATTTAATTGTAGGTCTTGAGAATTTTCTTTGTTTATGATCATAGTTTTAGTCGTTTTGATATTCATTTCTAGTCCATATTTTTTGCTTGTTGTGTTTATCACATTAAGCAATTGTTGTAGATCTTTAGGATTTTCTGCTAGTAGAACAGTATCATCAGCATATCTTAGGTTATTGATTATCTTTCCATTAATGTTTAGACCTGGCATCTCTGAGATGTTTTTAAAGATTTGCTCAGTGTATAGATTGAACAGGCTTGGTGATAGGATGCATCCTTGTCTTACTCCTCTTTTTATGTCCATGGGTGTAGAGTTCTCCTTGTTATATCTTATTATTGCTGTTTGCTCCCAGTACAAATTACATATTAGTCGTATGTCTGCGTCGTCTAGATTTATATCCTTTAGGCAGTCTATAAGTTGGTTATGGTGTATTCTATCGAAAGCTTTGGTGTAGTCTATAAAGCAGGCATATATTGGTTTTGTTTACTTCTGTGTACTTTTCAATCAATGTTCTCATGCTGAATATGGCTTCTTTTGTCCCACTGTTTTTCCTGAATCCAAACTGTTGCTCATCTAATTCAGTTGATTTTATTCTGAATCCTTCCCTGTATGACTTTTAGTAAAAATTTTGTTACCTGGCTCATTAGGCTTATTGTTCTGAAGTCACTGCATTCAACTGCACCATTCTTTTTAGGCAACGCAATGAAAGTTGATGTTTTTAGATCGTTTGGTATGAATCCTGGATGGTATATGTCATTGCATATGTCTGTGATCAGACATATTTTAAAGCTTTTCAGAAGCTTTACTAGCAATCATAATATTTGATATTTGAGCTTACTTCCTCTAGAAAGACAGCAAGAGGAAAGAGGCACGAAACCTTAGAACATAAATTTGCCTGATTTATATCAGCCGTTGTCGGGTGAAACGTCTGGAAGATGTTACCAAGGATCTCAGAACAACTGCTTGCACAGAAGAGAGACAAATGGCGAGATTTGATAAAATATTTTAAAAAGAATTGAAAACTGCTAGAACAAAAAAATCAGATAAGAGAAGGAGTATCTTGGTCTACGCCCTATGTGTCAGCTACGGCTCGAAAGGTCAATAGATAGATAGATATAGTATTATAATTTCCACTGTGGAATGGTGTTTATGAGCCAGTTCTTTTTAATATTTAAAGATGTCTTCATTGCTCTTTCTCAGATCCAATTTTTGAAATTTGTTCATTGAATAGTAAAACACCTACCAACCTACAAGTACATGATAGCATCAATTCTAACGGTCACATGGGACAGGCAGTCGGATACACCGCCAGCTTGTAGAAGAAATAATACAAGGACACATTAATAGTTCGGTAAGGTCAGTTGTTGATACCAGTGTATTGTTGATACCAGTGTATTGATGATACCAGTGTATTGTTGATACCAGTGTATTGATGATACCAGTGTATTGTTAATTCCAGTGTATTGATGATACCAGTGTATTGATGATACCAGTGTATTGATGATACCAGTGTATTGTTAATACCAGTGTATTGATGATACCAGTGTATTGATGATACCAGTGTATTGTTAATACCAGTGTATTGTTGATACCAGTGTATTGATGATACCAGTGTATTGTTGATACCAGTGTATTGATGATACCAGTGTATTGTTAATTCCAGTGTATTGATGATACCAGTGTATTGATGATACCAGTGTATTGATGATACCAGTGTATTGTTAATACCAGTGTATTGATGATACCAGTGTATTGATGATACCAGTGTATTGATGATACCAGTGTATTGATGATACCAGTGTATTGATGATACCAATGTATTGATGATACCAGTGTATTGTTAATACCAGTGTATTGATGATACCAGTGTATTGTTAATACCAGTGTATTGTTAATACCAGTGTATTGTTAATACCAGTGTATTGATGATACCAGTGTATTGATGATACCAGTGTATTGTTAATACCAGTGTATTGATGATACCAGTGTATTGTTAATACCAGTGTATTGATGATACCAGTGTATTGATGATACCAGTGTATTGTTGATACCAGTGCATTGATGATACCAGTGTATTGTTAATACCAGTGTATTGATGATACCAGTGTATTGTTGATGCCAGTGTATTGATGATACCAGTGTATTGTTGATGCCAGTGTATTGATGATACCAGTGTATTGTTGATGCCAGTGTATTGTTGATACCAGTGTATTGTTGATGCCAGTGTATTGATGATACCAGTGTATTGTTGATGCCAGTGTATTGATGATACCAGTGTATTGTTGATGCCAGTGTATTGATGATACCAGTGTATTGTTGATACCAGTGTATTGTTGATACCAGTGTATTGATGATACCAGTGTATTGTTGATGCCAGTGTATTGATGATGCCAGTGTATTGTTGATACCAGTGTATTGTTGATGCCAGTGTATTGATGATACCAGTGTATTGATGATACCAGTATATTGTTGATGCCAGTGTATTGATGATACCAGTGTATTGTTGATGCCAGTGTATTGTTGATGCCAGTGTATTGATGATGCCAGTGTATTGATGATACCAGTGTATTGTTAATACCAGTGTATTGTTGATACCAGTGTATTGTTAATACCAGTGTATTGTTAATACCAGTGTATTGATGATACCAGTGTATTGTTGATACCAGTGTATTGTTAATACCAGTGTATTGATGATACCAGTGTATTGTTGATACCAGTGTATTGTTGATACCAGTGTATTGTTAATACCAGTGTTTTGTTAATACCAGTGTATTGTTGATACCAGTATATTGATGATACCAGTGTATTGATGATACCAGTGTTTTGTTGATACATACCAGTGGATACAGCGTAGACGATGGCGCTGGATAGAACACACACTGCGGAGGCTAAATGAGAGTATTACACAACATACCCTTTTTGGGAATCCCCAGGGAAAAAGACAAAGATGAAGACCAATGTATTATTGGAGAAGACAGGCGGAAGCAGAGATGAAGATGATGGGGAAGCCACGGAATGATCTTTAAAAGAATGGCAAGAAACAGAACGGCTTAGAAATTGTTTGTTGAAGACCTATGCTCCACAGTTGAGCTGAAAGGTAGAAGAAGAAGGTCAGTTGTAAAAGTATTCAAGAAGGCACAAGAGTCCAGCCTGTGCGTATATCCATTTTATGTGCATTTATTTGTAATTCGCCATATACAAAACCTATCGCATCTGCTTGTTCCTTCTCAAAGCGACAATCACAAAGGAGGCGGTGGCGAGTGGTGGCCGTTACTCTCGTGTGAGTGCAGCTGCTGGCGTTAGCTACAATGTTTGCCACATCAAGAAAACATAGAAACCGAAGAAGAATAGAGTACTGGGCTATATTGGTGGTATATAAGGTGTCATATACACAATCTTGCTAGAGATGATTGAGAAAAGGGAAACGCAGACAATCAAGGAATGGCAACAAGAAATTTGAATGTCATGAAAAAATATACTAACATCAAGATTAATAACACACGGGCTAAAACTAAGAATCGCAAAATGTTATATCTTCTCAACATTCCTGAATGGTGCAGAAACATGGACATTAGACAAGGAAACAGAACACAAAATTGAAGCCTTTGAAATGCGGATTTGTAGAAGAATAGGTAGAATTGGATGGAAAGAAAAGAAAACAAACGATTAAGTTTTAAAACAACTAAAAAAGAAAACCACTAAACGCAATTCAAACAAGACAAATGAGATTATTCGGGCATGTTAAAAGACACACCAGACTATTAAAAGAAATATTTGAAGGGAAAATACAAGGTAGTAGAGGCAGACCAAGACCAACATGGACCAGTAACATCAAAAGATGGACAAGTCAGCCTAAAACAAAATGCACTATTAAAGCAAGAGACAGAGCAGAATGGCGCTCCATGATAGCCAACCTTCGTTGCGGAGACGGCACTCGCTGATGATGAGACAATCAAAGTACCTTTCTTGTGTTCAAGTTACCATGATGTTTTGTGTGGTTACAACGTGGTCACAGGTCATGAAACCGCCTGTTACATCCACGGCAAATCAGTAGACTACTTTAGTTAGGCTGCATGACGTCAGTGAACCTGATATATTTCATATAACAATATATGACTGAGACTTCTGTTACAGATATTTCATATAACAATATATGATTGAGACTTCTGTTACAGATATTTCACTTAAGAATATACGATTGAGACTTCTGTTACAGATATTTCACTTAAGAATATACGATTGAGACTTCTGTTACAGATATTTCACTTAAGAATATACGATTGAGACTTCTGTTACAGATATTTCACTTAAGAATATACGATTGAGACTTCTGTTACAGATATTTCACTTAAGAATATACGATTGAGACTTCTGTTACAGATATTTCACGTAAGAATATACGATTGAGACTTCTGTTACAGATATTTCACGTAAGAATATACGATTGAGACTTTCTTTTACAGATATTTCACTTAAGAATATATGATTGAGACTTCTGTTACAGATATTTCATTTAAGAATATACGATTGAGACTTCTGTTACAGATATTTCATTTAAGAATATACGATTGAGACTTCTGTTACATATGTTTCATTTAAGAATATACGATTGAGACTTCTGTTACAGATATTTCATTTAAGAATATATGATTGAGACTTCTGTTACAGATATTTCACTTAAGAATATATGATTGAGACTTTCTTTTACAGATATTTCACTTAAGAATATACGATTGAGACTTCTGTTACAGATATTTCATTTAAGAATATATGATTGAGACTTCTGTTACAGATATTTCACTTAAGAATATATGATTGAGACTTTCTTTTACAGATATTTCACTTAAGAATATACGATTGAGACTTCTGTTACAGATATTTCATTTAAGAATATATGATTGAGACTTCTGTTACAGATATTTCACTTAAGAATATATGATTGAGACTTTCTTTTACAGATATTTCACTTAAGAATATACGATTGAGACTTCTGTTACAGATATTTCATTTAAGAATATATGATTGAGACTTCTGTTATAGATATTTCATTTAAGAATATATGATTGAGACTTCTGTTACAGATATTTCACGTAAGAATATACGATTGAGACTTTCTTTTACAGATATTTCACTTAAGAATATACGATTGAGACTTCTGTTACAGATATTTCATTTAAGAATATACGATTGAGACTTCTGTTACAGATATTTCACTTAAGAATATATGATTGAGACTTCTGTTACAGATATTTCACTTAAGAATATATGATTGAGACTTCTGTTACAGATATTTCACTTAAGAATATACGATTGAGACTTCTGTTACAGATGTTTCATTTCTAATCAGTGATACTCCAAGAGTAGAATAAAACGAATAAAATGTTTGGTTACTGCTTTATGCCAACAAAGAAAGACACAGATTTGTCGCGAAGTTCTGGACCATAAAAATGGCTTCATCATCACTATAACGTTACAGGGTCTCTGGGAGTGTCAGTCGCTGACTGATTAGCGCTTTGGCTTGGCGATTCAGTAGATGTGGGTTTACTCTCAACCTGTATTACCTCCCCTTTCAAACAAAAAAAAAATAAATAAATAAATTAAAAAAAATATATAAAAAAAAATTGAATTTGCTAACTCATTTTTCTTTCTTTGTTATCTTCCTCATTTGCATTTGGGCGCCGAGGGAATATATGGTTCGCGGTTTCTTGCTCTTTTATTTATGTCTTCTGCTGTTATACCTCCAAGTGTTTCCAGTATTCCGTTTATCTACCTTTATCTTTGTATCGTTTGTTGGTAACTTGTTTTATTATATTTAGATCTTTGTCTTATCACGTGGGCGAACCATTTGATCTGTTGTTGCTTTATATATTCAACAGCTGGTTACGTTCCTGGTCTTTTTTTGGTAACTCCTCACTTCTGATCTTATGTTCGGACTGTTGATTCATCAAAGCGGAGAAAGCAACAGCAGCAAAGAAAAAAACTGGCGTTCTCACCTCAACATTACATCAACTATTACAGCGAAATGAAAGATCCTTACTTCCCAAAGGACAAGTATATGTCAAAAATATATCCTTTACTTTTCTTTTGTATCTAGCCCATAGTCACCACACGGGTTAACGATCCAGACTTTAAAGTCACAAATACCCAAATGAAAAGTCACAAAGAGGGACTTCAAAGCCACCAGCAGTAAGCTGAGTGTGAGCTGTAAGACACTAACATTACAAAAGTCAGTGAGCCCAAACCCCAATAGACGGAGATTAAAGAGAACAAGAAAGGTGATAACAGCTAGTAAAACTCAAGTATTGAACGACATCTGTAACGATAATCCCGTGTACAACGTTACTACTACTACAATGAGACAGGTGTTTCTTATTTAAGGTTAGGAATCTTCTAATCTAGATCGTAAAACATCATTTGTCAAGTTAAAGCCACAACCGGCTGTGGTCGTTCCCTGTACTGGCGTAACAAGTTTTAACACCACAGCGCCCACAAACTGGTGAGACCAACTGCCCTTTACTCGCCTCGTCGGATGATAAAGGGAAATTAACAATGCAGTAAAACGTGGGACGTTCGTTAATAAATTTACAATGGGCGCGAGTCGGTTGGTGATCTCTGACCAGTCTACTACGTAGTACACAATAATCGAGTGTGTCACAACCAGACTGTACCACCAGGCAGATAAGAACAAAGGAGAATAGGAGGGTTGGCCGGCTTGAGGGACAAAGGCGTGTATGTGGAAATATAATCTTAGTAGCCAGCTGTTTTGCCGCTGATACACTTATATTGTGTTGGTTGTTTCACAGTTATAGAAGCTGCTATAGATTTGAGTCGTTTTTTTGATCAACACAAAGGAACATTTTTATATTTAAATTTGAAATAAATCTGTTTTTATAAAAAAAAATGGAATTCTTCAATTATAATATAGAAAATCAACAGAGTAAGAACATCTTTTTTTTTTTTTTTTTTTTACCTCATTTACTGTTAAAATGTGGTTTTACAGAAGAATGTTGAGAATACCATGGACAGCTAAGTAGAGTAATGAAAACGTTCTGAAAGAGGCCAATTCAAAAAGAGAGCTAATATTAAATATTAGGAAGGAACAATTATCATTTTTTGGCCATGCAATGCTAGGAATTAGCCACATCTTAGAATATATAAAGAAATAACAGATACAATTATTTGGCCACATGACAAGGCAGAATGATCAAAACACAACACAAGGAGTCTTCAATAAACGTTGCCAGAACACCAGACTCCACGGTCGACCACACAAAAAAATAGATTGACGGAATATTTGAAACACTAGGAAACACAGCAGCAGCCGAGGGGAACAGAAGAGCATAAGACAGCAAATTATATCTCCCCTCGACGCTGAAAGGCAACTGATGAAGGAAAGTAGAAGAAAAAGACACAAGAAACGAGAAATTTCTATTTGAAGCAAATATTTATGTGTGAACGATATCTTAGTAAGGAAAGTAGAAGAAAAAGACACAAGAAACGAGAAATTTCTATTTGAAGCAAATATTTCTGTGTGAACGATATTTTAGTAATTAATGCCCGTAACAAAAAAGATAAAGAAATAGCCAATCTGAGAGTTTCGGGGGGGGGGGGATGCCATAATCATTATTTAAACACAAAAGTTGTCACATTTTAAGACACAGCTACTTCTAATCACTTTGAACCGACACACTTTCCTCGCGAGCCCATAACGCCAGATCATCTGCTTATATTGCTGAGTGTATTCTGGGTGGTCTTTTAATGTCATGAAGAACACACTAACATCAAAACAAATAACACCAGAGCTAAAACTAAGAATAGCAAAATGTTACATCTTCTCAATATTCCTATATGGTGCTGAAACATGGACATTAGACAAGAAAACAGAACAGAGAATTGAAGCCTTTGAAATGTGGATATATAGAAGAATAGGTAGAATTGGATGGAAGGAAAAGAAAACAAACGATGAAGTCTTAAAACAACTAAAAATGAAAAGAGAACTTCTGAACACAATTAGAACAAGACAAATGCGATTCTTGGTCCATGTTAAAAGACACAACAGCCTACTGAAAGTGATCCTGGAGGGGAAAATACAAGGTAAAAGAGGCAGAGGCAGACCAAGATTAACATGGACGAGTAACATCAAAAGATGGACAAATCAACCGATGACAACCTGCACCATCAAAGCAAGAGATAGAGCAGAATGGCGCTCCATGGTAGCCAACCTTCGTTGCGGAGACGGCACTCAATGATGATGATTCTGGGTGGGATGTCCATTACGATGTCATTTATGAAAATGAAAAAAAAGTGTTGGGGACAAGACTCCGCCTTGTAGGATACCTTGTTCGATAGAGACCTTCTTACTTAATTGACCTTGAACTTGTACTCTGGCCGTTCTATCCTGAAACCACATCCATCCTCAAAGGTCAGTTCCATGTAAAATAGGAAACGAGAACACTCAAAGCATAACGAGAGTGACGGATACCACCAACTATCAAGGAGGGATCAAGTCATCATACATCGCCTACGCACTGCCCACAATAGAATGAGAAACCACATGTTCACCAAATTCAAAATAGGCAGAACCAGCCTATGCCACTGTACACTGGACAATATGACTACAAAACATGTTCTACAGGATTGCCCCCAGTACACAGACCTGAGAAGAGCAATGTGGTCCACACCCACCTCCCTGGAAGAGAAACTATATGGGGCAATCGAATCACTTAAACAGACAGCTGACTTCATGAGAGAGTCTGGAATCCTACTCTGATTGAGTCTTGATCGCATAGAGAGAGAGAGAGAGAGAGAGAGAGAGAGAGAGAGAGAGAGAGAGAGAGACCGTGTGAAATATGAAGCGTGTTTTTGAAATCTTTATCTGGAAATACATCAACTGGCAAATCAACTAAAAGAGCAGTGATAAACAGCTGTGTTTTTCTTTCTCCAGGTGATTTACACAATGTTTTAATTTGCTCCACAGCCTAGAAATCCGAAATCGAAGTCTTGTGTGTACTACATAAGGAATGAACTAACCGCCGCTAGCAGTGACCCATAGCTCACCGTTTGTGTCTTCATCAACGAGTTGGAGATTGAAAGAAGGTAGCTGTTCCGGCAAAGTGAAGAGAAACAGACGAGACAAGACTGCCACTTCCACCTTCCTCTTTCCACCTAACAAATAAATGAAGTCAGATGTGTCGGGACGAAAGACGCAACATTTTGTATAAGCCTAGCTACAACACGAGGGAGTCGCGATAACTCAGTGGTTAGTGAACTGGACTACAAAGGACAAGGGGTAGGGTTCGATTCCAACCGACGGCTTCCGGGTTCACCCAGCCTTAAATGGGTACCGGATTTTTTTCTGGGAAAGTAAAGCGGCACGGGCGTAATTCCGACCACATTACCCCAAAAAAGCATGTCCCGGCGGTCTGTAAAATTGATGGTCACTAACACCATATCCCCTATACGTCGCCACTTGGCGTGACGGGGGTACTTTACTTTTTTTTTTTTTTTTTTTAACTTACGCTCCAACACGACTACATTCAATGTCATATCTTTCTAAGCAATCACAGTCCAGCTGTAAACTGCGATACGGTGCTACAATACGACTACATTCAATGTCATATCTTTCTAAGCAATCACAGTCCAGCTGTAAACTGCGATACGGTGCTACAATACGACTACATTCAATGTCATATCTTTCTAAGCAATCACAGTCCAGCTGTAAACTGCGATACGGTGCTACAATACGACTACATTCAATGTCATATCTTTCTAAGCAATCACAGTCCAGCTGTAAACTGCGATACGGTGCTACAATACGACTACATTCAATGTCATATCTTTCTAAGCAATCACAGTCCAGCTGTAAACTGCGATACGGTGCTACAATACGACTACATTCAATGTCATATCTTTCTAAGCAATCACAGTTCAGCTGTAAACTGCGATACGGTGCTACAATACGACTACATTCAATGCATATCTTTTTAAGCAATCACAGTCCAGCTGTAAACTGCGATACGGTGCTACAATACGACTACATTCAATGCCAGCAATCACAGTCCAGCTGTAAACTGCGATACGGTGCTACAAAACGACTACATTCAATGCCATATCTTTCTAAGCAATCACAGTCCAGCTGTAAACTGCGATACGGTGCTACAATACGACTACATTCAATGTCATATCTTTCTAAGCAATCGCAGTCCAGCTGTAAACAGCGATACGGTGCTACAATACGACTACATTCAATGTCATATCTTTCTAAGCAATCACAGTCCAGCTGTAAACAGCGATACGGTGCTACAATACGACTACATTCAATGTCATATCTTTCTAAGCAATCGCAGTCCAGCTGTAAACAGCGATACGGTGCTACAATACGACTACATTCAATGCCATATCTTTCTAAGCAATCACAGTCCAGCTGTAAACTGCGATACGGTGCTACAATACGACTACATTCAATGCCATATCTTTCTAAGCAATCACAGTTCAGCTGTAAACTGCGATACGGTGCTACAATACGACTACATTCAATGCCATATCTTTCTAAGCAATCACAGTCCAGCTGTAAACTGCGATACGGTGCTACAATACGACTACATTCAATGCCATATCTTTCTAAGCAATCACAGTCCAGCTGTAAACAGCGATACGGTGCTACAAAACGGTCTTTAAAGAATTAACAACACAAAAGAAAAAAGAGGAAATGGCAAAGAAAATAAATCATGTATGCTCTACATAAGAGTTATAGGACATCATCACCTTGATGCTTGTCGATGTTGGAGCTTTGCTCCCATGACAGTTACTCAAGGTTCTCTCTGTCCTGAGGGATATGTCCAGTGTCTGCACTAGCCAATCCCAACTCGCATGTGATGAAAAAGGAGAGAGCAATGCATAATGACTAAGAGAATGGAGGTGACAGATGATAATGACCTAAAGAAGGGAGGCGACAGTGGATAATGACCTAGAGAAGGGAGGCGACAGTGGATAATGACCTAGAGAAGGGAGGCGACAGTGGATAATGACCTAGAGAATGGAGGAGACAGTGGATAATGACCTAGAGAAGGGAGGAGACAGTGGATAATGACCTAGAGAATAGAGGAGACAATGGATAATGACCAAGGAAAGGAGACATCTCTAAGGGGACAAAGACATGGAGCGCAAAGTGATAGAGAGAAGGGAGAAAATTAACAAAGACAAGAGTGTGGAGGCGACAGATGCAACAGACAACAACGGAGAATGGAGGCAACAAAGGCGGGCCGAGGAGGCGAAAACGGGAAGAACGATAGAGAGAGGATTCAACCAAGGGGACATACAAAGACAGGGAGAGAAAAGGTCAACTCAGGTACAGACGACCTCGCTACGGTTAGATTAACAAAATTGTAGCAAAAACAACACGTGATATAAGACGCTCAGGCTGCGTCGTGTCGTTTTCTTCTTTTTGACAATAAAGGGCACAACATTATTAAGGTATGCACAATTTTGGTTGCAACGTCACAACAAAAATACGTAACACAATAGCTGGTATGTAGTTTGTGTGTGCAAGTCTGTAACAACAAGCCATTGGCGCGAAATCTGTGTCAAGTCTGCACTAAAAAGCTCCGATTGAGTCTGGATTGCGCTCTCAACTCGTCACACAACATCCTAGTATCCGTCTCGAGGGGGAGCCGAGTTTAAAAAAAAAAAACGAGAAAGAAAAGCTGAACAAAAAAGACCACTTTTAATTCAACTCAAGTTGGCAGCCTTTAAGAAAACTAAGAATGCACATCACAAGTCGTTTCATAAAACACCTCGTAACAAGCACGTCAATACAGAATGTCACCGTTACAGGCGAACACTCGACGGGTCTAGATACGATCACCTGGTTTTACGTTTCAACAAGAGAAGAAAAAGAAAAAAAGTTCAGAAGTACCGGCGTAATATCACACGGTTCGCTTGTTCCAGATAGTACGTATGGGTAAGTAAGTGAGACAAATGTCAAAGGCCTGTGTATACTATACAAATCTAGGTTGTCTTTGTTCCTCTTAAGAGTATACGGGTATTAAGGCAAGCCAGGTCTTGCGCTAGCCTGCTGGAAGTATCCCGCACGTTCTGACGTATCGGGTTGTCCAGGTCACGTGCAGGTTTAGACAAGTCAATATCGCAGAGATTTCGTATAACGGTTTCACAACGGACTAGAATATTCAAACACATGTTATCACGTTGCACAAGTGGTTTCTGTGTGTTTCACATACAACATTATAACCGACAGGCGGAACAAGAAACTTCAAGGTAGAGAGACATACAAATGATCAAAGAAGGAGCTGCCTCTACATTTAACTTTGATGGCAATAAATAGTAAACATTATCTTCTTCCGCATTGTTGACACATTCTGACAACAACATTGTAACATTTAATGTTCAGCGAATACAAACAAAGACAACAAATAACATATTTGAACTACAAGAGAATGTCTAGTGATGCCGTACCATACACAAATAAAATGGTTTGCTTACACAGAGAGAATGTCTAGTGATGCTGTACCATACATAAATAAAATGGTTTGCTCACACAGAGAGACTGTCTAGTGATGCTGTACCATACACAAATAAAATGGTTTGCTCACACAGAGGGAATGTCTAATGATGATGTACCATACACAAATAAAATGGTTTGCTCAGACAGAGAAAATGTCTAATGATGCTGTACCGTACACAAATAAAATGGTTTGCTCACACAAAATATCTAATGATGCCGTACCGTACACAAATAAAATGGTTTGCTCACACACAGAGATTGTCTAGTGATGCTGTACCATACACAAATAAAATGGTTTGTTCAGACAGAGAAAATGTCTAATGATGCTGTACCGTACACAAATAAAATGGTTTGCTCACACACAGAGATTGTCTAGTGATGCTGTACCATACACAAATAAAATGGTTTGTTCAGACAGAGAAAATGTCTAATGATGCTGTACCGTACACAAATAAAATGGTTTGCTCACACAGAATGTCTAATGATGCCGTACCGTACACAAATAAAATGGTTTGCTCACACACAGAGATTGTCTAGTGATGCTGTACCATACACAAATAAAATGGTTTGCTCACACAGAATGTCTAATGATGCTGTACCGTACACAAATAAAATGGTTTGCTCACACAGAATGTCTAATGATGCCGTACCGTACACAAATAAAATGGTTTGCTCGGACAGAGAAAATGTCTAGTGATGCTGTACCGTACACAAATAAAATGGTTTGCTCGGACAGAGAAAATGTCTAGTGATGCTGTACCGTACAAGATATACACGAAAAGAGAGGAGGACACAGAGCTGGAGACAGCCACAATCTACGTTTGCGTGACACATCGGCGGATCGCTCTACAACATCATCAAGTACTGATGGCTGCAGCTGCCTGAGGATCAAGAACCAGAACTCTGTATATCTTGCGACACCAGAACGGTGATAATAAATATACTGTTTGTACGAAAGTGAACATATTTGTAATGTCATTACGAAAGTGAACATATTTGTAATATATATTATTTTGTAATATAATATATTTTATTACGTTGGTAAAACCTAGCAAAAGAAGATAAGCATTTCTTTATTCTTCTTAATTACATTGAACTTTATCTATTCTTAACTACAATAAACATTCCTCTATTTTTATTTATTTACTGAAAGCTTTTCTCTCTTCTTATTCATCTACAGTATAATTTTCTTTAATCTTATTTATTTACAGTATACTTTCTTTTATTCTTATTTATTTACAGTATACTTTTCTTTATTCTTATTTATTTGCAGTATACTTTTCTTTATTCTTATTCATTTACAGTATATTTTTCTTTATTCTTATTTATTTACAGTATACTTTTCTTTATTATTTATTTACAGTATACTTTTCTTTATTCTTATTTACTTACAGTATACTTTTCTTTATTCTTATTCATTTACAGTATACTTTTCTTTATTCTTATTTATTTACAGTATACTTTTCGTTATTGTTATTTATTTACAGTATACTTTTCTTTATTATTTATTTACAGCAAGCTTTACTCTATTCTAGGAGACAGACAGGGCAGTAGTTAGTGAACCGGTCTATTGAGGACTAGAGCCCTAACCGTTGGCTTCTCGGCTCACTCATCCTCGGTAAGTACCGTCGGAGAATCCTTTTACCCTTTGAATAGAATACGTCACTACCGTAATGTGTGAATGATGACCAACATATGGGCACTAACACCATATTCACTATACGCCGCGGCATGTAATAAGGGCTCTTTCTTTTTATCTTCCTGTCTGTATTTCTTGATAAATATCTCTTCAGCTATATCTATCACTCTAGTCATGTCTCTCTCTCTCACTTTCAGGGCATACATTTAAGCCGACTGCTGCAATTTGATCAACATTTACATGCTATAAGTGTTTCTGTAGATAAATGTTGTGCAAGGTTTCATTCTATTGAGTTATTTGCGGTCATCATCATTGCACTCCAAACATGTCCATAGTTCGTTCTATAATTGTAACAAGCAGACAATTTCTACTTCCCTCAATGGTGTGTTATACACACTGCCGTTCTCCTCAGAAATCGTGGATAATGAACAATTCTATCTTCTCACTCACTGTTACAATCTTTATGCATTGTGAATCGGCACTTCCTCACAAAATATTCATATTTCATTCACGAAGCATTAACCGATCAATTACGTCTTTTCCTTTTAAAATCTTAACTACACGTGAGTGTATATAAAGGAGGTTACGCAGAGTACACGCCATTTTAGACTGCTGCCACCACGAAGAGGACATAAATGTGCTGGGTTAAAGCTAAGACAGTCGTGTGGTAACCGGGTATGGACATAAGTCTTGTGCAGAATAAATGTAGTTATTTTATGTCGAATATAGTATAAGCTTTCGAGCTCAATACAGCAGGAGGCCAACGTCTGGGAGTCATGACCCAGGCGGGCCCATTTCCTCTCGAGTATCACGAACCTTAAGGTCCGAAAAATTTGCTCAGCCGGGGGGGGGGGGGGGGGGGTTGTCATTTCTGATGATCAGATTACCTCCTGCTACGAACCTCTGTATAAAATGGTTAATATTTCTTCGTGTTTTGAGACAAAGAACAAATATATATATGGAGGATTAGAGGATTAGAGGCAGAAAAACACAGATGACTAGAGATGCCCACATCGCGCCTGAAAGATCACTAAATATTTCCTCACATCCAAGACGTGTCGTTGAAGTTGAGAATAACAAGGTACAACGTCCCTTTACTTAGTAAATGTTGGATGAATGGACGGTATAACAGGCAATATAAATGTTGGATGAATGGACGGTATAACAGGCAATATAAATTTTGGACGAATGGACGGTATAACAGGCAATATAAATGTTGGATGAATGGACGGTATAACAGACAATATAAATGTTGGATGAATGGACGGTATAACAGGCAATATAAATGTTGGATGAATGGACGGTATAACAGGCAATATAAATGTTGGATGAATGGACGGTATAACAGGCAATATAAATGTTGGATGAATGGACGGTATAACAGGCAATATAAATGTTGGATGAATGGACGGTATAACAGGCAATATAAATTTTGGATGAATGGACGGTATAACAGGCAATATAAATGTTGGATGAATGGACGGTATAACAGACAATATAAATGTTGGATGAATGGACAGTATAACAGGCAATATAAATTTGGATGAATGGACGGTATAACAGGCAATATAAATGTTGGATGAATGGACGGTATAACAGACAATATAAATGTTGGATTAATGGACGGTATAACAGACAATATAAATGTTAGGTGTATGGACGGTATATTAGACAATATAAATGTTGGGTGAATGGACGGTATATTAGACAATATAGATGTTGGATGTATGGACGGTATATTAGACAATATAAATGTTGGGTGAATGGACGGTATATTAGACAATATAAATGTTGGATGTATGGACGGTATATTAGACAATATAAATGTTGGATGTATGGACGGTATATTAGACAATATAAATGTTGGATGTATGGACGGTATATTAGACAATATAAATGTTGGGTGAATGGACGGCATATTAGACAATATAAATGTTGGATGTATGGACCGTATATTAGACAATATAGATGTTGGATGTATGGACGGTATATTAGACAATATAAATGTTGGGTGAATGGACGGTATATTAGACAATATAAATGTTGGATGTATGGACGGTATATTAGACAATATAAATGTTGGATGTATGGACGGTATATTAGACAATATAAATGTTGGGTGAATGGACGGTATATTAGACAATATAAATGTTGGATGTATGGACCGTATATTAGACAATATAGATGTTGGATGTATGGACGGTATATTAGACAATATAAATGTTGGATGTATGGACGGTATATTAGACAATATAAATGTTGGATGTATGGACGGTATATTAGACAATATAAATGTTGGATGTATGGACGGTATATTAGACAATATAAATGTTGGATGTATGGACGGTATATTAGACAATATAAATGTTGGATGTATGGACGGTATATTAGACAATATAAATGTTGGGTGAATGGACGGTATATTAGACAATATAAATGTTGGATGTATGGACCGTATATTAGACAATATAGATGTTGGATGTATGGACGGTATATTAGACAATATAAATGTTGGGTGAATGGACGGTATATTAGACAATATAAATGTTGGATGTATGGACGGTATATTAGACAATATAAATGTTGGATGTATGGACGGTATATTAGACAATATAAATGTTGGGTGAATGGACGGTATATTAGACAATATAAATGTTGGATGTATGGACCGTATATTAGACAATATAAATGTTGGGTGAATGGACGGTATATTAGACAATATAAATGTTGGATGTATGGACGGTATATTAGACAATATAAATGTTGGATGTATGGACGGTATATTAGACAATATAAATGTTGGATGTATGGACGGTATATTAGACAATATAAATGTTAGATGTATGGACGGTATCAGACAATACAAAAGAGAGATGGAGCTCTAGAAATACTGACTGAGTGGGAATAATCTGATACATGATGATAGAGGCAGACAAAGCTAACTGATGATAGTGCCATGTGAAATAGGTAGTGTACCTAGGGCAGAGGTGTCCGACAGCAACAGAGCTGGAAGCTTCCAGCGAATCATAGCTGATGGCTTGCGCCAGGATTAGTGAACTAGAGCTATTCAGATACTACTCCACCTCCTCGTGGTACCCCGAATAACAGACTAACTAGTCTTCTGTGGAATGAATATTATTATGAACAAGAACTTCCGGTACGACAATTCGGCGAATCATTTCAAAGGAAGAAGTATGTTTACAACACCCAGAACAAAATCCACAAATAGTCAACAGAAAAAAAAACTAGAACAATAGACAACCCTATCAAACACGTATGGCCAAGTGAGTAGGAATCAAGAGGAAAGACAACCCGGTATTCAAGAATGCTGTAGACGGATGTCCTGGACCTAAAGGTGCCAGTCTCACATTTTTAACGCAAACGGCAACGCAACGCATTATGCTCACGGATAACATGGAGGGGGTGTAGCTACTTCGTTAGTTCTCGTGTGAACTTCTTCTTCTTCTTCTTCTATCCTTCCTCTATTGCCGTTGGCGTCGATGGGAGAAACAATCTGCGATTCTTTGCTCTTCTGTTGGCATCTTCTGGTGTTATCCCTCCTAGTGACTCTAGTATTCCCTTTATCCATCTCTTTCTCGGTCTTCCTCTTAATCTGACGTTTTCGTAGCGTTTGTTTATGACTCTTTGATTCATTGTTAGTTCTTTCTGTCTTGTTATGTGGCCGAACCAATTTATCTGTTGTTTCTTTATGTATTCGATGGCTGGTTCAATTTCGAGTTTCTTCCTCAGGTCAGTGTTTCTTACTCTGTCCCTTAAGCTGTTTCCTGTCATTCTTCTGACACATTTCATTTCGGTGGTCGTTATCTTTCTTATTGTTCTAGAGTCCAGCGTCCAATTTTTTTTCTTTTTTTCTCGTGTGAACGCTCAAAGCAAATAGTAGTCCAGTTGCAGCGCAGATCTCTGACTGACTGACTGACTAACTGTCTGACTGACTAACTGACTGTCTGACTGACTGTCTGACTGACAGACTAACTCACTCACAATACACATATTCTTGAGTGGGTTTTTTTCTGCACGCGCGTTTGTGTAACCAACTATACTTATGAAAACAACATACATTATATGTACGCGCGTATGTGAGCGTGCTTGTTCAAACTATGTCTACGGCTACACAACCAGTGCACATACGACAGCATTACTCAGTTTTAGGACAAAAGTCATCTGGCGCCATCTGATACCGACTTACCATTTACAAAAGGCAGCAGCGGTTTTAGCGACCCAGCAAAGGAGCTTTTCACGAGTTTCGTGTGGCCTCGCCTGCTGCTCGGTCAAAAGGCTTTCGTTAGCGTTCAGTTCTCGTAGCTTTTCAAATATCACCACGGTATAAAGACCCTTGTCCCCCCGCGCCTTATCAAAGCCACGTATTTAACACACAGGATATCAAGGGCACTTAAGAACGTTTCATAATTTACTTTCCCGGGACAACAGTCTATAATTAATTCTCTTTCCTCGGAGTCTGAATAAAAACTATAATTACAGGACTTATTCAATGTGGAAACTTCCCAGTCGTTTTTATGCCCTTTGTAATGCATGTCTAGTCTCTTCTGGCCTTGTTTTTAAAACGTTATTTTCTACCTCGAATTAGACAGCGCCACTCAACTCCTCCTCGAGCCGAGCGGTGACAGACCTTTCTGTCTATTTCTCTCGCCTGTTTTCTTTTGGCCGGTCTAATGATAATTGCCGAATGTCTCCTTTCATTCCAAATCCAATACCTTCTCCGGCTTCTCTGGGATATATCTCTGTTTGTATCCTCCAATGATATTATCTCTCTCCCTCTCTCACGTTCCATTACAATATGAGAATCGCCTTCAGCTTGAATTATTTACTGCGTCATACTCCATTGGGGGGGGGGGGGGCGCTGTCGGGTGTTATTGTCCTTGAGGGGTTGGAAATAGAGGCCACATGCCCAGCG
The DNA here is from genome assembly GCA_032433765.1 of Megaustenia siamemsis. Classification (NCBI taxonomy): domain Eukaryota; kingdom Metazoa; phylum Mollusca; class Gastropoda; order Stylommatophora; family Ariophantidae; genus Megaustenia; species Megaustenia siamemsis. The sequence goes on along the minus strand of JAVIAB010000024.1, from coordinate 67,544,614 downwards.
CATTCGGCACAGCATACAGATCTGGATTATACTATCTCTTCTCTTCCAGTATTATAATATACCACAATATATACTGCCCCCCTCCAAATATAATCTACCACAATATCTACAAACCCCTCTCTCCCCTATATAATCTACCACAATATCTACAAACCCCTCTCTCCCAAATATAATCTACCACAATATCTACAAACCCCTCTCTCCCCAATATAATCTACCACAATATCTACAAACCCCGCTCTCCCCAATATGATATACCACAATATCTACAATCCTCCCCACCCCCCCTGAAAATAATACACCGCAATATCTGTTCCACCCCCCTCCCATATGATTATACTACAGTACCTGCTCCCCCCCCCCCCATACAGTATCTACCGCCCTCATCAATATTAATAAAACCCTACCTAACTTACTCTCCCTCCCCCACCCCCATGAAATCTACCACATCCCAGTTATTCTCAACAACTCACCCATTACACATTAACCGTTCACAATTATGTACCTCCATTTTCTTCCCTCCTCTTTGATAAATACCGTCTAAAAGTCATTATCCTTTTCTTCCTCCATGCACAACTCTCCCCATCCCTCTCACTCACTCCCAAACACAACACTATCCTTATTATAAAAATACCCCCCCCCTCCCCACCAATATAACCATTTCTGGCACTTCAACCCTCTGCCACTCTTCACTCCTCTATTTACGCACTCTTTTTACTCTCGGCCATTCTAAAGAGATCCCAAAGATTCCCTCTCACAGTTCGAGATAAGCGAGTGACCGAACCGAGCTCTCATATATACAGAGCGAGGGCGAAAATCCCACGCCCAACAAACGAGATGTGACCGATCTAAAAGCGAGATGGCTGATCAGTTCTCCATGCTGGAAAATAGAAAATTATTTGTACACAAAAAACAAACATTACCACAACAGTCTCCAATGGCGGTCAGCAGGACAGATTCCCAGCAGGCGGTAAAACCAGGGATTTTCAAACTATGAGCCGAAAGTCACAAACCGACTCGGTACACTTATTCATACGTTCATTATCAATAATAGTGGGAACATTTTTATATAGAGCTTCGCAGCAGGGGGCAATCTGATCATCAGAGGCAGACACGTGTTTGTTATTATCAAACAAATACGAAGAACAATAAAGAACAAAAAAAGACGACATGACGAAGTACGGTTTAATTAGTGAAATCATCATCAGGTCGCATGTCCTTTGCAGAACGTTGCATTAAACAACCGCCCGTATAAAACCATCGCTGTCTCTTGCCAGATCTCCCACTTCTGTTGTCATATTCAAGGTCTCCATGATGTCTTGAAGCCACCTTCTTCTTGGTCTGCCTCTGATGCGTTTCCCAGGAACATGCCTTCCATTATTGTTCTTTCCAACCCACTGTGTCTTTTGACGTGGACATAGTATTTTAATTTCATCTGTAGAATGGTGTTTATAAGCCAGTTCTTTTAAATCTTTAAATCTTTTAATGTCTTCTTTGCCATTCTTCTTTATCCAAGTTATCTTACGGATTTTTCTGTAGCATTTTGTTTCCAATCGATTTTCTACCTTGCTCTCTTGCGAGATTGTCCAATGATTAAAATAGCCATATTAATGTATGAGTTAGCGTTGAAAGCGGATGGTGCGCCGGTTATCAACTGTCTTGCGTTCGGTACTTTAGACATACATAATGTTAGACATACATAATGTTAGACATACATAATGCTAGACATAGACATACATAATGTTAGACATACATAATGCTAGACATAGACATACATAATGTTAGACATACATAATGCTAGACATAGACATACATAATGTTAGACATACATAATGGAACATGATTAAAGAATGAACACTGGAGTCACACAACAGATGTAGGGCGGTTGCTGTTAAGTAGGCACTGGCCCCCTCTTCCTTGTATCTGCGTACATGTTTTAACCCGTAAGGCCGCCGATGCCCCCGCGTTTGAAGGGAGCCACTGCCACTTTGCCACTTGCCACGTATGTCGTAAGAGGCGACTAAGGAGGTTTGGAATCGTCGCCTGTGTAGTCGAGTAGACGTGCACAGAGCGACATTGTCAGCGATATATTTTGGGAAAGGCTGTGACAAGCGGTGGAGCGAATATGGAAATTTCCTGACTGCAATGAAACTGGTTCCACGGATAGAACAGAAGAAAACAATTTTAGCGCAGCTCTATCCACCCCCCCCCCCCCCCCCCTCTCCTCTCCTCTCAGTTGCGAGTATACGCGCGAGTGTAAAGGTAAAGGTAAAGTACGAGACTTGAACCGGCGTCTTAGCACGCGAGTTTCCACCCATATGTGCTCGGCCGCCTATCCAGAAATGTTCGGAGATTTCTGTATAGTGTCGCCTCAAGCATCGAAACTCAGACGCGAGGCGGCATTCCTCGCCTTCCCAGGGTAATACCCTGGTACCCATTTCTGCCAACGGCTGGGTCGACCGTGGGGGTATTTTTTTTTCCAACCACGAATACAATTCACACTGCTCCCAGCGGGAATTGAACACGGGTTGTCCGAACGTCGGTAGTCCAGTCGAGTGGTTTTCCCAACTAGGCTACTGAGGCCCCCAACGAGTGTGTATGTAAATAATAAGCATATGAAGTAAAAAAGTAAAATGTATGTTCCTAATTTACACTCAAGGTGTTGGGCACAAACACAAGGTGATAGTTGCTGAGTTGAAGGAAATATAAAATATATATTCTAATCACGTTTAATGTAGAACAGAAAAGGGGATGTGTATTTTATCTTCCTGGAAATATATAAATATGAAAATCAATTAAAGTAGCAGCGTCAAACAACTGTGAGCTACACAGTGACTGGTCAGAATGACGTCAGGTGTGTGTATAACCAAGTCGCTGAACGAACCGTAAGTGTGAACACTTTAGTCATCATCTCAGAGAAAAAAAAATGGGCACCCAAGAGTCTGATTTTATTTCGGAGAAGTAGTCTCTTTTAATAGGGAAATGAGAGAATGACGCGATGTCTACAATCATCGAAATGGGGTGCACAAGCGCCTGAGACCTGCGGTCGCAATAGCAGGGTCGGCGCACCATCAGCCGACCAAGACCTAGCATATCTACCTCCTCGTGGTCACCCCTGGTAACAGTCTGCGTCAAAACAGACTGGCTAGCAGAAGCTATGATCACCGTGTTACCTGTAGTGGTGGCTGTTACTGATATAGAGGACCCAGTATTGCAGTACCTCTGGTCTGGACTAGTAGTTTCCCAGCGTAGCCTGGGACAGCCGACCTCTAACCTCTCCAGTAAGAGCCGGGAATGTCAAGAAAGCGATTACGACCCGCCACATTCTATGAGTCAAAGGGCAAACATACTCGTATCAACTCGTGACAATCCGTCAACAACAACAACAATCATCAAAAACACTGTTCTTTCTCTATACGATTTCCTTAATTGATATCAAGAAAATCTACCAGGACAATGAAGTATTTCTTTCTTTCTTTCTTTATTTATTTATTTCTTTCATTCTTTATTTCTTTCTTTCTTTCTTTCTTTATTTATTTCTTTATTTCTTTCTTTATTTCTTTCTTTCTTTCTTTATTTATTAATTATTTTCGTTCGTCAGCTTCCACCTGTGGCGAAGTCCCTAGAGCCTAGGAAATGAATGTTGCGAGTTAATCTGTTTATCCCTGGCAGCCGTGAGCACATGGAACCCTCGCCGCACAGGCAGACAACTCCGACTTCGGGTGTACTCATATTTTTTCCGTCCATGAGTAATTGACGTTTCAAGCCGGGCCTCGCTGCTGAGACCAGGGGGTGGTTGCCACAGAGAGAAATCATAAATAAAAATCCCAACTGGCGCACTCGGGATTTGACCTCCCCCTCTCTATCTCGAGACCGGCGACTTGCCTCGAGACCAACCAGTCCCTCTGGTACTTATACTGGCTGGCTGAACCTGGAGGTTGTCGATGGGAACACAACTCCAACCTGATGTACTTAGTGACGCAGTTCACCTACCACCCAGCTATCGCGGCAAAAAAAAAAAAAAAAAAAAGGAATCGAACCAAAGTCTTACCTACAGACCACCCAGTACTCTCTCTCTCCCGTTAGACTACCCAGTATTTTCTCTCTCTCCCAGTAGACCACCCTGTATTTTCTCTCTCCCAGTAGACCACCCTGTATTTTCTCTCTCCCAGTAGACCACCCTGTATTCTCTCTCTCCCAGTAGACCACCCTGTATTTTCTCTCTCCCAGTAGACCACCCTGTATTTTCTCTCTCCCAGTAGACCATCCTGTATTTTCTCTCTCCCAGTAGACCACCCTGTATTTTCTCTCTCCCAGTAGACCACCCTGTATTTTCTCTCTCTCCCAGTAGACCACCCTGTATTTTCTCACTCCCCCATTAGACCACCCTGTATTTTCTCTCTCTCCCGTTAGACTACCCAGTATTTTCTCTCTCTCTCCCAGTAGACCACCCTGTATTTTTTCACTCTCCCATTAGACCACCCAGTATTTTCTCTCTCTCCCAGTAGACCACCCTGTATTTTCTCTCTCTCCCAGTAGACCACCCAGTATTTTCTCTCTCTCCCATTAAACCACCCAGTATTTTCTCTCTCTCCCATTAAACCACCCAGTATTTTCTCTCTCTTCCATTAGACCACCCAGTAATTTCTCTCTCTCCCATTAGACCACCCAGTATTTTCTCTCTCTCCCATTAGACCACCCAGTATTTTCTCCCTCTCCCATTAAACCCCCCAGTATTTTCTCCCTCTCCCATTAGACCACCCAGTATTTTCTCTCTCTCCCATTAGACCACCCAGTATTTTCTCTCTCTCTCCCATTAGACCACCCAGTATTTTCTCTCTCTCCCATTAGACCACCCAGTATTTTCTCTCTCTCTCTCCCATTAGACCACCCAGTATTTTCTCTCTCTCTCCCATTAGACCACCCAGTATTTTCTCTCTCTCTCTCCCATTAGACCACCCAGTATTTTCTCTCTCTCTCCCATTAGACCACCCAGTATTTTCTCTCTCTCTCCCATTATACCTCCCAGTATTTTCTCTCTCTCTCCCATTAGACCACCCAGTATTTTCTCTCTCTCTCCCATTAGACCACCCAGTATTTTCTCCCTCTCCCATTAGACCACCCAGTATTTTCTCTCTCTCTCCCATTAGACCACCCAGTATTTTCTCTCTCTCTCCCATTAGACCACCCAGTATTTTCTCTATCTCTCCCATTAGACCACCCAGTATATTCTCTCTCTCTCCCATTAGACCACCCAGTATTTTCTCTATCTCTCCCATTAGACCACCCAGTATTTTCTCTCTATCTCCCATTAGACCACCCAGTATTTTCTCTCTCTCTCCCATTAGACCACCCAGTATTCTCTCTCTCTCATTAGACCACCCAGTATTTTCTCTCTATCTCTCCCATTAGACCACCCAGTATTTTCTCTCTCTCTCCCATTAGACCACCCAGTATTTTCTCTCTCTCTCTCTCTCTCCCATTAGACCACCCAGTATTTTCTCTCTCTCTCCATTAGACCACCCAGTATTTTCTCTCTCTCTCCCATTAGACCACCCAGTATTTTCTCCCTCTCCCATTAGACCACTGAGTATTTTCTCTCTCTCTCTCCCATTAGACCACCCAGTATTTTCTCTCTCTCCCATTACACCACCCAGTATTTTCTCCCTCTCCCATTAGACCACCCAGTATTTTCTCTCCCTCTCCCATTAGACCACCCAGTATTTTCTCCCTCTCCCATTAGACCACCCAGTATTTTCTCCCTCTCCCATTAGACCACCCAGTATTTTCTCTCTCTCTCTCCCATTAGACCACCCAGTATTTTCTCCCTCTCCCATTAGACCACCCAGTATTTTCTCTCTCTCTCCCATTAGACCACCAGTATTTTCTCTCTCTCTCATTAGACCACCTAGTATTTTCTCTTTCTCCCGTTAGACTACCCAGTATTTTCTCTCTCTCCCGTTAGACTACCCAGTATTTTCTCTCTCTCTCCCATTAGACCACCCAGTATTTTCTCTCTCTCTCCCATTAGACCACCCAGTATTTTCTCTCTCTCTCTCCCATTAGACCACCCAGTATTCTCTCTCTCTCTCTCATTAGACCACCCAGTATTTTCTCTCTCTCTCTCTCCCATTAGACCACCCAGTATTTTCTCTCTCCCATTAGACCACCCAGAATTTTCTCTCTCTCTCTCTCCCATTCGATCACCCAGTATTTTCTCTCTCTCCCTTAAGACTACCCAGTATTTTCTCTCTCTCCCGTTAGACTACCCAGTATTTTCTCTCTCTCTCCCATTAGACCACCCAGTATTTTCTCTCTCTCTCCCGTTAGACTACCCAGTATTTTCTCTCTCTCTCCCGTTAGACTACCCAGTATTTTCTCTCTCTCTCCCATTAGACCATCCAGTATTTTCTCTCTCTCCCGTTAGACTACCCAGTATTTTCTCTCTCTCCCGTTAGACTACCCAGTATTTTCTCTCTCTCCCGTTAGACTACCCAGTATTTTCTCTCTCTCTCCCATTAGACCACCCAGTATTTTCTCTCTCTCTCCCGTTAGACTACCCAGTATTTTCTCTCTCTCTCCCGTTAGACTACCCAGTATTTTCTCTCTCTCTCTCCCATTAGACCACCCAGTATTTTCTCTCTCTCTCCCGTTAGACCACCCAGTATTTTCTCTCTCTCCCGTTAGACTACCCAGTATTTTCTCTCTCTCCCGTTAGACTACCCAGTATTTTCTCTCTCTCTCCCATTAGACCACCCAGTATTTTCTCTCTCTCTCTCTCTCCCATTAGACCACCCAGTATTTTCTCTCTCTCCCGTTAGACTACCCAGTATTTTCTCTCTCTCCCGTTAGACTACCCAGTATTTTCTCTCTCTCCCGTTAGACTACCCCGTACATGACGATGATGATGGGGAATCACTGTTGTACAACCCACGCTACAGCAATGGCTCCTTGCATTACCGACTGTACCAACTCAGTAATTTGAATTCACTTAAACATTCCAAGAAATGACGAGGTTGAGAAATCATAAACAAGAAATGACGAGGTTGAGAAATCATAAACAAGAAATGACGAGGCTGAGAAATCATAAACAAGAAATGACGAGGTTGAGAAATCATAAACAAGAAATGACGAGGTTGAGAAATCATAAACAAGAAATGACGAGGTTGAGAAATCATAAACAAGAAATGACGAGGTTGAGAAATCATAAACAAGAAATGACGAGGTTGAGAAATCATAAACAAGAAATGATGAGGTTGAGAAATCATAAACAAGAAATGACGAGGTTGAGAAATCATAAACAAGAAATGTTGAGGTTGAGAAATTATAAACAAGAAATGATGAGGTTGAGAAATCATAAACAAGAAATGACGAGGTTGAGAAATCATAAACAAGAAATGACGAGGTTGAGAAATCATAAACAAGAAATGACGAGGTTGAGAAATCATAAACAAGAAATGACGAGGTTGAGAAATCATAAACAAGAAATGACGAGGTTGAGAAATCATAAACAAGAAATGACGAGGCTGAGAAATCATAAACAAGAAATAACGAGGCTGAGAAATCATAAACAAGAAATGACAAGGTTGAGAAATCATAAACAAGAAATGACGAGGTTGAGAAATCATAAACAAGAAATGACGAGGTTGAGAAATCATAAACAAGAAATGACGAGGTTGAGAAATCATAAACAAGAAATGACGAGGCTGAGAAATCATAAACAAGAAATGACGAGGTTGAGAAATCATAAACAAGAAATGACGAGGTTGAGAAATCATAAACAAAAAATGACGAGGTTGAGAAATCATAAACAAGAAATGACGAGGTTGAGAAATCATAAACAAGAAATGACGAGGTTGAGAAATCATAAACAAGAAATGATGAGGTTGAGAAATCATAAACAAGAAATGACGAGGTTGAGAAATCATAAACAAGAAATGACGAGGTTGAGAAATCATAAACAAGAAATGATGAGGATGAGAAATTATAAACAAGAAATGATGAGGTTGAGAAATCATCAACAAGAAATGACGAGGTTGAGAAATCATAAACAAGAAATGTTGAGGTTGAGAAATTATAAACAAGAAATGATGAGGTTGAGAAATCATAAACAAGAAATGACGAGGTTGAGAAATCATAAACAAGAAATGACGAGGTTGAGAAATCATAAACAAGAAATGACGAGGTTGAGAAATCATAAACAAGAAATGACGAGGTTGAGAAATCATAAACAAGAAATGACGAGGTTGAGAAATCATAAACAAGAAATGACGAGGCTGAGAAATCATAAACAAGAAATGACGAGGCTGAGAAATCATAAACAAGAAATGACAAGGTTGAGAAATCATAAACAAGAAATGACGAGGTTGAGAAATCATAAACAAGAAATGACGAGGTTGAGAAATCATAAACAAGAAATGACGAGGCTGAGAAATCATAAACAAGAAATGACGAGGTTGAGAAATCATAAACAAGAAATGACTAGGTTGAGAAATCATAAACAAGAAATGATGAGGTTGAGAAATCATAAACAAGAAATGACGAGGTTGAGAAATCATAAACAAGAAATGACGAGGTTGAGAAATCATAAACAAGAAATGACGACGTTGAGAAATCATAAACAAAAAATGACGAGGTTGAGAAATCATAAACAAGAAATGACGAGGTTGAGAAATCATAAACAAGAAATGACGAGGTTGAGAAATCATAAACAAGAAATGACGAGGTTGAGAAATCATAAACAAGAAATGACTAGGTTGAGAAATCATAAACAAAAAATGATGAGGTTGAGAAATCATAAACAAGAAATGACGAGGTTGAGAAATCATAAACAAGAAATGACGAGGTTGAGAAATCATAAACAAGAAATGACGAGGTTGAGAAATCATAAACAAGAAATGACGAGGTTGAGAAATCATAAACAAGAAATGACGAGGTTGAGAAATCATAAACAAGAAATGACGAGGTTGAGAAATCATAAACAAGAAATGACGAGGTTGAGAAATCATAAACAAGAAATGACGAGGTTGAGAAATCATAAACAAGAAATGACGAGGTTGAGAAATCATAAACAAGAAATGACGAGGTTGAGAAATCATAAACAAGAAATGACGAGGCTGAGAAATCATAAACAAGAAATGACGAGGTTGAGAAATCATAAACAAGAAATGACGAGGTTGAGAAATCATAAACAAGAAATGATGAGGTTGAGATATCATATACAAGAAATGACGAGGTTGAGAAATCATAAACAAGAAATGACGAGGCTGAGAAATCATAAACAAGAAATGACGAGGTTGAGAAATCATAAACAAGAAATGACGAGGTTGAGAAATCATAAACAAGAAATGACGAGGTTGAGAAATCATAAACAAGAAATGACGAGGTTGAGAAATCATAAACAAGAAATGACGAGGTTGAGAAATCATAAACAAGAAATGACGAGGTTGAGAAATCATAAACAAGAAATGACGAGGTTGAGAAATCATAAACAAGAAATGACGAGGTTGAGAAATCATAAACAAGAAATGACGAGGTTGAGAAATCATAAACAAGAAATGACGAGGTTGAGAAATCATAAACAAGAAATGATGAGGTTGAGAAATCATAAACAAGAAATGATAAGGTTGAGAAATAAACAAGAAATGACGAGGTTGAGAAATCATAAACAAGAAATGATAAGGTTGAGAAATAAACAAGAAATGACGAGGTTGAGAAATCATAAAATCCAAGCGATAATTCCACCCAACCCAGCTACCCAAATGTAACTTTTGATCTCTAGGAGATTAGGCTCAAGCATAACGTAAACAAACATAAAAGATAAGACCAGGGTCACCAGAAAGATGATGAAAACCAGCAATATGCTTCTTGTGTGTCATTCTAGTCATTTAGTGGCAATTTATATTTTGTTTAATATTTAAATGTTACTGATTAGATTTATTTCTCCTCGACGCTGAAAGGCAAATAAGGAAGGAAAGGAGATTTTATTTATGGACAGTACTTGGTGTGAATTGGGAATGCAGTGGTACACGAATAAAGCAATGTGGTTAGAAATTATACACTTTGCAAAACAAGTTTTACAAATAATAAATAAATACGAATATAAACATTATATACATTGGCTTGTTTATAGTACAGGTTTATACTGCATATTTATATAACTTCTAAAACAGTATAGTTCTAGTAGCTATGTAGCAATATGGCTATAATTGGCAGACATTCAGTGGTTACTCACTGGATTAATAACGTTAAGAGATTGGGTTCGATTCTGATGGATGGCTTCCAAGTTCACCCAGACTTAAATGGGTATCGAATTTTTGGAAAGACAGACGGCACTGGCGTAATATCGACCACGTTACCCCCAACAAATAATGTGCCGAAGGTCTATTAAAAAGAAATAATATGGCCGTTACACCATATTCCCTAAACAATACACCACCAGGTGGCGTAATGGTGATATTTCTTCTTCTTTCTACGGCTTTAATTGTTAACACAGCAACATGATTGTGATAGTCGTATATCAAAAAGAGGCTCGTGGCAAAATAGATGTAGCAACATATAGTTAAACATCAACATGGCTATAATAATTCTACGCAATTCAAACTCGTCAAATGTTGTTTAATAAGGTAGTGGTGATACTAATTATGTAGCAATATAGTTACAATTGTTATATAGCATCTTAGCTGAAAGTTGTACAGACAAATATCTAAGTATTTGGTAACGAGGATATTAAAGTTTCATAGCAATGTTGCAATAGTTATATAGCAAATAGTTTTCTAGTTTTTGTATAGCTTAAGGCTGCATTATATAGCATCATGATTACAGTAGCCATATATTATAGCAACACAGTTATAATAGTTTTAGCGTTACAATTTTATAATTATTATAATGCAACACTAACATAAAAGTTGTAAAAACAACACAATTAATTATTTTATAACAAAAGAAAATACATAAACGGCCAGGTCTTGCACAAACAGGTTACTATGTACGTTTTCGCAAGAAGGAAGAACAACCAATGAGAAGACACCTAATTTCACCTGAAACTGCCGATTACATAAAGCAATACTAGTCACAGGTAATTCGTCAGGTGAACAGAAAAGTATATACTCAAACATCGAAGAAACATACTGAATATTACAGACAAAAAACATGAACTTAAATGAGAAGCCTGGTCGTGTGGCTTGAGGCATCAGATCGTACATAGATATATTAATTAAATTAATTATTATCATCATCAAATAATTAATTTAATTACAATTAATTGCGAGGTTTTCTAGGAGTCGTCACGACAAAGGGGGGTAAGTCTGAAATTATCATTAGATAACTCATCAACAATTACCGTAAAGCAAACAAGACTTTCCACGACGTCTCCAGCATATGGGGGTTAGGAGTAGGGCTGTTTTTGTGTGTTTTTTTTTTTAAACGAACTAACAGTCCCATTTTTTTGGGCGATGTTGTCGACATGCCTACACGTTCCATTGTTTGGGCGATGTGGTCGACATGCCTACGCGTCCCATTGTTTGTGCGATGTGGTCGACATGCCTACGCGTCCCATTGTTTGTGCGATGTGGTCGACATGCCTACGCGTCCCATTGTTTGTGCGATGTGGTCGACATGCCTACGCGTCCCATTGTTTGGGCGATGTGGTCGACATGCCTACGCGTTCCATTGTTTGTGCGATGTGGTCGACATGCCTACGCGTCCCATTGTTTGTGCGATGTGGTCGACATGCCTACGCGTCCCATTGTTTGTGCGATGTGGTCGACATGCCTACGCGTCCCATTGTTTGTGCGATGTGGTCGACATGCCTACGCGTCCCATTGTTTGTGCGATGTGGTCGACATGCCTACGCGTCCCATATTTTGGGCGATGTGGTCGACATGCCTACGCGTCCCATAAAAATCCCTGGTACCCATCTGAGGTTGAACCTATAAAGCCTTGTCAATCGAAGAAAAAAAAACATTCGCCACATCCGGGAAACTTAACTAGAAACTTTCCGATCAGTAGCGCAGGCCCTAACCACTTAGCCACCAATGCCAAATGAGCTCAAGAAAAAGGAAAGACGATTAAAATGCAGAGCTGCTGTAAAGTTGTTTGTATTTTCTTTCCCACGGAAAGCTTTACCGGGCCGCAACGTCGAACTATTATGTGTCGCTTATTATCTTTCATTTCTTTCTTTCCTCATTTGCCTTTCGGCGTAGAGGGGAGATATGCTTCACGGTTTCTTGCTCTTCTATTGCCCTCTTCTGCTGTTACACCTCCGAGTGTCTAATATTCTGTTTATCCACATTTTTCTTGATTTGCCTCTTAGTCTGGTGTTCTCGTATCATTTGTCGTTAACTCGTTGTATTAGATTTAGTTCTTTAGAGTTACATTTAGTTTCGAGATCGCGACGGTAAAGAAAGAAATTACTAGTTTGCGTGGTGTCATGGCATGGAAAGCAATCAACAACAGAATTGATACAACGCACTGGATGCAGATTATTGTAGAAAGGGCATGATCGCGTACGCCAACCAGTATGGCACATGATGATGATTATTAGCTTTGTCAATATCTGTCACCTCTGCGGGAACTTTAATTAAATATAAAAAAAGGAGTCTCGGTTGATACTTTAAAAGAAGAAAAAAAAGTGTATTTGATGTTCCTCAGACGTGGATGCTAGGCCCCAGATGATTAGAACTTGGGTCGCAGATAGCACAGCTTGGACCGGCTGTTCCGAGACAGTAAAACTCTATTTTGCTTAAATTCTCCCTAATGCCTCGGATTGTAAAGAAAGCTGGATATCTCTCTGTGCCATCTTGTCAATTGACGAGACGGGGTGGAGGGCTAGTTTTAGGCCAAAACCTCAGAGAGCAGCATCTTCAAAATGAGAGATTGAGGCAGGGGTAGGGGGCGAGGGAGGGGTGGAACTCTCGGCCCATCGAGGAAACGGCCAGACGAACAGATAGTAGACTTCGCCTCAGCTTCCGCTAGAAGGCCAGACCAAATCACGAGGGTTGGCTGAGGGAACTCAAACCGGCCGAGAGCCTGTCTTGTGGTGCGAGATCGGTAGGGAGATTAATTGCCAATACATTAAAAAGATGAGAATTCTAGAAGACCTCAGCCCAGGCAAATGGGAAAATCGATACGCTTAGTGAGTTATAAACTCCCGAGTGTTTACCAGGGTTATAATTTACGTTTCCTCTCGGAAGAAAAGAGTTCCGAAGGAAAAATACGGGAAAATCTCAAATAAATAATAACTGGGTTCCTTTTTTTTTGAAAATAAGGGTTTTGAAAGGTCTGTTTGATTCAGGACGAACCAGACCTAGAATGTATTATCACTGAGACATTAACAACCATGATAATGGCAGCCACTTCTGGTAGCAATCGACATAAGGAGTGAAATGAAACGGTTGTTTGTGAAGAGGCAAACAAACTATTTATAAATGTGGGAAATCCCTTTTATTCTACTGTCGTTATGGGGAGGAAAAAAATACAATTTTCCCATTCTAATTCTATTGATTCCGACTCATGAAAGACTTAAAAGTCGATCTTTCTCTTCAAGAATAAGTCTACTCAGAAAATTGATGCCAATTTTAGAGAATTTATGACACTTACCAGTCAACACAACAGACGAAAGTAGGAGGCTGGCAGACGTGAACATTGGCCGTTGACTATTATTAACAAAAATGCATTTCCATTGTTGCAACAGTTGACGTCTTAATAGTCACGTGGTCAGACTAGGTAGTTTCAGGTCCAACAAAGAGGGTGAGTAGGGTCTTAGGGTGAGTAGGGTCTTATAGGGTGAGTAGGGTCTTAGGGTGAGTAGGGTCTTATAGGGTGAGTAGGGTCTTATAGGGTGAGTAGGGTCTTAGGGTGAGTAGGGTCTTACGGTGAGTAGGGTCTTAGGGTGAGTAGGGTCTTAGGGTGAGTAGGGTCTTATAGGGTGAGTAGGGTCTTAGGGTGAGTAGGGTCTTAGGGTGAGTAGGGTCTTAGGGTGAGTAGGGTCTTAGGGTGAGTAGGGTCTTAGGACGAGTAGGGTCTTAGGGTGAGTAGGGTCTTAGGGTGAGTAAGGTCTTAGGGTGAGTAGGGTCTTAGGGTGACTAGGGTCTTAGGGTGAGTAGGGTCTTAGGGTGAGTAGGGTCTTAGGACGAGTAGGGTCTTAGGGTGAGTAGGGTCTTAGGGTGACTAGGGTCTTAGGGAGAGTAGGGTCTTAGGGTGAGTAGGGTCTTAGGGTGAGTAGGGTCTTAGGGTGAGTAGGGTCTTAGGACGAGTAGGGCCTTAGGGTGAGTAGGGTCTTAGGGTGAGTAGGGTCTTAGGGTGAGTAGGGTCTTAGGACGAGTAGGGTCTTAGGGTGAGTAGGGTCTTAGGGTGAGTAGGGTCTTAGGGTGAGTAGGGTCTTAGGGTGAGTAGGGTCTTAGGGTGAGTAGGGTCTTAGGATGAGTAGGGTCTTAGGGTGAGTAGGGTCTTAGGATGAGTAGGGTCTTAGGGTGAGTAGGGTCTTAGGATGAGTAGGGTCTTAGGGTGAGTAGGGTCTTAGGGTGAGTAGGGTCTTAGGGTGAGTAGGGTCTTAGGGTGAGTAGGGTCTTAGGATGAGTAGGGTCTTAGGGTGAGTAGGGTCTTAGGATGAGTAGAGTCTTAGGGTGAGTAGGGTCTTACAGAGTTTCTAATTCGCTGCTCATAACATAAGCAACCAGCTATGAGTCAACGACCGCGTTCAGCTCAGGTCTCGGGAGAGGGGATAGCGGCCTAAAGGTAAGACATTGGCCATTGGAAAGTAAAGTCCTGGGTTCGAGTCTCCCCATTGGCGGTGAGAATTGTTCACTTCGAATCCATGGTTTCCCCGTGGCTTTACCATCATCTAGCCACTGGGTAGTGCGATCCGATGTCTAGCCATCTCTGGGTAGTGAGATCCGATGTCTAGCCATCTCTGGGTAGTGAGATCCGATGTCTAGACATCTCTGGGTAGTGAGATCCGATGTCTAGCCATCTGTGGGTAGTGCGATCCGATGTCTAGACATCTCTGGGTAGTGAGATCCGATGTCTAGCCATCTCTGGGTAGTGAGATCCGATGTCTAGCCATCTCTGGGTAGTGAGATCCGATGTCTAGCCATCTCTGGGTAGTGAGATCCGATGTCTAGCCTGAGATCCGATGTCTAGCCTGAGATCCGATGTCTAGCCCTCTCTGAAAACGGAGAAAACAACAGCAGGTTCTGTGTGCACTCGCACACGTTAATGAACGGCAGCTAAAAGTCGAAAAGATTAGGCTAAAAATGGCCGCAGACTGGACAAAAGTTTGTTTAGCAAATCTAGCCAGACCGAAGATTCATGTATCGGGGAGAAAAGAGCAGATGTCGCGGCTGTGTCGTAAACTAGCGACACAACGCATCCACGCCACTTAATGGGCGAACGAAAAAAGAAATAAGAGGAGCTTAGGTCTTGGGCCACTTATTTGCGAATTATTGAATCTACTGCTGCTGAATGACGATTCACCCATTGCTGTTCTATTTAAACGACTATACGCTCACTGATGTTCTATCTAAATGACGATACGCTCACTGATGTTATATCTAAATGACGATACGCCCACTGATGTTGTATCTAAATGACGATACGCCCACTGATGTTGTATCTAAATGACGATACGCCCACTGATGTTCTATCTAAATGACGATACGCCCACTGATGTTCTATCTAAATGACGATACGCTCAATGATGTTCTATCTAAATGACGATACGCCCACTGATGTTCTATCTAAATGACGATACGCTCAATGATGTTCTATCTAAATGACGATACGCCCACTGATGTTCTATCTAAATGACGATACGTACATTGCTGTTCTACTTAAATGACGACACACCCTTTGCTGTTCTACATAAATGACGACACACACATTGCTGTTCTACATACATGACGACACACCCATTGATGTTCTACATAAATGACGACACACCCATTGATGTTCTACCTAAATGACGACACACCCATTGATGTTCTACATAAATGACGACACACACATTGCTGTTCTACCTAAATGACGACACACCCATTGATGTTCTACATAAATGACGACACACACATTGCTGTTCTACCTAAATGACGACACACCCATTGATGTTCTACATACATGACGACACACCCATTGCTGTTCTACATAAATGACGACACACCCATTGCTGTTCTACATAAATGACGACACACCCATTGCTGTTCTAACTAAAGCCTTCATTCCCAACCTTTGCTATTATTCTTACTCCCAAACAGAATATAAAATATCGCGTTTCGGTAGTGATCTTCTTTGTTTGTGTTTGTTTCGTGCGACACTGATAACACCCAGTATTTAGATACATGGAGCGAACATCAACAAACAAAGCAAGCAACAAGAAATCAACATTTCATTTACACAGCACTTCCCAGTTTCATCTCTCATTATTGCAACATACGTCTTCATTGGAATACCGGTCAATATGACGGTAGGTGGCAAGAACCATTGAGGCTTAGTCTGAAAAGTGTTCCTTGTTACAGTTTCTTCATTTAACAAGACCCGCTTGCTGCCAGAGCTACTGAGTTTAGTACTCTGTGCACACGTGAGTTGTGTTTTTCATCCGGATCGTGTTTCGATAACTTACGATGAATGATGATATCGTATGACGAAAGACAGTTCAGCTGCCGCTTGGCCTTATGTCTTTTGGCGTGTGCTGTAGCTGCTATGATGAGGACTACAGCAGCCTTTCTTTGTTTGGATCATTCAATGAAATGAGATGTTAATTCGGATGATTCTATCGACACGGGCGGTTGAGCAATTAATGATTTTAATTTGTTTGCAGTGATACCGGGCCCTTCCACTAACCATAACCATAACAATATCTCAGTAGTTTGTCGTTGATACATTAGTTGATTTTCTCATTTATGTCTTTCCAGGATGATAAAAGAATACAACTTTTATGGTTTTAACTTTTTATAGTGCACCACTGGAACTCTCCGATTTGCCAATCTTGATTCTCAGATTTTGTTTGTTTGTTTTGTTTTCTTACGAGCATAAACTAATAATATCATCATGTGCCATACTGGTTGACATACCTTCTCCATCTATCACCGCGTCTCTACCCCTCTCTTCATCAAATCACCCCTAATATCTCCAATGTTATTCCTTCTCCATCTCACCCCCCCCTCCCTCCATATTTACGTCTCCTGACGGCTGCTGTTTCGCTGACAGTTTTTGTGCCAGGGAAATCCCACAATTAAGGACAGCACAGAAGCAGGTCACAGCGTCAGGATTCTCATTCTACTCCCACAGAAAGAGCGCATTTTCACGAAACCCTCCAGGGTCTTCCCCCGAGAACAAAACGAGGGTTTGACACAGTGGTACGGGCATTCGCCTCGTTGCCAAAAAGCGCACAAATGCACGCACACACACGCACAAGCATTCATAAAGCGGTGGGTACCAGCTGACGGCTTGTGATTATAACAAGTTGTTACGTGTGCCACAAAGTTCATCTCGCTCGTCCCCTTGAAGAAAATGGTTTCAAGCAAAGGCTTTGTTGGATAGAAGACAACGACTTGGGTCACCCATCCCCTTTAGAAGCTTAAAAAAAAACTGAAATTACAATATCACACGAGTTCAAAGATAACAAAAACATCGAGATCCTTGCGTGGTCGGAAAATAAGAGATCGTGGGAAGAAAGATAAAAAAAAAAAATACAGGTAAATAATTTAACAGAAAAATCTACCCAGTGGATAAAATGATAAACAAAGAATAGTTACGATGGACAGGACGTTTCGAAAATCAACTAAAAGCACTGCTAGACAAGCTCTCACCTGGAACCGGTAGGGAAACAGGAAACATGGAAGAATTTTTTTTTAATCGAAAAGAGACTCTAAGATCATCTGAGATAAATGAAATCTGGGAAGGTAAGAAAGAAAGGACATACATGATTGCAGGAGCTCTTCCTTTATGTGTATGGTCCACTTGTATAAGTTGAGGTATTACAGAATAGAACCTACTAAATAGGGCGGCAGACAGAATGAAAATATAAAACATGCTAATTTACGACTTTTACACAAAAGTTCTAACGATTTCTTCTTCTCCATTTTTCCTGATTAAGATGTTGTTGTTTACAATATTTGCGATCTTATTAAATTCGTCATGCCGTGTCTTTTTTCTTCCTTTCTGTTGTTTTTCTTGTCTAAATGAGCTCAGCTTTCTCTCTCTTTAATAAACAAACCAAAATGAACAACCTGGCTAGCCTATATCGACGTGGCGTTGCGGTTTTGCCTTCCTCCCGGAGAGTCACAACCCACTCAATTTCACATGATGTCTTCGAGGCTATATTAGACCCAATTACCATGGAAAATCGAGAAAACTGGATTGTTTCTTCAATATAGTAAGGTAACATTCATTAATTGTTCTCTCAAGCCACGTTACATAGGACGGAAGTCATAGATCTCCATGATTGACAATCTGTTGCTAATTCTTGTAGTTCTTGTTTCTTAGTCCCATGGTTAAGCCTTCCCTAGTAATTGTTCTCCTTAGCGATTCTCTTGGTCTACCTTGTTTCCTTTACCAGATAGTTTCCACATGAATGCCTGATTGGGAAGTCTTTCTTCATTCATTCTCAGCACGTGACCAATGCATTTTCAAGAAACTTCACCTTAAAATACCTCGTACGAAGCTATCACTCCTTGTTGTAAGACATAACGAGTACCTGGCTAAGTGAGTTGCCAAGGTAATCAAAGCAAGGAAAAGAACCCTCACTTCCATAAGCTGTAAGCCAAGCACGATGGCGTCTAAGTAACAATCTAAATAGTGTCGTATCAGTGAGCGCCCAATTTGCACCACTTTCTCTGATTCAAAGGTCTCTCTCTCCCTCTGTCTCTTTATGTGTGTGCCGGGGACTTAAGCGTTGACTTCCTGACATTCATATGTAATATCATCATCAAGTACCGGGCCTGCTGGCGTAGGTGATCATGTCTCCCAACAACTTTCGATATCGACAGTTATTTATACGTAGTATAAGGTACGTAATATATAATAATATAAAATAATATGCCATATATAGTTATCTCCTTGCGCGTGTGTGATTATTATAGTTTTATTTCGGCTCCGTCGCTACCATGTCCCAGTTATAGTAACCCACCATTCAACCATGTCCCAGTTATAGTAACCCACCATTCAACCATGTCCCAGTTATAGTAACCCACCATTCAACCATGTCCCAGTTATAGTAACCCACCATTCAACCACCATGTCCCAGTTATAGTAACCCACCATTCAACCACCATGTCCCAGTTATAGTAACCCACCATTCAACCACCATGTCCCAGTTATAGTAACCCAACATTCAATCACAATGTCCCAGTTATAGTAACCCACCATTCAACCACCATGTCCCAGTTATAGTAACCCACCATTCAACCATCATGTCCCAGTTATAGTAACCCACCATTCAACCACCATGTCCCACTTATAGTAACCCACCTTTCCGCCATCATGTCCCAATTATAGTAACCCATCTTTCCGCCATCGTGTCCCAGTTATAGCAACCCACCTTTCCACCATCATGTCCCAGTTATAGTAACCCACCACCATGTCCCAGTTATAGTAACCCACCACCATGTCCCAGTTATAGTAACCCACCACCATGTCCCAGTTATAGTAACCCACCACCATGTCCCAGTTATAGTAACCCACCACCATGTCCCAGTTATAGTAACCCACCACCATGTCCCAGTTATAGTAACCCACCACCATGTCCCAGTTATAGTAACCCACCACCATGTCCCAGTTATAGTAACCCACCACCATGTCCCAGTTATAGTAACCCACCACCATGTCCCAGTTATAGTAACCCACCACCATGTCCATTATAAACTTGAAAGAAGAACCCGCCTGACAAGGCCGGTCCTGACAACAAACACCACATCAGCAGACATGGCTGCAGGGCGTGCGCTCACACTCGTGCTAGCCTAAGATTTTTCTGCTCAACCACTACTCGTCAGCATGGACGAGCTTTGTCGAGTAGAGCAAATGCAAGGGCCCCTGAAGGAGGGAGACAAGAATTGAAATTTCGAGTGGCTCTTTTTTTTTCCTTTTAAAAAAAGGGGGGGGGGAAGAGAGAGAGAGAGAGAGAGAGATAGAAAGAGAGAGAGAGAGAGAGAAAGAGAGGGATTTGGTGGTAGTGAAAGCACAGATATGGACGGTATAACGCCGTGAGACGCAGGGGAGGGGATGCATAATTAATAAGGCCGTGTCGTTTGAGGTTCGCGTCTGTGTTTTTGGAGAGGTGCAGTTAGTTCACAGTTGTTTGTCAGTGATACTTTAGATGGTTTGCTTAAACGTGACTCTTCATGAAGACATAACGCACGTGCTTCTGTTATTACAAAGTAATTTGAATAATCTGTATCTTAAAAATACTGTGCATGTAATTTTTGACAACAGAAACAAGGAAAAGAGTTCTTAAATGTTATGTAGAGCCAGTCTTAACATATGGATGTGAATCATGGACAATTGGACAACAGACAAGAAAATCAATGGAGGCTGTAGAAATGTGGTTTTACAGAAAAATGTTGAGAATAGCATGGACAGCTAAGATGAGATATGAAAACGTTCTGAAAGAGGCCAAAGCAAAGAGAGAGCTAATTTCCAAAATTAGGAAGTAACTATGATTCTTTGTGAGGCACAATCTGATCAACAGCAGACTACTTCTACATAACGAGGAACAATCTGTTCAACCGTAGACTACTTCTACCTAACGAGGAACGATCTTCTCAACCGTAGACTACACCTGCTTAACGAGACTCTATCTGTTCAACTGTAGACTACTTCTACCTAACGAGGGACACAGTAGACTACTTCTACCTAACGAGGAACACCGTAGACTACTTCTACCTTACGAGGGACACCGTAGACTACTTCTACCTAACGAGGAACACCGTAGACTACTTCTACCTTACGAGGGACACCGTAGACTACTTCTACCTAACGAGGGACACCGTAGACTACTTCTACCTAACGAGGGATACCGTAGACTACTACTACGTAACGAGGAACACCGTAGACAACTTCTACCTAACGAGGAACGATCTTCTCAACCGTAGACTATTTCTACCTAACGAGGGACACCGTAGACTACTTCTACCTAACGAGTGATACCGTAGACTACTTCTACCTAACGAGGAACACCGTAGACAACTTCTACCTAACGAGGAACGATCTTCTCAACCGTAGACTATTTCTACCTAACGAGGAACGATGTGCTCAACCGTAGACTACTTCTACCTAACGAAGAACGATCTGCTCAACCGTAGACTACTTCTACCTAACGAGGGACACCGTAGACTACTTCTACCTAACGAAGAACGATCTGCTCAACCGTAGACTACTTCTACCTAACGAGGAACGATCTGCTCAACCGTAGACTACTTCTATCTAACGAAAAACGATGTGCTCAACCGTAGACTACTTCTACCTAACGAGGAACGATCTGTTCAACTTCAGACTATGTCTAGGTCATATTTGACAGTGATTGTCATTGCAAAGAAACTGTACTTACAACTCTATTGTTATTAATTATAGTTATCATGTAACCGCTGTGAGTACATTTAAAGTTATGTAATCACTGTGAATACATTGAAAGTTATCATGTAATCACTGTGAATACATTTAAAGTTATCATGTAATCGCTGTGAATACTATACGCACAAGCTAATGAGGTCTTCTTTAATTGATGTGCATACATTACCCTACCACCAGAACAGTACAGCTACACAAGGCCCACCAGTACAATACATCTACACTACATCCATCAGTACAGTACAGCTACAATAGACCCATCAGTACAGTACAGCTACACTAGACCCATCAGTACAGTACAGCTACACTAGATCCACCAGAACAGTACAACTACACTAGACCCATCAGAACAGTACAGCTACACTAGACCCATCAGTACAGTACAGATACACTAGACCCATCAGAACAGTACAGCTACACTAGACCCATCAGAACAGTACAGCTACACTAGACCCATCAGTACAGTACAGATACACTAGACCCACCAGAACAGTACAACTACACTAGGCCCACTAGAACAGTACAGCTACACTAGGCCCATCAGAACAGTACAGCTACACTAGACCATCAGAACAGTGCAGCTACACTAGACCCATCTGAACAGTACAGCTACACTAGACCCACCAGAACAGTACAGCTACACTTGGCCCACCAGAACAGTACAGCTACACTTGGCCCACCAGAACAGTACAGCTACACTTGGCCCACCAGAACAGTACAGCTACACTTGGCCCACCAGAACAGTACAGCTACACTAGGCCCATCTGAACAGTACAGATACACTAGACCCATCTGAACAGTACAGCTACACTAGACCCATCAGAACAGTACAGCTACGCTAGGCCCATCAGAATAGTACAGCTACACTAGGCCCACCAGAACAGTACAGCTACACTAGGCCCATCAGAATAGTACAGCTACACTAGACCCTTCAGAACAGTACAGCTACACTAGACCCATCAGAACAGTACAGCTACACTAGATCCATCAGAACGATTCAGCTACACTAGATCCATCAGAACGGTACAGCTACACTAGATCCATCAGAACAGTACAGCTACACTAGACCCACCAGAACGGTACAGCTACACTAGACCCATCAGAACAGTACAGCTACACTAGATATCCATCAGAACAGTACAGCTACACTAGGCCCATCAGAACAGTACAGCTACACTAGACCAATCAAAACGGTACAGCTACACTAGATCCATCAGAACGGTACAGCTACACTAGATCCATCAGAACGGTACAGCTACACTAGATCCATCAGAACAGTACAGCTACACTAGACCCACCAGAACGGTACAGCTACACTAGACCCATCAGAACAGTACAGCTACACTAGACCCATCAGAACAGTACAGCTACACTAGACCCATCAGAACGGTACAGCTACACTAGACCCATCAGAACGGTACAGCTACACTAGACCCATCAAAACGGTACAGCTACACTAGACCCATCAGAACGGTACAGCTACACTAGGCCCACCAGAACAGTACAGCTACACTAGACCCATCAGAACGGTACAGCTACACTAGACCCATCAGAACGGTACAGCTACACTAGACCCATCAGAACGGTACAGCTACACCAGGCCTAGAAGGTTTAAGTCCACATATCACCATCATTGAGTGCCGTCTCCACATCGAAGGTTGGCTACCATGGAGAGCCATTCCGCTGTCTCTTGCTTTGATAGTGCAGGTTGTTATCGGCTGACTTGTCCATCTTATATTATTCGCCCATGTTAGTTTTGGTCTGCCTCTGCCACCTTATATTTTCCTTCCAATATTACTTTTAGCAGGCTATTGTGTCTTAACATGCTCCAAAAATCTGATTTTGTTTTGTTTGAATTGTGCTTAGTAGTTATCTTTTATTTTTAGTTGTTTTAAAACTTCATCATTTGTTTTCTTTTCTCTTTCAATCCAATTCTTCATATTCTGCTTTAAATGCACATTTCAAAGGCTTCAATTTTCTGTTCTGTTTTCTTGTTTAATGTGTTTCTGCACCATACAGGATGTTGAGAAGATATAACATTTTGCTGTTCTTAGTTTTTAGTTCTGGTGTTATTTGTTTGATGTTAGTATATTTCTCATGGCATTAAAATTCATCATCATCACCATTGGGTGCCTTCTCCGCATTGAAGGTTGGCTAACATGGAGCGCCATTCCACTCTGTCTCTTGCTTTGATGGTGCAGATTGTCATAGGCTGACTTGTCCATCTTTTGATGTTACTCGTCCATGTTAGTCTTGGTCTGCCTCTGCCACCTTGTATTTTCCCTTCTAATATTACTTTTATTAGACTGTTGTGTCTTTTAACATGACCAAAAAATTTCATTTGTCTTGCTCTAATTGTGTTTAGTAGCTCTTTTTTCACCCTTAGTCGTTCTAAAACTTCCTCGTTTGTTTTCTTTTCTTTCCATCCAATTCTACCTATTCTTCTAAAATTACTTTTTGTTATTCCTATTCTTTTGTTTATTTCAGTTGTACATTTTATATCACTGGTTATAGTATGTCCAAGGTTGTAGTTCTGAACAGTCTCCAGGTCTGTTCCAAATATCATTTCTTTAACAAAAATATTCCATAATTTCTAATGAGTTCAATCAAAGACGTATTTCAGCTCAGATAGTTAAACTATATCGGGTATTTGAACCTCATCTGCACCCATTGCCGGGTCTACGCCTTGCTCCCCAAGAGACAGGCATGCTCTACATAACCAAATCACAAAGATCAGGCGGCCCAATTATTACAGCCAATGAAACACTACACCAGGAATGAAGAACAGCAATGCCATAGCGGCCATGAAATATGAAGGGGAAGTAAACCTGTTGTAAAAACTTGATTTCATCTTCCTGGCTGTAAAGGGAGACAACAATCAAGCTTTCTGATCCAGATCAGTCACGTGGGATGCAATGGTGGTCTAAAGCACGAGGCAAAAAGGCTGTGTGCGTGTCCAATTCGGGTGTAAGGCAATTAAATTGGAACACAAAAGACGGATGGTGAAAATAGGCCAGAGATAAAGAGAAAAAGGATGAAAAGGAAGTCATTCGTGTTATTATGACAAGTACACCAGAACTATACCAGGTATCAAGTACTCTATACTTGCCACGTGCCGCTTATAGTTCAGAGCCGTACCAAGTACAATCCCCACGCCGCTAGTACTTCAATTCCGCACCGGGTTCGTTCGTTCGTTCGCTTTCGTCAGCTTTGACCTCTGACGAAGTCCCACCCACTCAATTTTGTGGGACTGAATTTTGCGTGTAAAGTCTGTTTTATCCCATTACAGGATGCCCCTCGCCATGCAGGCAGATTTACTCCGACTTCAGAGGTACTAATTTTTAGGGAATTAGTAAAACCCAGGTGTCCTCGCCAGGGTACGAACCCCGGCTGTTGCCGTGGTAAGCCAACCGCCTATCGATTGCGCTAACCGGACACCCTCCGCACCGGGTAATATCTGTCCCTTGCCGCTAGTACTTTAGATTCGCATCGGGTAGCAAGTACCTGCCGTGAGATGCAAGTACTCTAGATCGATACAGGACACCAAATGCCAGCCCCTTGGCGCTAGTGCTCTAGATCCGCACCGGGCATCAAGTACCTGCCGCTAGTGATTTAGATCGGCACAGGGCGTCTAGTACCTTCCCCTTGCAGCTAATGCTCTAGATAGGCGCCGAGCATCAAGTACCTGCCCCTAATAGGCGCCGAGCATCAAGTACCTGCCCATTTCCACTAGAGATTTAGATCGGCATTGGGAACCAAGTAATCTAGCTAGGCATCTCTGGCCCACTGTACTACATAAATATATACCACATCCTTTAGACCAGCTCGCATGCCAAGCACTTTAGGCCGACCACGGGTACCCAATTTTAGAACCACAACGAGTGCAACAAGTCTATGTCAATGGACGTGAGAAGGAGAGTTCAGCGGTGTTATATAGAGTCACTTCTGACATATCGGGGCGAATCATGGACAGAAGACAAACAAATGAAAAGAAAATTAGAGTCTACAGATATAGGATTTCTAAAAATAATTGTTATGAGCTCCCTGTATACATAAAAAGATGAATGAGAAAATTCCCAAAGAGACCAAAGCAAAAAGGAAGCACCTAAGACACATCAGAAAGAAAAAATCAACATTTCTCGGACACATCATGAGAAGAGTAAAGTCGGAATACTTGGTTACAACTGGCAAAATAAAAATAAAGATCGCGGACGACAAAGAGAGAACACACAGGATAGCGTGGAGCCATGGCACGAAAAAACAGTCAACAGAATTGAAACGATGTACTGTAGATAGAAATTGTGGAAGGACATGATCGCCTACGCCAACCGGTGTGGCACATGATGATAACCAATATCTTTATGCCCGTCATATGTGTCAGGTAGCAAAGAATTCACCCACTTGTAGAAAACAATAAAACTGGAGGTAACTAATCGTTACTGATAGCATGGGCAATGAAACCCCGCCTTCCCCCCAATGCTATCATCAAGATTGACATTAAAGAACATTGAATATCAAAGCTCAAAAATATGAACTCTTCACTCATACAAAAGAACAATTACAACAAAAGACATAATATAGAATCAACCAAAACCAATTTAGAACACGGGAGCATAAATTACAAAGAAAGACAGATATTTGAAGAGAGGTCTGAAAATAAAACCCGACAAACAGAATACATTATTATGTAATTTATGTTTGTATCGCGCTTCGGGTTTTCCCAGTGATATAATTGTGTTATTTGTTGCTATTGGCTAAAAGGATAAAAGGCATGGCAACGTCACAGCTGAAATGTAACTGAATTATAAAAAAAAAAAAAACATGTCGAATATGTAAATAAGATAATGTATAGATGTAGTAATGGGTGATTGCTTGCGTGGATTCGTCAAGTACCGGGCCTGCTGGCGTAGTTGATCATGTCTCTCCACAACTCCCGATCTTGACAGTTATTTATCATTTATGATGTTTACCTTATGTCAAGCCATTCTCTTAAGCTGTCTGGTAACTTTTCTCTTTGCTTCCCTCTATCTCTTCATTCTTCAATTTCCAGTTGTTACAATATACTCCAGCTGTTCCCTTCTCATTACATGGCCAACAAATGATGATTGTTTCTTCCTAATATTGGAAATTAGCTCTCTTTTTCTTTTGGCCTCTTTCAGAACGTTTTCATTACTCTTCTTAGCTGTCCATGGTATTCTCAAGATTCTTATATAAAATCACATTTCTACAGCATCCAGTGATTTTCTTTTCCGTTATCCTTTTGTCCATGATTCACGCCTATATGTTAAGATTTGCTCTACATAACATTTACGAACTCTTTCACTTGTTTCTTTTGGCAAAAATGAATAGCACAGTATCTTCCTCATTCTGTGTGTGTGTGTGTGTGTGGAAAGCTGCTTTTGCCTAAGCCATTCTCTCCTCTGTTGTACATCTACCATCTGAGGTTAACATTGTTTCCATATATTTAAATTCATTTACCTGTTTCAATATTGTTCCATTTGTATTTAGTGTGCATTGCGATGATGTCTATTTCTTTGTTGCTACCATTACTTATGTCGATTTGCTATTGAGGCTGAGTTCTTTATTTTTGCTTTCCTTCACTAAAAGGATTAGTGAAGCAAAACTGGTCAAAACCCTACCACTCTTACTTCACCTGGTTCCTGTGAAAGCAGACTAACCAGCCAAAGCCAACTTTAGATTGACTAAGTCCCGCGACCAGAAAAGAAAATAGGAAAATCCACCAAACAGCGTGACATGTTCAATATGAGACCTATAGACGTCTGACGTCACCCCACAGACAACCATCCCTGCTCGCAAAACTAAAAACGTCACACCAGTAGGTCGTTTTCCAGGAATTCCCGCTCAGCCAACATCATCATCGTCATCGAGTGCCTTCTCCGCAAAGAAGGTTGGCTACCATGGATCGCCATTCTACTCTGTTTCTTGCTTTGATGGTGCAGGCTGTTATAGATTGACTTGTCCATCTTTTGATGTTACTTGTCCATGTTAGTCTTGGTCTGCCTCTGCCTCTTTTATCTTGTATTTTCCCCTCCAATATTACTTTTAGTAGGCTGTTGTCTTCACATGGTGTGAACACCGTGTACAGCGGAAAGATAAAATACCATGGGTAAGGATGAACACCATGTACAGCGTAAAGATAAAACACCATGGGTATGGATGAACACCGTGTACAGCGTAAAGATAAAATACCATGGGTAAGGATGAACACCGTGTACAGCGTAAAGATAAAATACCATGGGTAAGGAAGAACACCGCGTACAGCGTAAAGATAAAATACCATGGGTAAGGAAGAACACCGCGTACAGCGTAAAGATAAAATACCATGGGTAAGGAAGAACACCGCGTACAGCGTAAAGATAAAATGCTATTTCTTGAGAAGAATGTGGGCAACGTCATGTCTGTTGTTTAGATAATAGAACAAAGCATGAAGAGTCTAACTTCTGCGTTTGAAGTAAGGAACAGAGCACGGCAGAGAGAACCAATCAGAAAGAAGCGTGGCGTTTAAGAGCCGTGCTGAAAATACGAGCATGTGTATACGAAGAAATTATTATTGAGAAGAAACGCTGTCGAGCCGCAGTTTGTGTTCAGTTTTCTTGTTGGTCGCGAGAAGAGAAAAAAAAAACGTAAAAAAAGAAAGTACAAACGGTCAAGGCAAAAGGTGCCATTCTGACAGACAACAGAAAATGATTGATAGGTCAGAAGTCTGGTATGGCAGGAATCTTTCTCTTTTTGTGACATTCACCCGATGACTGCTAAAGGAATGGATCATTCCCTTCGTCGTCCGTCCTTACAACGACGTTAAGTTGGCGTAGATGTGTTATGTTGTGCTTTCTTTGCGCCTCTCGACCCAACAGATCCGACTTCAGCACGACCGATGACAGTCGTTTGGAACCGTCGCCAACTTGTTGACAGTTTTCCATGCCATCTCACCAAGTTACAATCTTCTCTGTTTGTCGTCCCTCATCTTTTCTCCTAGTGTTTTATCTGTTGTAACCAAGTATTCCCATTTTTCTCTTCTCATGTCGTGCACGAAAAATGTCGATTGTTTCTTTCTGATGTCTTTTTATGAGCTCCCGTTTTTTGTGTTGGCCTCTTTGAGAATGTCCTCGTTGGTCTTTTTAGCTGTCCAGGGAACTTTCAACATTCTTCTGATAAATTCCATCTCTGTGGTCTCTAATCGTCTTTTCATTTGTTTGTCTACTGTCCATGGTTCGCTTCCATAAATCAGAATTGGTTCTATATAGCACCGATGAACTCTCCTTCTCACTACTATCACCAAGACTTTAGATAGAAAATTAAATGCAGTTGAAAGCAAATATCTTCGTAAAATCTAAAAGCATAAGCTGGAAAGAACACATTTTAAAAGAACAGATAAGAGAAGAATCAAAACAAGAATACGTGTCGAGGTTTTATAAGAAGAAGGCGTTGAAAATACATCGGTCATGTGCTGAGAGTGAATGAAGACTTCCCCGTCAGGCATTCATGTGGAAATCATCTGGTAAAAGAAACAAGGTAGACCAAGAGAATCGCTATGCAGAACAATAATCAAGTAAAGCTCAACCATGAGACTAAGAAAACTAAGATCTACAAGAACTAGCAGCAAGTTGTCAATCGTAGAGAACTAGAGTTCCGTCATATATGCCGTCTTCGGTTCGAGAGGAAAAAGAAATGAATGAATTGTGAACTTTCTCATGAATGAATTGTGAAGTTTCTCATGAATGAATTGTGAACTTTCTCATGAATAAATTATGAACTTTCTCATGAATAAATTGTGAACTTTCTCTTTGTTTCCTACTTTTCTCTTCCAAATGGGAATGATTATTTCCAGCCAGTAGATGTTTGTCGTTGTACCCGTGCAGCATTGACAATTCTATGTAACCATCAACTGTGAAACTCTCCTGCTGCTGTCTGCTCCTGCCGATTTGTGTTTCACCGACTGTTTAACCACACTTCCGACCTCTGACAGTATTTCTGGTGCTAGTGACGTCATTTCCTGGTCTTGTGTTACTATATTCTGAATCTCGACCAGGGGATTGCGAAACTCTTGAAGTATTCCCTCCATCTGTTAGTTATTTATACTGGATCTATTAGAGAATTTCCATTTGGGTCATTCATTATCTCTGTTGGGCTATATATTTCACCTGTTTCTCTTATACTGCTGTTTTGAAACCTAAAAAAGTTTTAACAGCCATTCTTCTATTTTCTGTTGATGTCTCACAGAAACATTGCCATGATTCCTCTTTCGCTACTTTGATTATTTTGTTAGTTTCTCTGCATTGAATCCTGTAATTTATATAATTTTCCTCATTTTGTGACTGTATCATAAGCTTATATAAGTGTTTGTGTCTTCTTAACCGCGTCTTTTACTTCATCACTACACTATGGTGTTTGTTCTCATTTTGGTTTTTTTCCACACTTCCTTTTCCAAAATAATTCCTCTGCGCCCCCTTTTTTTTAAAGTTGATTTATATTTTCTATTCCTCCTCCTCCACATTACTCGCTTCTGGTGGTAGTTGTTTACGTGTTTCTACCGTCTGTTGCAACTGTTCTTTTATTCTCTAATTTGCAAGGATTGCCAGCTTAGTATGGCCTTGATTTTTATTCGACATTTTCCTTTTCTTTTTGAGTATGTCTATTCTGGCTGTTAGCATTATAATCTTATAATCTGTTTCGCAGAGGCTGCTTTGTATTGCTTTTTCATCTAGAATGTTGTATCTTCCTTTCACTCATGTTAGAATATAATCAATGTGACTTTTACCATTAATATTGTTCCACTTATACCATGTGTAACGTTGTGTTTCTCTGTGATCATAGAAGGTGTTTTGTAACAAAAATCTGGTGTTGGCTACTTAAGCCTAATATTCTTTGACCGCTCTCATTTCTTTCACTGTTCTTTGCAGTATAGGGTCCTAGATACTGTTCATTATCTTTACAATCTGACAGCTCTTCAACAAAATTAATCCTTCTCTTCTTCTGTATAATTATAATGGCAAGGTATATATATATATATATATATATATATATATATATATATATATATATATATATATATATTGTATATATGGATTTCCGGTCAATATGGCGAATAGGCAGCAGAAACAACTGAGTCTCTGTCTGAAAAGTGTTCCTTGTTACAGTTTCCTTATATTCCAAGTCCAGCATGCTGCCAGAGCTAATGAGTTTAGTGCTCTGTGCACACCGTGAGCTGTGTTTTTCATCTGGATCGTGTTTCAATATTTCGATTGTTTACAATGAATGATGATATCGTGTAACGAAGGACAGTTCAGCTGCGTTCACTTTCGGTGCCGTTTGGCCTTATGTCTTTTGGGGTGTGCTGTAGCTGCTATGATGTGGAATGCAGCTGCCTTTCTTTGTTTGAATCCTTCAAAGGGATGAGTTTTAATTCGGAAGATTCCACTGGCATTGGCGGTTGAGGAATTACGGATTTTAATTCGTTTGCAGCGATACTGGGGCCTTAGACTAACCATAAACATGTGTATATATGTTATCGCTTGCTGAACTCTTGATTGTTACCATTATTATTCTAACTGAATGGTTGTGGATGTCTAGAATGATGGTTGTTATTCCCGGATCTACGATAAGTCCTACTCCGCTTTTTTGCCCTTGTTCCTCCCGAAATAATAAACATATATCCTTTATGAGCTTTCTTACTCCCACTTCCTTGAGTCTTACGTTAGCTACTCCTAATATTTTAGTTCCTCTCTTTTCTATTTCCTCTATAATTTCTACTAACTTGCTTCCCAGGTTTGCCGTATTCAGTGTTCCTATCTCGTTGTTAACACTTAGTTCTGATCTTTCCTATCTTGTTGTTCACGCTTAGTTCTGATCTTTCCTATCTTGTTGTTCACACTTAATTCTGATCTTTCCTATCTCGTTATTCACACTTAGTTCTGATCTTTCCTATCTCGTTATTCACACTTAGTTCTGATCTTTCCTATCTCGTTATTCACACTTAGTTCTGATCTTTCCTATCTCGTTATTCACACTTAGTTCTGATCTTTCCTATCTCGTTATTCACACTTAGTTCTGATCTTTCCTATCTCCTTAATCACACTTAGTTCTGATCTTTCCTATCTCGTTATTCACACTTAGTTCTGATCTTTCCTATCTCGTTATTCACACTTAGTTCTGATCTTTCCTATCTCGTTATTCACACTTAGTTCTGATCTTTCCTATCTCGTTATTCACACTTAGTTCTGATCTTTCCTATATCGTTATTCACACTTAGTTCTGATCTTTCCTATCTCGTTTGGAGACCCGGCTTGTTGCGAACTAATGAGTGCCCACCCATGGCCATATGTTGCAGCCATCTCCTTATTGGAAATAGTGTAGCAATGGTGACAAAAATAAACAGAATAACTCCCCTATCTGCTTGCTGAGACTGTCACGGGATCATCTTTACTCTACACATGAAGTTGATTAAATCTGTGGATTGTCTTGACTTACCAAAATTCGATTCCAGTTTGTTAACACAGTTGGTATCTCTCATATTCTGATATCTTTAAATAATACATACAAACCTGACAGGTTAACACTCCGATGATCTTCTATCGTCCTTTCGAGCCGAAGACGGCACATAGGGCAGAACCACAATCTCACAAACAGAAACCTTGCGTGCCAAAATAGCACATATTGCGGAGATCACTGCTTCTAAAATCTATGGTTCTGTTTCCATAACAATACTTTTTACAATGACAGCTTGTCAAGCCATCGATCAATCTCCTTAGTCGCCTCTTACGACATGCCTGGAAGGTCACAGTGTCACTATACTTTACTTCCCATAAATATTATTGTGAACGTTTTAAAAACCTAAAGCTTGTTTTTAATTTAAAAAAAAAAAACACATTATACCAGTAACTGGTTTCAAGAGCTGACCACAATGAACTTCAGGCAGGCCCATAGGTGCGTTAACTTTAACATGTTCGTGAATGCTGTGTACAGCTTCGTTCGAAAATTCCCGTAGTTGCAGATTTGGAAGTAAAGCAGTTGTTCTGTTCTTGTCTAAAGAGGTTCAATTAGTAAAGGCTAGTGTCAGCATACAACGTAAATGTCCCGTCAAATGTGTCTGCAAGTCCACTTCAGTATACACGAGTAGCAGTGGTAGCGAGGTGATTAGGTAGCTCCGTCTCCTGTTTTAAGAAAGCTCAATTTCTACATTTTGGAGAATTGATTATTTTTTTC
This sequence comes from Megaustenia siamemsis, assembly GCA_032433765.1. NCBI lineage: Eukaryota > Metazoa > Mollusca > Gastropoda > Stylommatophora > Ariophantidae > Megaustenia > Megaustenia siamemsis. The sequence continues at coordinate 67,511,833 of JAVIAB010000024.1, read as the reverse complement.
CGGACTGATACGATTTTGGAGTACACCCGGAGCTGTAAATTTGCACCAAAAGTGTTCTCAAATTTTGACTCCTGGGTTGTGTCACTCCACCCCCTCCCCTCTCCCTCGTGTTCTCCCAGAGATAATAACATATCCGTTTTTGTCACCCATCGTTGACATATACTCTATTATTCACAACTAACTTCACCGCCGTTACCTTACTGTACCTGAAGTACCGCATTATATTACCGATTTTGTTTCTTTAATTGGAAGACCAATATTGAAACTGTCCCAAGAACACATGTTTCTTTACTCTGTGCTTCTGTCTGTCAACTATTGGTGACTAGATGTTCCAGTTGGCTCGGCTATTTCTTTATTGACTGGCAGCGCTGGTTCTATTTGTTTAAGTCTCAGAATACCAGCGCATGTTTTTGTGAACAACACGAGAAAATGGGGTCAAGGGTTGGAGCAAAACAAAACAAGTGTACACAGAGAAGGGAAACATGATCACTTTTAAGGTTTTTTTTTTAAAAAAAGAGCAATAAAAATAAATTAACGAAACAAAAAATGACGAAGCTGTTAATTAACAGCGAGAATACAAGAATCTATATATGCATGCCATGCTGATTAATGTCCCTTACCAGAAATTGGTGACGTGTAGACATTGTTGGCCCTTGCTACTCCAGTTATTGCCCCTTTGAACAGAAAATGATAATACAAATATAGAAGCTGTGAAATGGTGGTGTCATATGTTATCGTGATATCTTCTTTTAAGTTAGCTACTTCTACTGACAGTTCTCAAGTTTCTTCACAAACATGAAGAACAAGCATGGACTGTTAATACAAGTTGTTTGTGATTGATGCATTTCTTTGTCAGGAATCAAAACATGATTCTTGTCTCCGTCATGTGTCGGTCAATGGTCCAAGCATTCTGATATTAAAGAGAGATAGCACAGTGCACAAAAGAGTGCCACTAAACCCATCTCAGTAATTTAACAAAAGCTCATTAATTATCGTCAAAATGCTAGAAAATTCGTTGAAATTTAACCCAGGATGAAGCATACAGGCTGCTCTTTTCGATTTCCACCTGTCAATAGTTTGTAAGTTCTCCACAATGTTGACACCTATTTATTGTTCATCTTCGATAAGGCTAGATACTCGATCTGTGCTACCTTCAAAGTAGGGGTCATGTGAACACACCAAATTCGATCGCTCTTTACAGGGGTTTTCACATTTTGAATAAATGCACCTTAACCATCAAACAACGGCAACAATGGTTTAATAACAGAATAATATTACATTGTTAGTGAACACTGTTGACATGCATGAACATCATTGACAGAGATCTTAGCCTCTAGTTGCTGAGGACAGCCCTCAATCAGAGGTCTCCAAACTTTGTGCCACTGTGGTGTATTACCATTTTGAAGGAGGCTAACAAGTCGATTTTATAACTCAACATTAGAATTAATGCATTTAACTACTACATAATGTAGTATATGTTACATATTAATGTATTGTTTGCTGTTACTAATGTTACAATCATGCTGGCTTTATGCCTTAAAAAGAATGAAAGTAAAGGGCTAAAGACTAGTATTATTGATCGTTTAGTTAAGCGTACACACACACGAAAGCAGGTCCATATGATCAACTTTTTGCTAAATCAAACATGATTGATTATGCTTTTGGCTAGTCTCAACAATCAAGCTATTCGCCCCCGCCCCCTTCCTTCTTCTGCGTTCTGTTGGGGAAGTTGGACACGTTATCGTGTATTAACTAAACTGTGGCGTACAGCTCTGTCAAAGCCCGACGTTAACATTTCAAGGACGTTATATTAGGGACGAAATATCTGCCTCTCTGAATTATCCTGAAGACAACTTTGTCGTTTAAGTTTTGTAGTTTTATTTTTGTATTTTAAAGTTTTGTATTTTAAATTTTGTGGTTTTATTTTTGTATTTAAGTTTTGTCTGGAGATTGCCAACAGGGACAAAAGTCATCTTCTCCAGGTATTACCATTTCTAGCCCTGTGCTGTTGTCTGTATCTAACATGGTCTGCCTGTGACAAGAAGATATCCATTTCTTAGCAGGAGAACGGCAACATTGTAGTCTTCACATATTTTCTTATTTCAAAGGCCCTCAGTGAATGTCCTCACTATTTGTAAAACGATCGCGGATCACTTGGCATTAAGTAAAGTGAACAATCATGCATGACTTTGCCTTTAATTAGGTGAGAGTGTTCTAAAGCTGAAAAGTAATCTTCGAGGGGAAAATACAAGGTAAAAGAGACAGACCAAGACTAACATGGGCGAGTAACATCAAAAGATGGGCAAGTCAGCCTATGACAACCTGCACCACCAAAGCAAGAGACAGCAGAGTGGCGCTCCATAGTAGTCAACCTTCGTTGCGGAGATGACACTCGATGATGATGATGAACTAAAGCGTTCTTGTTAACAGCATCGCTTTTACTAGATTTAAACACGTGTATAAAATATCTTTGTAAAGAATAAATGAACGAATAAATGAGTCAATGAATATAAGAGCAGTGAATGAATGAAGGGACAAACTGATCAACGAATGAATTAACTGTAGTCTTTTCTAGAACAACCTAGCTGTGACAGATAAGAGACGATGATAAATGGGGGAAAAAAATTTTTTTCTGTCAAATTTGCAGTGGGAATTGTGACAATGAAGGGACTATAGAGTAATTCGTATAAATGCCAAAAGTGAGAATTGTGACAATGAAGGAACTATAGAGTAATTCGTATAAATGCCAAAAGTGAGAATTGTGATAATGAAGGAACTATAGAGTAATTCGTATAAATGCCAAAAGTGAGAATTGTGACAATGAAGGAACTATAGAGTAATTCGTATAAATGCCAAAAGTGAGAATTGTGACAATGAAGGAACTATAGAGTAATTCGTATAAATGCCAAAAGTGAGAATTGTGACAATGAAGGAACTATAGAGTAATTCGTATAAATGCCAAAAGTGAGAATTGTGATAATGAAGGAACTATAGAGTAATTCGTATAAATGCCAAAAGTGAGAATTGTGACAATGAAGGAACTATAGAGTAATTCGTATAAATGCCAAAAGTGAGAACTGTGACAATGAAGGAACTATAGAGTAATTCGTATAAATGCCAAAAGTGAGAATTGTGACAATGAAGGAACTATAGAGTAATTCGTATAAATGCCAGAAGTGAGAATTACCTCAAATGTGAATTTGTTTCTCTCTTAGAACATCCAGAAATCGGATAAGATGTATGTACAAACAACACATGAGGGATGGGGGAAGAGAAAGAGAGAATATGAAAGAGACCTACAGCGAGCATGAGCAGAAACGATTTGATATATAAAATGTCAACACCATGATAATGTTATCATTAAAGCAATTGTAAACTGATATCTGAAAGGATCATCGTACTATTTGGAAAAAAAATGTGCAAAATGTAAAAAGAGCTGCACTATAAGAAGAAAGGAAAACGTGTGATATTTGAAATAACGAGACGCTACACTCGCTATAGAATTAAGAACGAGAGAAGCTGTTCAGCAAGAAAGCATAAGACACAAATAATTTACCAAACTAGTGACTTATTATGACTGTCTGTTACCAATCGTCTGACAAAACGACAGCAGAGGAAAACCAAGAGAGAAAATACTGAACAGCTTATCCAGATAGCATGATAAAAGATCACCGACTGATATTATAACGTACATGAAGGATCGAGTTATGGGGAGAGAGATGATCGCCTACACCAACGACACCTAATGATGATTATATATATATATATATATATATATATATATATATATATATATATATATATATATATATATATATATAAAGTAGCAAAAGATATTTAACAAATAAAAGTACGAAATGAAAATAAAAAAAAAAAAAAAAAAAGAGAAGTAGACCTGGTGATGGAACTGTTAAACGTGCAGCATCTTACTGATGGTGCCCACAAACAGAGCAATGTGGGGAACAGAAACAAACTGTTACTCGAAGGCAAAGCTCCAGACAGCAGCTGGAAGCTGTCAGCAACTCATAGCTGATGGTTTGGCCATGATTGGTGAAGTATAACTATCTAGACCCTACTCCATCTCTTCGTTGTGCCTCTAGAAACAGAATAACCTGTCTATTCTGGGCAAGCGAGTAAGGATTGAATAGGGAAGGCAACCATGTGCCAAAAAATGGCATGCTGTAGTCGGATCTGTCAGACCGAAAGGCGCAAATATCACAGGAAAAACCACAACACACCGTCTACACGCCCCCTTCCTCTTTCCTTCCTCATTTGTCTTTCAGCGTCCAGGGAAGATATAGTTTGCAGACTTTTGCTCTTCTGTTCGCCTCTGCTGCTGATGTGTTTCCTAGTGCTTCTAATATACCACTGATCCATCTTTTTCGTGGTCAACCCTTGGGTCTTGTATTCTCACAACATTTATTGAGGGCTCGTTGTGTTGTGTTTTGATCACTCTGCCTTGTCATGTGGTAAAACCATTGCATATGTTTTTTTTTTTAAATATATATTCTATGACGGGGGCTATTCCTAGCTTTTTTCTCAGTTCTTCATTTCTGATCTTGTTTCTCAGGTTGTTTCCTGTCATTCGTCTGTGAGACAAGATCAGACACGCCCCCTTAACGTCCTTTTAAGGACGGATGACTAATAGATGTATTCCTTTAGTCACCAGATCAACGCAAACAAGTAAACTGTTAATCAGCGCATTATTTTTTTTCAGGTCACGGGGAGAATAACGAAAAGGAATCATCAATTGTGACTAAAATGGTTTGCAAATGGGACCAGAAACTGGACAGAGCAGCCGTTTAAGAAGAAACAATAAAAACAAACAAATTCACACGATACAGATTTGGTTGGCAGGCGGGAGATAAGTTAATCAAAGTCGTGCACCATTTCTCCAACAAGGTGTGGCTTTATAATAACACAAGCGTCTGCAATGCTCAAAGCATATTGATCACTTCGGTGGAGGCCAGGAGAGTTAACGCTCGTGCAGTTTTAGTATACATTAAGTCATGTGATATCACGACTGATAATAATGACTGATATTAGGTATCCCATGCCTCGAGGGTGTCGTTATATTCTCTCTAGCACAGGTTTCACTCTGCGTTTTAAGTGGCGTTTTAGATTTAATTCTGTAAATTATGCAGAATCTGAAGGTGAAGATGCCCTGAATCCACTACACCGGCGATTCTTAAACTATTATTCAGCGCGGACCCCAATTAAGTACGTTTTGTAATCGTGGACCCCATTTAAGTACGTTTTGAAATCGCGGATCCCCCGGATTTAACTTAAACTCAAGATTTGAAACGTCCAAAAGTGCATCCACAATATTGTTTGTGCGTTCATTCATTCATTCACTCTCTCCTTCTTTCCTTTTAGCTAACAGATATTATAATATTCTTGAAGCCTTCGCGAACCACCTATGACGGCAATTCTAACCACTGGGTGGTGGACCACAGTTTGAGAAGCGCTGTACTATATTCCTCTCTTTGCTAAAACTGATATTTTACTAGAGTTGTTCAAACTCAGGGCCCTATACAAGAATATGAAGTATCAACGTATTTCTTGTTGTCTTTTATTACGTCACTAATCTAGTAGATTCATGTTTATGAGAATGAATCGTTTCAGAGATAGATTAATTTGACACTTTCCAGTGCAAAAGTTTGAATTTTTAACCCCCCAAAAATGTGACTAAAATATAAATCTCCTAGACTGCGCCACGTAATAAACTGTAGCATATAAAACACACATGTTATGTTTCTGAAGTTAGCAAATGAGAAAGACAACTAAAGTGTAAGTGATAAACAACTGTACCCAGCATTCAATAAAGTCTTGGCCTCGTTTTGTGTAGCCACTAGTTCTTCTGTTAGATCTGGTTATTTTAAAATATAATTTTGCAACGTGGACTGCACTATCTCAACAATCGAGGGTAGCAACATTATGGTCATGGCAAGACCTTTTGATTTCAACTACACGTCACGGCTGGACAGTCACGGAGCAAAATTCTTTAAAACAAACATTCAGATAGATTATCATTGGTCGCATGTCCTTTAGAGAACGTTGCATTCACAACTCGTCTGAAAGAATACTTCGTACCTAGCCAGATCTCTCACTTCTATTGTCATCTTCAAGATCTCCTTGATGTATTGATACCACCACCTTGGTCTGCCCCTGACGCGTCGCCCAGGAACAATGCCTTCCATTATTGTTCTTTCCAGCCCGCCGTTGTGTCTTTTGATATGGCCATAGTATTTTAATTTCCTCTGTAGAATGGTGGTTATAAGCCTTGTATTTTTTATGTTTAAATCTTTTAGTATGTCGTCATTGTTTTTTTTTTTCACCATCTATGGTATCTTAACGATTATTCTGTAGCATTTTGTTTCGAATGAATCAATTTTCTTTCTTGCTGTTTGCGAGATAGTCCATGATTCACAACCATATGTTGCTATCGGGAAGATACATACCCTCAGTAATTTTAATTTCACTACTTTGCTGGTGATGTACCACATGTTCTTTCATGACCCGTAATGTTTGTGTTGCTGTTGCTAATCTAAAACAGTCAGACCAGGAAGGCGGCAGCAAGACTCTACACTTCAGTTAAACTTTTAAAACAATAAACAGCTATAAGTAAGACTTTATCATATTTCTGTAAATTAAAAAAAAAAAATTGTAATTTAAAAAAGGCAAGACATTATAATAAACGGCTGCAAGACTTTAGAATAAACGGCTGCAAGACTTTATAATAAACGGCCGCAAGACATTATAATAAACGGCCGCAAGACATTATAATAAACGGCCGCAAGACATTATAATAATCAGGTCAAGATTTTACTGCCACGCCAACTTCTCTAGCTGTCACGGCAAGAATGTACAAAAAAGTATTTTGGTTTTTTAAAAAAAAACAGGCATGGCAATATATAATAACACATTTATCATACACAACTTCATAATGAACATTCACGGCAAGACAAGCTATTTAATTATCACACCGTGGGCCCTGTGTGTTAATTAGTTACACATCGTGTGGCAGTTGTCTGGACGCACCTGTGTTGCACTATGTGTGGTAGACAAAACTGAGGTAACAAGATGCTGTGAAGTTAATTTACTGCATGCTCATGCTGAAGTGTATTAGACAGGTGCCGAGCATGTGGTCGCGGGTAAAATTGTATCTGAGGGTGAGTAAATGAGGGAAAACTAGCAAGCACTCTGGTATTTACACGTAATGTCAAATATATATATATATACACAATATTTATTATAATATATATTTAAACATATTTTTTTTTTAATTACATTATTAGAAAGTGGGCTATGTGACATTTTGATAAAATCGCGAGTGTAAGTTACAGAAGCTAATGGTTAGAGGCGGGAAAAACTGGACATATAAGAAACGATATCTAAAGAAATTTCGTGCACATTGATAACGGCCAAAATATCAAAGATGATTAAGTTGTAAATAAAACATAATAACTCATGTTTGTAATTCATCTGTAGATAAGCACTAGTTTACTGCCGCATGCTATTACAAACTAATAATACTATAATGCAATGGAATTAATTTTACGGTAATGAATACAGTATTCCGTTGTCTGTTATATGTAAAGATACGCATCGAGTCAGTGCTTATATTGATATCTTAACTGGTTTCACTTTTCCTTGGGAATGCTCTATGACAGTACTCTAACGGCACATCACACAAAGATGATAACCAGGTCGTATATTTATTTTTACAAGTTGTCTGTCACATCCCTCCTCATTTGTCTCTAGCAGCTCACTTCAGATAAGTATCAGCCTGGATCTATTAACCAATTTTCTTGCAGTTGTGCGCTGTCAAATTGGCCCCAACCCGAAGGAAAACAAATAGAAATACACCCTTTTCCGTTGTGAATGTCCGTGTCTCGTACTGTGATCAATGCAGAGCAGATGCTATTTTAGGATTCATTTTAAATATTAAAAGCAGATAAATAAATATGCCGTGAAGTATAGATACATTTGTGCAATGGTAGACCATCGGCTTCTCACGTGCGGGCATTCTTAAGCAAATATAGGGAGGTAATTAGCAAGAGCGTTCAACATGCGGGCCGATGTATGTTTTGTGTTAATACTAGTTATGGTTCCTTATCTGAGGAATGACGTTCACGCACGTGTTTCTGACGTATATGTTATGGTGTTGTTGTTAGACCATACAAAAGGCATGCCACCGTGCAGAATGGCATTATGGGTAATATTACCAGTTGGGCTAGAGCAGGAGGAGTAATAACCGCTCCAGACATTTAACAATATTTAGGTCAGGACACGGGAAGCCTGGCCCTGCCTTGAGTGATCCCTGGGACATGGTAACTGCTGAAAAAAAGGTAATTGGTGAGTTAAACACAAGATGAATGGTGAGTTAAACACAAGATGAATGGTGAGTTAAAGAATAGTGAGTTAAACACAAGAAGAATGGTGAGTTAAACACAAGAAGAATGGTGAGTTAAACACAAGATGAATGGTGACTGCTAAGTTATTATGAACACGCCAGACTTGCGTGAATTGTGAGTTCTTATAAACGTTGACGTAAACGTTAAAGAAAAATGGTGGTTGGTAAAATATTAACGTAATACAGGTGTTTGTTACTGAAACTTTAGTTGATGTATGACTATCCAGGAAGAAAGAGAGTACACACATTTCTTCTATTAATCATTCAAAGTGATTAGAAGATGCTGTATTTCAACATTTTCAAATGTTGGTGGTTACAAATTGAATATTGCATCCCCAGAAGCTCTCAGATTAGCCAATCTTTGTTCTTTTTTAACGAGCACTAACTACTAAAAGATCTTTCATACATACCACATTAACTACTGAAAGATCTTTCATACATACCACATTAATTACTGAAAGATCTTTCATACATACCACATTAACTACTGAAAGATCTTTCATACATACCACATTAACTACTGAAAGATCTTTCATACATACCACATTAACTACAAATTTGACATTTTGTGTATAGCGTCACAAACTTAAACCCCTTTCATAAAGCACCAATTAAAAAAAAAATACGTGGAATGTACAAGACTCAATATATTTTCGTACATAAATGATGCACAATTTATAATATTGAAACTAAAATGCCACTTTGAGTTTTAAACAAACAGCCGTGGTAAACACACACAGAGCGAGAGAGAGAGAGAGAGAGAGAGAGAGAGAGAGAGAGAGCGAGAGAGAAGATGTGGTGAATTATTAATTACTTTTAGAATTAAAAAAATTAAAGGAATAGTGTCTGGTGAGTTGCTCTTTTGGTGTAACATGGACCTACAACACATTGGTTCTAGTATGTCGCTATTAACTTGTAGACAGAGTAATCATGATTGTTCAGCTGTTATTAGCGTGTGAGCATTAGACAAATAGTGTTGTGTCAGTTGTTACCGAGTAAACATAACGAAAAATGTCACTACCGGTCGCTTTTCTTAGAGATTGGTGAACCCGACTACTCACTGTGTTTGGTGAATATTGAGCTTGTCAGTAGGGAATACGTTTGGTTTGATGAATTACTGAAGGAGCGTGGTTCTAAAATAAGTTTGGTTTGATGAATTACTGAAGGAGCGTGGTTCTAAAATAAGTTTGGTTTGATGAATTACTGAAAGAGCGCGGTTCTAAAATAAGTTTGGTTTGATGAATTACTGAAGGAGCGCGGTTCTAAAATAAGTTTGGTTTGATGAATTACTGAAGGAGCGCGGTTCTAAAATAAGTTTGGTTTGATGAATTACTGAAGGAGCGTGGTTATAAAATAAGTTTGGTTTGATGAATTACTGAAGGATGTCTGAAACACTGCGTTCACTGGTTTAAACACTGCGTTCACTGGTTTAAACACCGCATAACTGGTTTAAACACTGCGTTCACTGGTTTAAACACTCCGTGCACTTGTTGAAACAATGCGTGCACTGAGTCAGCATGAAAGAATAAATTGTGCACAAGGGGCTTATCTTTTGAAAGAAGGATGGCCGGTGTTTTAGAAAAGAAGAGAAGGAGGAAGAGAAGAGACAGACCACAGGATGGACATTGGGATAAATCCAAACATGGCGACCAATGGCTGACAGGCCAGGCGCACTTTTCCCACACAACTCAATAGCGGGAGGAAATGGCGGTCATGGTTGGTCAATAAGTATAACTATGCCAGAACGTGCACGCGTTGTCGTGCCGGTCCGGTCGATAGACGTTCATCAGGGCATCCACTTGCACACACCAGACCCAATAAAATGTTTGATTGCAGCGAATTTTGAGAAAACACTATTTCTTCCCCCCCCCCCGTTTATCTCCCTTTATTATGTGTTTTATTACTATGGTAATCAATTCTTGTCACATCCAATGATATATTTCAGGAGTTCAATAGTTCGATTGTCCTTCGCAGATCTAATTGTATCGCTCTAACCCAGATATCACCCCGCCCCCAACATGCATCGTCTTTTCTTGTCATCGACCGCCACGTGTTGTTATTTCGTATACGATTGGTGTTTGTACATGTGTGTTTCCTGACTTACCTTGGCCGACTTCTAGGTTCAGCCAGCCTTTAATGAGCGCTAAAGATTTTTCAAAAGGGGCGGCTTGGATTAATGCTGGCCACATTATATAAAAAATGTGCAGGTAGATAAAAAAAGATTTATATCGCAACCGAGGCGGGGCGAGGGAAATTTGTCTCCTTGTGTGAATATGCAAGAAATAATGTCAGTTTTGTCTGAATGTGGAAGCGGGGACAGCTCAGTGGTTAGTGAACTGGACTATAAAGGACAAGGGGTAGGGTTCGATCCCAACCGACGGCTTCCGGGTTCACCCAGCCTTAAATGGATGCCAGATTTTTTTGGGGAAAGTAAAGCGGCACGGGCGTAATACCGAGCACATTATCCCAAAAATCATGTGCTGAAGGTCTGTAAAATTGATGGTCACCAACACCATATTTCCTATACGTCACTTGGCGTGACGGGGCTCTTTATTACGTTGTGTAAATGTACAAGAAATAACGTCATCTTCATTGTCTTAATTTTAATAACAACGGAAGACACGGAAGCAAAGATATTTATTGCGAACAACAAAACTAGCACGGATTTCAAATATTGGGTGTCTCACTCGCTATCGAACTCGACATCTCTCTAATGGTTTGAGTAATCAACACTCGCTCTTCTAGAGTGTGCCAACATATTTCCCAGCTACTTTGTGCGAACTCACAGGTACCGCACACTAAACCTCACGAACAACAACCGTACTGTGTATGCACTCTCAGGAAATGATATAGGTCAGCAGTGCGATGCGTCAGGCAGGCATGTCACAGCAATTAGGTTTCTCTCTCTTTTTCTCACTCACTCACTCACTCACTCACTCACTCACTCACTCACTCACTCACTCACACTCAGCCACACACATTCACAAACACACACATACATATACACTCACTCATACACATATACACTCAGTAACACACACTCACTAAGACACACATACGCTCATTAACATACACTCATTAACATACTCTCTCTCACACACACATATACACTCACTAACACACACTAACACACATACACTCACTCACTCATTCACATAATGATAACAGATTGTACAGAACAAACCACTTGACTGGTCAGCTGGCTCTAATTTGATATCAAACATCGAACCATAAAACTGTCTCCCCAAAGAATATCCAGACGCGATGAGCAAAGGCCGACATAAAAGTCATGGATTAATGAAATACGAGGTACCATGACGAAGATATCGAATCACAAAGCGGTGATCGAACATTCAATTTGACCTCCATAATGAAAGGTAACAGAGCCCGTGGGGAGGCAAGGTAAGAAACATAATTAGACGTTAGAAGTCTCAGAACACGTCTGGACATGCGGTCAAGCACACATGGATGAAAACTGGCGTGCTAAGGCGCCGATTCAAGTCTCGTACGGCGCCGATTCAAGTTTCGTACGGCGCCAATTTAAATCTCGTACGTCACCGTTACCTCACTTTAGGTAGACCTTGTTGGAGACCACGGTACTTGACAGCAACAAGAGCTGCTGTTGCCAGAGAATTATGGCTGTTGGCTTGCGGTGAATTAAATCACCTGTAGGCTTGCGGTGAATTAAATCACCTGTAGGCTTGCGGTGAATTAAATCACCTGTAGGCTTGCGGTGAATTAAATCACCTGTAGGCTTGCGGTGAATTAAATCACCTGTAGGCTTGCGGTGAATTAAATCACCTGTAGGCTTGCGGTTAATTAAATCACCTGTTGGCTTGCGGTGAATTAAATCACCTGTAGGCTTGCGGTGAATTAAATCACCTGTAGGCTTGCGGTGAATTAAATCACCTGTTGGCTTGCGGTGAATTAAATCACCTGTTGGAATCGGTGAATTAAATATACAATAAACATACAACGGTACGTGGTAGCTAAATAGAAAGACAAGACAGACTGCAACACTTCGTCGAAAGACTCCACCACGTATAACAAATAAACTATACAAATTAACTCATAAAACAAGACCAGAAAACACAACGCAGGTATACAAAATGACGGGAAAAAACGGTGGCCAGGTTTTACGGTGAGTCTGATTGAAAGATAAGTAGAGAATAGGACAGATAGGATTTAATTGAACCAAACAATGAAGATTGGAAAAATGAAGGTGCCCCGTAGGTTTCGGTGAACCAGAATTAACCAGACCCTACTCCACCTTTTCGCAGTATCACTAGCAAGAGACTAACCAGTCTAGTCTGACCAAGTGAAAAGAGATCAAGATGGAGGACAACCACTATTTTTAAAAAAATGAAGTCGTACGCATGGGGGCTAAAAAGGCGCAAATATCAGTTCTACTAAAAACCACAAATCAACGCACAAACGTCCATTTCAGGTCCTTTTAAGGGCGGATGATGAAGTGGTGTATACCTTTAGTATCTGTGGAACGCAACAGCAGACTGTACTGTTATCTTGATGATGGTTTCTGAAACATCTTCGTGTTTATGTACATACCACACATACGAGTGATGTGAAGAGAGATCATAACACCTCCTGATGATGATGATATTGATAAAAGGAATACCACATTACAGAACGTAAAGCTGTTCTACTATAACTGGTAACATAATACAGCTGGTAAAACAATCTAGGGTAGAGAGAGAGAGATAGAGAGAGAGAGAGAGAGAGAGAGAGAGAGAGAGATAGAGAGAGAGAGAGAGAGAGATAGAGAGAGAGAGAGAGAGAGATTGACAGACAGATGATATCTGCTGTGGGTGAGAGACGGAAAAAAAAAGAGTTGAATGTGATCCCCCGAAAAATGAGGCCGGATCGATAGTCTAGCACCAGAAACTGTTAGCACAGATAGCGTGCCAGGGTGTGTCAAGCTGTGTGACGTCACGGGCACTGCTGTGGTTATCTCCGCTTGTCCCTAAAAAAGAAACAGCTACAGGCCCGCTTATTTATATACAAGCATGCAGACAGGCGCGCAGAGATAGACAGACAGAAAGACAGATAAATAGATAGATAGACAAATAGACAGATAGTGAGGGAGGGAGGGACGGACAGACAGACAGACAGACAAAGAATGCAATACATGAAAGTGCCAATTTCAAGTCTACAAAAAAAAATAAGTAAATGTATAAAATAAAAACCGAAGCTGATGCAAAGCTGATTATAAGAATGCAAAAAGTAAAACAAAAAAAAAACCCCAAAAACAAAGGAGTATGGTTACTGCTTTACAAAGGTGACACGAACGAATGGAAGATATAAGGGAAGTTAATTCTAAGGATATCACATTTTAAATTATTGCCTATTTAAGACAAATGCATACAACGTTATGTTATAATTGCACAAAGACTAAACATATCGGAAAATCCCGTATTGGTGAGTATGTGGGTGTGGGAATTCCGGAAAACAACTAAAATGGTGGAGGAAAACAGGAGGACAACTGCGATAGAATGTGGACAAAGGGAGACCAACACTATGATTGATGATGGAAGAACAACTCTAAAATGAAGGCGTACAAAATAAACGATGATTTGAAAGTGAGGGAACGCAACAAGATAAGAAGAACAGTGATAGCTACAACAGCAAGAAACGAAGAACACACACGCACATATACATGCATCGCCAATGAAGTGGGTGGACAATTAAGTTGGCGGGAATATAACCAGACTCAGTGAGCCAAACTTTTGGGAGGGGTATAGTCAAAAACTACATGATGTGATTTAGTCATATATAAATAAAGCTTACCCTTTGACCCACATATTTTATCACTTGTAACAAGACAATTAATTATTTATTTCAAAAGTATCTTTATATTTATTTTTAATAACCGACTGGAACTTTGGTTTTTATTTCTATACATTTATTATAGTAGTTTATGTGGAAGCTTCAAGGGCCAGGAACAATAGACTGGCGGGCCGGATCTGACCTGCGGGTGTTATTTGACCATCACTGGTGTAATGGATGACGGACACAAGTAGAATAAGGTGAATCTAGTGATTTGTGTAAAGTGAACTCAGAAATAATGACCAATCAATGGAAACACACAAATTAGGTCACCTCGACTTAGGGAGGAAAATAGGAAAGGAAATATGGAAACAAATTAAGGGATAAGATGAAAAGATGAATCGGGTGACAATCAGCAATACGACACGAGCAGTGTGGGAAGTAGCCAAAAAGGTATTCTACTCTAGACTATACACGGAACAAGTTTCATTGCAGCTAGGAATTCCCCATATCCGCTCCACCACTTGTCACAGTATTTCCCAAAATGCATCGGTAAATTCCGTTGACAAGGTCGCAAAAACGTACGTCCTACTCGACTGCACGGGCGACGATTCCATACATCCTTAGCCACCTATTACGACACACGTTGCAGGTAACAGTGGCTCTGTTCTTGTCTCCCCTTACCGTCAGGGCTTCAGTAGCCACACAAAACGTAGGAGCAGAAAAATAAAGATGTAAAAAATCTCACCCCCCCCCCCTTCTGGCGCTTCCGGTTCATTCTTGGTTGATCATGTTCAGAATGTTCCAATTAAACGAAGTGGATAGGAGCTACTTTACGCCTAAGATGTCGCAGGCGCTCTTGGGGCTCTGTGTACGACCGGAGAAAGATGTGACGCCCCTAACAATTCAAGCCGATCTGGATATTCAGTTAAGACATTCAGCTGGTCAAGACATTCTTTAACGTTGCAACATTACAAGGATGAGGCAGTCGCAGCCACCCCTTCTGAACTCCACCACAGCGGAACCAATAGATATATAGAGCCTGCTATACGACCGAGTCCAGGGGATTATAAAGCCGGATGCTCGTTGTTTGGGTTCAGTCACACGCAGGCGACTCAAGCTGCTGGAGATCTTTAGTATGAATGCTTGCTCGCTTGCGTTTGTCCGAAGACTAAAGGACCTCTTCATCATCCGCTCTCAAAAGGACGTTAAGTGGGCGTGTCTGCGATGAGTTGTGGTTTGTAGTATATCTGTGATATGTGCGCCTTTCAGCCCAACACATCCGACTTCAGGAGACCATTTTTGAGTACCGGACTGTCTTCCCTCTTCGATCCCTACTCGCTTGGCCAGACTAGACAGATTAGTCTGTTACTAGTGGCACCGCGGAGAGGTGGAGCAGGGTCTGGATGGTTCTAGTTCACCGATCACGCCATCAGTTATCTGGGATGTATAAAAGCTACACTGCCCACAACCAGGGGCGGACCTACAATGCTTGACACCCCAAGATGGTCCTGTCTTTGACATCTCTTTCCTCAGTGGGCGCAGTGTCATCCTCTCCCTCTCTCTATCTTTTTTTATCAAATATTTTTACCAGATTCCATTAAGTAGGCGTCTTTGTATCAGGGAATGAGCATAAAATGACATACTTTGAAACAAACAAAACAAAATTGGCAAGTGAAAGCAAGATCATCATATGTACAACAAAAAAACAAACCACAGCGTGTACAATGAGACAATATCGCATACGCAATATAAAGGTGATATGTTCGATAGAAGCCACCTCATTGGAAGTACACGTTTGATCAATACCAAACAGCTGGGGTTAAAAATAACAGTGTTATCTATTATATTGAAAATCTATAGTTGGTCCAATTCTGGGAAAACGTCAAGGGAGAGAACAAACGTTTTCATGTTAAAGAATTTGAAGAATTAATTTAACAAAATGTTCGCTTTATTCGTAGGAAAAGTGTGAACTGTTTGGTTATTGAGTTATTTGCGGGTCATCATTATTGCACTATGAACATGTCCATAGGTGCTCAGATCCCCTACTCAGCAAGTCCCACAGTGTCCAGCCACTGACGACTCCAGTTCTGTGTTGGTTGATACGTATTCTGACACACCAACTAAGTTTCTCATTTCTGGCTGTGCCCATCTTAACTCCCATCAGAAGGAGTGACGTTGACTCATGGCTGCCGAAGTCCTGTGCCCTTCCCACATCTCGGAGGGCATTGATTGGCCCGATCCTTTGGTTACCAGTCCTCAACGACAGCGCAGCTAGCCAACCTGTCCGCTCTTTCATTTTCCCGTACTCCCGCATGTCCAGCCAGGGACGTAGACAAAGGTGACCCTATTTGGTCCTATCAGGAAATGCCATTAAAGGCTAGGAGATAACATCTTTCTTGTGTTCACGTTTTGGTGTTATCATCAGAGAAATGCTTGCGGTAGCTTATGTCTGAAGATCGTACTCGTTTACTGCAAGAAATGGCTGCAACGTTTAGTCTTTGGACCAATTAAATCTTCCTATTTAAATATGCAGCTATTCTGTAGTTTATGTGTCGCAGTTCGAGGAGATATGTGTGTTTGGGCCGTACTGTTGTAGGATGCCTTGGAGAATGTTGGTCCACCTGTCTACGAGCCCACATCCAACTATATATATGACCCGCGGGCAGAAAATACAATCGGAAAACACCCCAGATATCGTGACGTTTTCAGCTATAGGAGCTACAGACGGCTGACGCTTCTCTACCCACAACCGTCATTGCTCGCAAAGCTGAATACACAACGCTATTTGGGGTGTTTTCTGATTTTATTTTTCACCTGCGGGTCACCTATACAGTTTGCCGTGCCTCTACTTCCTTTTGCATTGACTGTTGGGGTAGCTAGGTTGGCTTCACCCTTACACTATGACCAACCCACCAACCCCAAATACGTGGTCAACGATGCGTGTTGTCGCAGGTCATGTTTCTGGGACCATTTATTTCTCTTTCTGCTTCTTTCTGTTACATATCAAGTGTATTTCCCCTAATTATCCCGTCTGTAATCTTCCTCTCCAGTGCTTTATATTGGGGCCATGTGTGACAATGGAAATAGAAGGTTTGTTGAAACAATATTTATAACATCTAGTCTGTGTCATTATTTTGGCACTTTGACACTAGCTTGACGTCACTAAGTCGGATTACTCACATCCGACATAATTTAAATATTTACGCACACGCGCGCGAACATCACACACACACATGCCACGTTGAAGTCGGGTACACGCGCGCGAAC
Organism: Megaustenia siamemsis; assembly: GCA_032433765.1. Classification (NCBI taxonomy): domain Eukaryota; kingdom Metazoa; phylum Mollusca; class Gastropoda; order Stylommatophora; family Ariophantidae; genus Megaustenia; species Megaustenia siamemsis. Next base: position 67,494,363 of record JAVIAB010000024.1, on the reverse strand, counting down.
ATCACACACAAACATGCCACGTTGAAGTCGGGTGTGTTAGTCCAAATGCGTAGCCATCGCAGGTTGCTCTAAACTCTGACATAGCGCAACTTACGCCAAATTAACGCTCTTTTAAGAACGGTTGAGAAAGGGAAGTAATCGTTGGAAGAGCACGAAGAACGATATCACAGAACGAATGTTCCTATCACACTCAAGTATGAGATTCACAAAGTGAGGAAATCAATCACTGGTGACGTACGCGCCTAACAGCACCAAGAACCATATCACAGAACGAATGTTCCTATCACACTCAAGTATGAGATTCACAAAGTGAGGAAATCAATCACTGGTGACGTACGCGCCTAACAGCACCAAGAACGATATCACAGAACGAATGTTCCTATCACACTCAAGTATGAGATTCACAAAGTGAGGAAATCAATCACTGGTGACGTACGCGCCTAACAGCACCAAGAACGATATCACAGAACGAATGTTCCTATCACACTCAAGTATGAGATTCACAAAGTGAGGAAATCAATCACTGGTGACGTACGCGCCTAAAGGCACCAAGCTGGAAGTTGTCAGCGATCCACAGTTGGTGGCTCGCGCCAGGATCGGTGAACCAGAACTATCCAGACCCTGCTCCACCTCTCCGTAGTGAATCTAGTAAGAAACTAACCTGTCTAGTCTGGCCAAGCGAGTAGGGATCGAAGAGGGAAGACAATCCGGTACTCCAAAATGTCATGCTGAAGTCGGATGTGTTGGGCCAAAAACCGCAAATATCACAGCTATACTGCAAACCACAACAAAACGCATATACGCCCACTTAACGTCCTTTTAAGGGCGGATGACGAAGAGGTGTACTCATTTAGTCATCGGGCGAACGCAAGCAAGCAAGCACTGGTGATATACAGACAAATTACACAGAGCCTTTGGTATGTTTACAACAGTCGGGACAAATACACAAACATACCAATGACAACAGAAAGCACAGACAACACCAGGCAGAACGAACTATATAGGTATGAAACTTGTACATCTGCACAGGAGACAAATAATAATAAATGAATATTATTATAGAAGGAAACTTCCGAGGCGATAATCAGAGAATCAATTCAGGGGAAGAGGTATGTTTACAGCACTCGGAATATACTGCCAGCTTAGATAACGTTTTCTAAACAAAGTGACCATTTCAGTAAGAAGTGGTTATTTAAAGTAAAAAGTGGCTATATAAAGTAAAAAAAAAAGTTGCTATTTAAAGTAAAAAGGGGCTATATAAAGTAAAAAAAGTTGCTATTTAAAGTAAAAAGGGGCTATATAAAGTAAAAAGTGGCTATTTAAAGTAAAAAGGGGCTATATAAAGTAAAAAAAGTTGCTATTTAAAGTAAAAAGGGGCTATATAAAGTAAAAAGTGGCTATTTAAAGTAAAAAGTGGCTATTTAAAGAAAAAAGTTGCTATTTAAAGTTAAAAGTAGCTATTTAAATTTAAAAAAGTAAAAAGTGGCTATTTAAAGTAAAAAGTGGCTATTTAAAGTAAAAAGGGGCTATATAAAGTAAAAAAAGTTGCTATTTAAAGTAAAAAGGGGCTATATAAAGTAAAAAGTGGCTATTTAAAGTAAAAAGTTGCTATTTAAAGTTAAAAGTAGCTATTTAAATTTTAAAAAGTTAAAAAATGGCTATTTAAAGTAAAAAGTGGCTATTTAAAGTAAAAAGTGGCTGCTATCTAAAGTAAAAAGTGACTATGATTAGACAGAACTGACATATACTTAACATTGTGTGACTACACAATAAGGTTACAGCAACAATTGGGAAATAAAGTAGACACAATCTCATATCTCGGTTTCCCATTAACAAGTATTAGCTAAACACACAAATAGGCTGATATAAGTGTGGTGCTGACACACAGCAAGGACAGCAACAACACGTGTAGCAGTTACCAGTGGTTTAGACTGAGGACAACATGAACATTTATATTATTAAGAAATATTGGCACTAGTGATGCACCTTCTCTAGCGAAATGTGCACACACTAGTGGCAACTTAGCTGTGTATAAGGGCACCTGACTGACATCTTTAATGAAGGTAAAACACATGGGGGAAAAACACATATCTCAACTTGACGTGAGGTCTCAACCAATTCGCACTCACTCCTTACAGCATTACCTACGTCAGGACTAACACGTGCTTCTTTGTGAATGACTCTTGCGTCAGTATATTCCGACAGATGCGCCTTAAAAATTAGAAGTATTCACACGCTCAATCACTAGCCCTCGATGTTTGTTCGACTCAGCAGACAGTGAGTAGATAATGTTCACGAGAGGCAGACGCAATAACCGGGGTCATGTTAAGTCCCACGAGGCATTTGTTTGCCAGACTCCCAAGGCTTGTTATCCGGGTGCCGAGCATCAACGAGTAACGTATTCATGACAAGTGCGCCCATCTCTACACGCTGATTGAATCTTTTATTCGGGTCGCAATTAATTAAATCTGCACACTAGTACTTCTAAAGCGGCGGGGGGTAGGGGTAAAACACAAATTACAACTGCCAATCTTCAAATATTCGAACCAGAAAATTGTAGCGTTGTTGTTGTTGTTGTAACGGCTGGTAATGATGAATACTTGACACACAAGACAACGGGAAGGTTCAAGGTTATGAGTAGCAAAGATGAACTAACAATCTAGCATTTCTGAGCAGCGCTGCGTCGGTGACAATAGAAGAGTGTGTTGTTCATAAAACACGCGTGTGAATTCATGGAAGCTTATAACACACGGGCCGTAAGAGAGACAACTCTATAGCCTGTGCACAGCTCTTTGTTTTCATCACAAAGTGGCATTTTAATTTAAACTTTGTACATTTTGCAGCATTTCTAGGTGAAGGTACCTAGTACATTTTCCCCCATTCTGAAAGTAGTTATTCTATGGAAGTGGTTTAAATTTGTGACACCACACTCAATTTTGGTGGAGGGCATATCCGTACTGCGAAATCAACAGTTCTCTGGCTGAAAAGTCGGCGCGTGGTGTTCGAGCACAACACGGTGTTTCTGCTCTCACAACAGCCGAAACCAATTTATGCCGTGAGGCTGTCGGGGTCTCCAATAGTGAGGCTGTCGGGGTCTCCAATAGTGAGGCTGTCGGGGTCCCCACAGTGAGGGGATAAACGAATGGAGCAACTGTTGACAACGAATGGCCACACATGTCGTAAGAGGCGACTAAGGGAGTTTTCGAATCGTCGCATGTACGGTCGAGTAGGACATGAATGGAGCGACCTTGACAACGAAATGCACCAATGCATTTTGGGAAATGCTGTGACAAGTGGTGCAGCGCATATGGCGAATTCCTGACTGCAACGAAAGTGGTTCCATGAACAGAATAGAATACATTCATGCCACTCTCGTTACCATGTTACACCCCAACACTAGTTTCATGCTACCTGCTTTACCGCAGCACTGCAATTATTTGTCTTTTCCATCAACTAAAGAAGCAGCGACAAACCACTGTGTTCACGCGTTCCTCAGCAACCACACACCACTTTACTAATGTTATGTTTCATATAATGTTCCAGTCTTGCTCTCTTTATATATAACCAGCACCCTACAACACGGTGGATTTTTCGAACTTGCAATAGTTAGCGAACGGCTTCAACACAAGTACATTACCGGAGGGGGCCTCAGTAGCCTAGTTGGGAAAACCACCCGACTGGACTACCGATGTTCGGACAACCCGTGTTCGATTCCCGCTGGGAGCAGTGTGAATTGTACTCGTGGTTGGGAAAAAAAATACCGCTACGGTCGACCCAGCCGTTGGCAGAAATGGGTACCAGGGTATTACCTTGGGAAGGTGAAAAATGTCGCCACGCATCGTGAGTTTCGATGCTTGAAGCGACACTGTCCAGAAATCTCCGAACAATTCTGTCAAGGCGGCCGAGCACATATGGGTGGAAACTCGCATGCTAAGACGCCGGTTCAAGTCTCGTAGTTTACCTTGACCTTTACATTACCGGAAATTGTCAGCGATGGCTGCTGGGTACAAGTTCTCCGCGTCCAGCTGGTCCTAGGAGAATTGGTTGAATTCATCGCCACCAAGATACCTCGAGTGGAAGAGGCAAGGGGGTTTTCCCGAAAACATCACAATGCTTGTACATCTTAAACCATCGCCACCTACATCTATCAAGCCTGCCCGCTGAGGGGGTTTTCCCGAAAACATCACAATGCTTGTACATCTTGAACCATCGCCACCTACATCTATCAAGCCTGCCCGCTGAGGGGGTTTTCCCGAAACCATCACAATGCTTGTACATCTTAAACCATCGCCACCTACATCTATCAAGCCTGCCCGCTGAGGGGGTTTTCCCGAAAGCGCCTAATCATTATGACGTCTTAACTATTCGAGCTATAGACGGCTGATGTAATTTTATCCACAATCGCCCTTGCTCTGCTGAAAACGTCACAAAAAGAGGTCCTAAGATGACTTTCAGTTAACAATGAGTTTCATAATAATGGGCGGCAGTTAAGGCGACTTTGAGCTAACAATGAGTTTCATAATAATGGGCGGCAGTTAAGGCGACTTTCAGCTAACAATGAGTTTCATAATAATGGGCGGCAGTTAAGGCGACTTTCAGCTAACAAATGAGTTTCAGAATAATGGTCGGCAGTTAAGGCGACTTTCAGCTAACACTAAAACTATGAAGATAAGCAGAGAACACACACACAATATACAAGTGGACACACACACACAGATATAGTATAGAAGGAGATGGAAAGAACCTAGAAAAAATTCAATAATATAGCTATGTTGGACGTGTTATATGAAATGATGGAAAATGTCAGATAGAAATAAATAAGAGACAGAAATGGAAAATGTAATGTTAACAACATGGAACATATAAATACATCAAATCAAATAAGACCAGAACTGAAACTACGAATAGTAAAATGTTATATATATTCAACACTCCTGTATCGTGCAGAAACATGGACACTATATAAGAAAAGAGAGTAGAAAATTGAAGCATTTGAAATGTGGATCTATAGGAAAATGGGGAGAATTGAGTGGAAGGATTAAAACAGATAACCATGGACGTTCTGAATCAGCTGAAAATGGGGAAGGGGGTGTGGGGTGGAGAAGAATTCAACAAAATTCCAGAAAGACAACAAAAATGTGTGGATATGTGAAGAGACATAATACCCTACTAAAACTCATATTGGAAGAGAAGGCGCAAGGTAGAGGCAAATCAAGACTAACGTGGGCAGGTGAACCTAGGACAATATACACCGTCAAGATAAGAAACAGAGTTAAAATGACGTTCCATGATAACCAACCTTCAATGTGGAGATGGAACCAAATGATGAATGACATAATCTAGAGATCGCACATAATGACAGCTACATTACTATACCACATATAACCAATAAGCCTCAAAGCGATCTGTGCGACTCCTATGTACGGTTGAATGGCGCGTGCCTCCCTCTTGAGAGGTCGTATTCAGAATAATTTTAGAACTAATCTGGTAGCGGAACGGTCTCCCCGAGTAGTGCCAGGTGATTTGCCGCGCGTCTCATTACCCAAGGCCTGTGTCTAGCTATTGTTGCGGAGCTCCAATAAACCCAACGTAAGGGAAAGTACTCCTGCCTGACCCAAGTCTCACGATGATTGCGCCTGGCACAGCTGTTTGTTAGTAATACTTTAGTTGTCTTTCACATTTCCAAAATATAACGATTACGTGATTCTTAACGACATATTCAAGTCTACTAAAAGATTGACGTCACAATGATTCGAAAGAGTCAACATTTTGAATGTGCCTCGTTATAAACGGAGCCTCGGTGGCTGCGAAGGGGCTGGGTTTCATCCCTAGAAGTGGCAGATTAAAAAAACAAATGTTCGAACAGACAAGGCCCCGATGTTCATCAAGCCTCTAAAAATTGGTAACAGAGATTTTTCTTGGAAGTAATGGCGGCCTGGCGTGAAACCGACCACATCATACAAACACGTGTCGTGGTCATTGAAAAAAATGGTCACTAACATCATGCTTCCTATACGCATAGCAATGCGTGAGGGAACCTTAACTTCTTACTGCTTGTCATAGACAGTTAGGTATATATATATATATATATATAATCACCAATGCAAACATTGAGATAACTCGCTGGTTTTGTGTGTGGGTCATCATCATCAAGTGCCGTAACCGCATCGAAGGTTGGCTAACACGAAGTGATATTTCGCACTGTCTCTTGCTTTGATGGTGCAAGTTGTCAAAGGCTGACTTGTCCTCTTTTATGTTATTCATTTATGTTGTTCTTCATCTGCTTCTTTTACCTTGTATTTTCCCCTTCAGGATTACTTTTAGTAGGCTGTTGTGTCTTTTAACATGGCCCAAAAATCTCAGTTGTCTGTTTGAATTGTGCTTAGTAGTTTTCTTTTTACAATGAATTACAGAGAATTGAAGCCTTTGAAATGTAGATATATAGAAGAATAGGTAGAATGGATGGAAGGAAAAGAAAACAAACGATGAAGTCTTAAAACAACTAAAAACGAAAAGAGAACTACTAAACACAATTCAAACAAGACAAAAGCGATTTTTGAGCCATGTTAAAAGACACAACAGCCTACTAAAAGTAATTCTGGAGGGGAAAATACAAGGTAAAAGAAGCAGAGGCAGACCAAGACTAACATTGCGAGTAACATCAAAAGATGGACAAATCAGCCTATCCTATCCAGACCTGCACACCGAAGCAAGAGACAGAGCAGAATGGCGCTCCATGGTAGCCAACCTTCGTTGCGGAGACGGCACTCGATGATGATGATGATGAGTTTTATTTTCATTTTTAGTTGTTTTAAGACTTGATCACTTGTTTTCTCACAATCCAAATCTACCTATTCCTCTATATATATCAACACATCAAAGGCTTCAATTTTCTGTTCTGTTTTCTTGTCTAATGTCCATGTTTCTGCACCATATATACATGTTGAGAAGATATAACATTTTGCTATTCTTAGTTTTAGCTCTGGCGTTATTTGCTTTAATGTTAGTATACTTTTCATGGCATTAAAATTACTTCTGGCCATTCCTATTGTTTTGTTTATTTCAGTTGTACATTTTCCATCATTGGTGATCATAAAGTGAAACAAGTCACAGAAAACAATAATTACATGCATGACGGGAACGTAGAAAACTCGAGACATCTTGGGCTAAACTTTCTTATAGATCTCGTTAACTAAAGTGCTATTTTGAGATTGAATCAAACAACTGTGCTGTATTCTGACACGAGAAGGTACAGCTCTTATAGTGCGGTCACTATAAATGGGAGAATCTCACTAAATCAGCCGTGTTGAGGTCGGATGTGTAGGACGGAAAGGAGCCGGTAGAAGACAAATCACACACTGGTCTAAGTATGTTTTCATGCCACTGGCCTTTTCTTTGATCACACACTGATTTCATTCTCTTTGGTATCTCAGTGGTCTTCTCTTTCACCACCCACTGATTTCATTCTCTTTGGTATCTCAGTGGTCTTCTCTTTCATCACCCACTGATTTCATTCTCTTTGGTATCTCAGTGGTCTTCTCTTTCATCACCCACTGATTTCATTCTCTTTGGTATCTCAGTGATCTTCTCTTTCATCACCCACTGATTTCATTCTCTTGGTATCTCAGTGGTCTTCTCTTTCACCACCCACTGATTTCATTCTCTTTGGTATCTCAGTGATCTTCTCTTTCACCGCCCACTGATTTCATTCTCTTTGGTATCTCAGTGATCTTCTCTTTCATCACCCACTGATTTCATTCTCTTTGGTATCTCAGTGATCTTCTCTTTCATCACCCACTGATTTCATTCTCTTTGGTATCTCAGTGGTCTTCTCTTTCATCACCCACTGATTTCATTCTCTTTGGTATCTCAGTGATCTTCTCTTTCATCACCCACTGATTTCATTCTCTTTGGTATCTCAGTGGTCTTCTCTTTCACCACCCACTGATTTCATTCTCTTTGGTATCTCAGTGATCTTCTCTTTCACCACCCACTGATTTCATTCTCTTTGGTATCTCAGTGATCTTCTCTTTCATCACCCACTGATTTCATTCTCTTTGAACAACACTGACCACCTCTCTTACTATGCCTTCTCTTTGATATCTTAGCGACCTCTTCTTTGATCACCTCATTCACTTTGATCCTTATAGACTTCCCCTCCTTGATGACTTAGCGACCACAATCTACAATGAATACTCCCGACTAACCTGTCAGGTCATGCATAGTTAAACGTGAGCGAGACCTTATAAGTACCAAAAACGGACACACCATCATGAACCTACTTCAGCACTGGAACAATCTTCATAATCTCTAATTTCAATCTAGAGGCAATCTCGTAAACCCTCTAATTCACCAGGTGTCAGTGTATGTAAAACATAAAAAGGTAAACACTGATGTGAACTGTGGGTTTCGTGTTGAGATCTCTGTGTTTATTTTAAAATAGATTGTATGTTATACATGATGAAGACTTTTGCTGAAAACGTCGAAGTTTGTCTTGCATTTATACTGGTTTAGCTGCTTCATACCGTTGTATGTTATATTACATGTTTTCTACAGCTTTCTTCACCGCCCTGCATAGTATTAATATTTCATACTTGCGCTTACCGTCACTATAGGCCTCCCTAACTCTCATCATCTCCTAAAATAGTCACCCCTTCCCTCTATAATAATTAAACCCCATCGTTTTCAAACTGTTCCCCCCCCCCCCCCCCCCCACACACACACACCCCCAAACAAACAAACACCGAGCCTGCCTACTGAGGATCCCAAAGGTTGTGACGTTCTCAGCAATGCGAGCAGGGGCAGTTACGGGTAAACACCTATAACTTGCATTGCTCAAGACGTCACAAGCATTGGGGTGTTTTCCGGAAAATTTCATCAGCTCAGAGATAACAGTTTCGACGGTTTTCGCCTGTTTTAGATACGTCCCTGGGCTCAAAATAAAACTGGAAAACCTTCAGCTAGGATGACGTTTTCAGCGATTCCAGCTGACGTCATTCTAGCACAACCGCCCTTGCTTGCAAATCTGAAAACATCACGCTAGTAGGGGAGGGGAAGGGGGTTCCGGGGATTTCTTTTTCAGCCCGCAGGTCACTATAAAGGAGGCAATGGTCTATCTCAGAAAAAAAAAAAAAAAACTCTGATAAGCACATATCTAGAGTCATATCCCAGCAGTTCACGCCTGTTTGTAGACAATAAAGGTGTGAAGGGGAGATAAGTAGAGATAGTCACGTGTACACAAATAATGTTGCCATGACAACAAATATCTGCAAAGAGTAAGTAATGCTTGAAGCACTATATTTACCAACACTCGTACTGAACGAGATTGTTGTTTCTTTACTTCAGATGGGGTCAAAATACTACAAAAAGGGGGGGGGGGGAGGAACGGATGGACACGACGACATTGACTTAACTACTGGAACATCTATTAATGTAAAATACAGCGAAAACCCACCAATTAATGTGAGATCTGGCAAAAGCCACTTACTAATATAAAATATTGTGAAAAATCACATAAAATGTAAGAGCAAGAGAAAACCCCTTACTTATGTAAAATACAGTGAAAAGCCACATACTTCTAATTGTTGATTTACAGAATTGACCTCAATGCGCTCAGACTGTACTTGTCTCTTCTCTAAAACATATTCAGTTTAACATCATCAAATGTTGCTGATCTGAGTCACCGACTACTCTTAATCCACATGATCCACACAAACTTTTGAAAAATTTGAGATCTTTAAATTCCAAATTAAACCAACAACTAAAGTAACGCAAACTTCAATCAAGAAAAAAAAAAAAACAATCATTGACCAATTAAAGCACTGGATAACCAACCATTTGATACACGAGTAATATCGTGCTGGTGCCCATATTTTATAAAGATCATTGACGTATTCATGAATGATATGATCAGTACCATGCTGGCCTGCCTTCTTTTTCAAATATATGACCTGGAATCCATTGTACATAAACATGAAGTCCTTGTACACAGATAGAACACAACATGAAGAGAACAACGTTGATACTTGGTGCACATTGATAATTGATACCCTAATACAGCCTTCTGTAATACAATCTTCAGAGATGAGATGTCTGAGAAAAGCACTTGAAGTGACCAGAAAAGACAGAATAAGAAAGATTATTATAAGAGAAAATAAGAGAAAGATTAGGCATTGAGCCAATCCTAAGCTACATACAGAAACAATAAATAAACTAGTTTGTCATCTAGAAAGAATGCTGTGTGATTCCTTACGATACAAAACATATATTAAAAGAGGAGAAGGGTGAAGACCAAGAGGGAGACCCAGAGTAAGATGGAAAGACATCATCAAAGAGAGCTACAACAGCATCAGTTGACAACGACTGAAGCTGCCAAGATAGCAAGATCCAGAACTTTGTATCTCCCTTGACACCCAAACGGATACAATAGGAAATGAAGAAAGAAAGAACCAATCATCAGATCATGGGGATATCCTGAAGCCCTGCTTGTTTGAAAAGATGTCTACCCCAGTTGGGAATAGAACCTAGACCCACTGGTTTAGTACATAATCTCCTAACCAGGCTGCCACTATGGCTTGGCAAAGTGCAAGATCGTCAACCATGTATAAACATATAATACTCTTATTTATATTCATCAATCACATGCAAAGACAGACTAGATCTTAGTGTTCATTACTTAACATCTGTCATAAGAGACAGCAACTAAACATATAGTCAACATATATGACCCTAAAACAGCTTTAACCTATCGTTAACATATATCACTCACTCAACAACAGCTTTAACATATTGTTGACATATATCACTCAAATACAGCTAAATCTATGGTCAATGTATATCACACAATAACAGCTAAAGATATGGTCAACTTATATCATCCTAAAACAGCTTTAACATATGATCAACATAAATAACCCTAAAACAGCTTTAACATATCATTAACATATATTACACAACAGCTTTAACATATTGACATATATCACTCAATAATAACTAAACATAGGGTCAAGATATATCACTCAACAGCAGTTAAAGTTATGTTCAACTTTTATCACCCTAAAACAGCTTTAACATACTGTCAACATATGTGACACAACAACAGCTAAACATATGGTCATACATCATCCAACAATAGCTAAACAAATAGTCAACATTAATCACTCAACAAAAAGATTTAATATACTGTCAACATATACCACATAACATCTCAACATATTGTCAACAAATGACTAATCAACAGCTGTCAACATAAATCACTCAACAATCGAAAACATGGAAAATAAATAACTCATAAGCTAATATGAACCAAAAAAGAGCATTAAAAACACACATAACAATCTACTTTGTCCCAAATCCAAAACATATCAAAAACAAAGAAAAGGACTTGCAGCAAAAGGAAATGCTGCAATCCACTAAGTGAATAAAACTAATCCTACATAGCTAATTAGTAATGAAACAACAAAAACAAAATATTTCAGTTTCTTTTGGTTGTTTCAATACTAGTTAACTATGTAGTATTAGTTTTATTTACTCTCATATCTATGTGTGTGTGTTGTTTGTTTGTTCCTGCTGAAGGCCTATTGAGCCGAAACGTCGTTCAAATTTGTGTCATCTATCAATTTATGTAAAGCTTTAACCATACCTCTGGGAAAGTAAAGCGGCACGGGCGTAATACCGACCACATTACCCAAAAATCATGTGCCGAAGGTCTGTAAAATGTATGGTCACTAGCACCATATTCCCTATACGCCACTTGGTGTGATGGGGGCTCTTTACTTTAATTACTTAACTATACCATTTTCTATTTTTTTTTTGGGTCAATTCTCCCTCACATTCAGCTTTACTGCAGCTTCACATTTTATGCTTTCACTTGCATTTCTTTGCTTTGACCCCTGCAATCCACTAACCAGTGAACTAACTGACAGAAAACGCTAACAACAACTTGGTAAACAACCAACGTTATAAATTCCCATAGCATTAGCCATATGTTATATTCACAAACTTGCTGCTATAAATAGTTCAGTTATGGCGGCATAACATGATAGATTTATGTAATTCTCAGAATTTTCTCTTTACAGCCCATATTAATAACCTGTAACCTTTCACCCCTCCATGGTGTTCAAGAGAGCCCAGGGTCACAATGAGATTGCAGCATGTGTTCTAGCACTCTACAACAAAGGTGCAGGCAATAGTTGGTGCAGCAAAAGCTTGCTCTTCCTAGTAAATTTCACCTGATGACCAGGTGGTCACAGTTAAACTTATAACTGCAGTGAATTTTTGTCGGAAGAACACTGCTTTCTGGTTTTGCTGTGAAAGTGAATACTCTCTCTCTCTCTCTCTCTCTGCGATCAGGACTCAATCAGAGTAGGATTCCAGACTCCCACATGAAGTCAGCAGTCAGGTTAAGTGTGTTGATCGCCCCACAGACAGAACAACACATTTAGAGTCTGCCAGACCCACTCTGATTGAACACCCGTTAAAACGTTGCACTGTGTTCTGCGCCAGTAGCCCAGCGCATCCAATTTCAGCCAGCATTTTATTCAGGTTTGCTTTCCTTAGCCTTTGATTGTCCCCAATCTTCCTGCAAGGCAGCAGATTGTCTTTTCTGTAGAGGGATTCTGCCCTTAGAAAGTGAATACTGAAGGAAATTCTCTAACGTTGGTTGATCAGGCACAATGATGACCATATCGCCTATAATCTCCTGATGAATATGAACAAATTAATAAGCCAGAACACTAGCTTCAGGGGTCTCTTTCTGATTTTCTTATCTGTTGTCCTATTGTCTTTGATTCACACCCATATGTTAAGACTAGTTCTAAGTAAAATTTTAAGAACCAAAAATTGGATAACTGCTGTAAAAATTGGACAATTGTGTAAAAATCTGCATACAAATGTAATATAGCCCTCACTTTCCAGCACATGAAGAAACAAAAGCTGAGACAAAATTGTAATGTAACATATGCTCTTCAGGTCTCACATACACTATCATTACATATCATGTATGAGTTGTTTAACTTAGCCACCGCATTGTTTATATGACCGCAAATTATATCTCCCCTTGACGCTGAAAGGCAAATGAGGAAGGAAAGAAGAAGAGGAATTGTTTGCTTTTAACAACAATGGGGCTGCAATATTTTACCAATTGAAGATTGACATACTGAGTTCTGTTAGGCAGCTTGTTTGTCACTTGAAGGATTTGAAAGTCAAATTACAACCTTTTTTTGCAGTCTTTTACAATATATCATCATACGGTGTTGAGGACCAAATCTTATCCCAGACTAATATGGGGAAAAATCTTAGAATACTTATGGTAATGAATAACATTAAATATTATAATGTAAACTAAGTAATATGGTAAGATAATGAACATCTGTCAATTATATTAAAACTAAGCAAAAAGTAAGGAAGTCCAGTACTGTCAAATATAATAAAACTAAGCAAAAAGTAAGGAATCTCAGCAGTGTCAAATATAACAAAATTAAGCAAAACAGTAAGGATAACCAGCACTGTCAATTATAACAAAACTTATATAAAGTTACGGTAGGATATAACATTACATTCATACATATTTACGCTTTCTGTATTTGCTAGTTGCAGACATTTCTCATCTATTTAGACAATTCATGATTATGCATGTTCGTGTACTATTTGTAAAATGACATAATACAATGGATGTTCAAATTATTGAAAAAATATCTAAAATAATATCATATGCTATTATAAGTTTATTATGTTGATTCACATATAATTAACTTAACAAAAAATTATTTCTTTAGTTTTACAAGCTTTTCTTTAAATTATAGTATAAAACTATAACAAAACAAAACAATAAAAAAAAATGACTAAACTATATCATAAAGTGTTAAAGTCCTATCAGACAACACTCAAAACTATAAACACATTTTATGTTTTATAGATATCTTATTTAATGATAATATCCAAAACTATAACCAATTTTTATTTCTGTAAAATTTTCATTTAAATGTACATATTGTAATAGAAACTAATGTGATCAGAATGATGATTTGAATACTTTTAAATGAATATTGAAAATACCTATAGCTGGTTATTTAAGATACCTAGTAGACACAGGCCAGCAGATATATTCCCTTTTCTATTACATTACAGCTGAGTTGGCTTGTTGACTGCCATCGATGCAGCCCCAGCCTGACTTCCCATGAATTATTAATTAGCAACACAGTGGCTGTAGATCACAATGACACAATCTTTCTATCAATCAATATGCTGGATTAACTTCAATCAGCGGGAATTCTTTTGTCACTCCAAAAATGAAATATTTACTGGGCAAGATGTATGTACACTTCTCAAATTGTTCTTATGGCTACAAATCCCAATATCGCAATAATCTAACTTTAGTAAGCATATCAGGGCTGACAACTCTGCAACGCTTGTATTAACTATCAAATGATCATTGTATTTAAAACTCCATGATATATACAATTTCATTCAGTCTCTATGTACGGCTAGCTCAACGGGTACTGGCTAGCTCAACGGGTACTGGCTAGCTCAACGGGTACTGGCTAGCTCAACGGGTACGACAAAGAGCTATTGCTTTCTACCCTTAAGTTACATCACACTAACAACAATTCTTTGAAAATTAACTTGTCAATAAATAAAATAAATTTACTGTGAAAGATTCATTCTGTTGATGTAAACCTCATTCAATATCATGTTTTGCTACAAAATCGTTGAGTTTGAAACAAAGTATGCTATAGTTAAAGGTTTCATTGCTAGATGTTCTCCGACAACACAAAATTGGGGAAACATTGATTTAATGTTGTAAGGTGTTTCTTTTTGTTTGTTTAGTTATTTTGCCTTTGATGCATTAAAAAATAATAATGATAATCAAACAGTAAACCGTGATAAAAGAAGTTTTTTTTTTTATTTTACAAATAAATTTGTCAATAACAAATATTCATGAAGTCAAATTACACAGGATAACAGCAGACTCTGACAAGCGGCACAGGATAAATAAAGCTAAAGACCTTTTAGTAAATGTGAGAAGCAAAGAAATGCACCGTTTTAAATTTTGTCACAAATTAAGATAATGGAACATAGCAACGCTCTATTCTTATACAGTTAATATGATGCACATCAAATGTACAATTTATTTCATCTTTTTCTGTTGTCATATTTATGGAAACACAAGGTTACAATTTTCAGCAAAATATTTTTTCCGTCTTATTTCAATTCACTTAATATTCACAGAGTCCTGTACACCAATAAATGAAAATAAACAGGATATAAGCAATCAGTAAAGCAGACTCACTATTTATATAACTTCTAAATATGTAGGATAGACTTTAATAAAAAGGAGAAGTCGACATAAGGACACATCAATATAAATAGGTTAATGTGGAGATAATTGACGGATGAGGTAATTTAGTCTATTTATCTCCAGAGTGTGTCTGGTACGCATTTTTGTATTTAAAATGATATTATATAATCTTGAACATAAACAATGCTAAAATTATCAAAACTATAATGAAGCGTTTATGTTGATAGAAAAATGAGAATTTGTAGAAAGAAAATGTAAAAAAAAAAAAAAATAAGGTTTCTCAGACTAGTCCACGTTTTATAATTGTATAAACTGAAGTTTGTTCACTTATTCTTTTCAATACTTTTCATATATAAAGAAATAAGATGACAGCAACAAAGCACACTAAAACAAAATAAATAAATGTGTTCATAAATTGTAGAAATACAAAGGAAATCAATGGGGATGTCTACATAAAAGCTTTGCTACATATATTTTTGCATAAATTAAGTAAATACTGAAACACCAATGATGAACTCTTCGAATAAAACATGATATTTTACCTGCGAGGCGAAGTGCTGACATTCTTTGAAACTCTGGTTCTTGCAACCATTTCCACATTCTGCGAAAAGTTTCTCGCCCTGATTTAAGTTTGCTCCACGGTTTGGGATTTCGTAAAGGTCACTAAGTGTGCCTTGACTCCTGCACAGAACTCTCTGAGCAAAAACTGCTTGTGGGATGCTGTATCGTTTGAGTTCGCTGCTTATTCTCTGAGCAAGTTCCTTGGTGTTAATCTCCTCGATTTCTTGCTGCTGTTGTTTGTTGTGAATGTCTAATGATGTTCCTGGTCGTTCTCTCTGTGGACTGTCGCTGTGTGGAGATGGCGTAGGGGCACTGTGTATTCCATTCATGGACACCATCATAGAATTTGGTGAATGTAATCTCGTCACATTGTGGTCCATTCTCATTGGTGATGGAGCATAGGAGTCTGCGTAGCTGTTTGGTGAAGCCATTTTTGGTTCAGATTTTGGGGATGCGAGCCCATTCTGAACATACCCGTAAGAGCCCAAACTCTGTTGGTAATTTAAGTTATTACCCGACATCATGGTCATTGCAGTGGCCCCCAATGTAGGTCCCATGTTCATACTCACCCCTGGCATCCCTAGCTTCTCGTGGTACCTATGTCCGTAAGCTGACATGTCCATGATTCCAGCTCCGAGTCCGTTATTTTGGGACATAAGTGTGAAGCTGCCACTGACGTTAGGCCCCGAAACATTAACATGATTGAACTTATCCGACACTGTTGATATGGGAGGAAGTGGCTGTAACGGCGTCAGGGTGGCGTAGTTGTTAGGGCTGTAACTAGGGCTCATCCTACCGTTCAGAGTATGGTACGTAACATCGCCCATTTGGGAACGGAACTCGCTCGAGTCAATCATGCTGCTCACACTGACCGGAATGGCCTCGGAGCGAGTGATGCTCGTTTCGAGTTCGTCTTGTGGGTTCACGTAATCCGGTTCTTGTGGCGAGGGTTGGCTGTGAGTGGTGGTTCCGTTACTGTTAGACGAATCGCCGTTGATTTGTTGATCAGCCGGGAGCTCGCCCATGGTTTCCATCGTCATTCCTACAATCAAAAAACGATCGAACAATAAAGAATGATAAACTGTCAATTCGTGTAACCTTTGGTACAGCTTTGCTGGTTGGCTAGTTCGGCTCAGAGGGCTATAGCTCGGAAACAGGCAGTCTATACCCTCGGCAAGCCTCCATGTTTGGACAGCTGTCACCAAACGACCTGCGCAGAACGGACTGCGCACACCAAGTATGGTATGCGCATGCGTGAATAATTTTTCCGCGAAGGCAGGAGAGAGCAACGTTGTACTCTGCATCTGTTTATCACAGTTTTTGCTCATTCAGACAATACACTTAAGACTTGGGGATCTGCAGCGGGATTTCTTTTCCTTTATTTCTATACATATGTCCTAACTCAATAACACAACATCTCTTAATTTAACTTTTTCGTTTCAAAATTAAGTGTTTTGTCACCATTGTACACAACAGCACAAAAATCCCTCATTTTCCCGTCCATGAAATATACACACAAAAAATGTGAGCAACAAACGACTGCCCCCAATCAATGCTTTAATCGAACTTTTCTGGCGAATTTGACAAGTTTAACAGGTGGCAAAACAGCCACAATGATTTTCGATTTCATCAGAGCAAATGTTCAATATTCAGTCCAGTTAAAACAGATAGCGTCTCCGTGGGTTCTTCATAGGACAGAGCAGTGGTTGGAAGAAAGGATCCCATTAATAACAAATTTTGGATTAAATTCGCATCTTTGTTTTCTCATTTCATTCTTGGCGAGCTATTTTCTGAATGGAGACGGTAGCTGTCGCAGTTTTGAAATGTCTACCACTTTTTCGTTTTGGATACATAATAGCATCAAATTATTTTAAAAGCGAATCAAAAGGTAAAATCTACTTGCCTAATTTTAAAAATTAATATGTACCGCGGATTACAAAAGAGGCCACATCTATTCAGACTATTGTAATAATTTACAGAAGCCGACTCCAAGAGTATTATTTAAAAGCCAGGAAAAAATATATAAAATGGGAAATTTATAATAATGCAACACGGTTTATAAAAAGGGCAGGGACATCGAAGAAGATATATAGAAATACAAGCTACTCAGTATAAAACTCAGATGATAATAATAATAATTTTATTGCTTTGTAGTAACGTTAGGACAATTTATTTAAAATTAGTTTAGAGAATCTTCAGTCGGGAGACTTATATTTTAAGTTAGCAGCACCAGGGAAATGCATTATTTATCATAAATTATGATTTGGTGAGACACGTGCTAATACATTATTATACCCTCCTATATTTAAATTGAGAAACCGGTGTTGTACTACGAGAAATAAATGGAATATTTTGGTTAGAAGAGAGCTCATTTGTAATGAGGATAAAACTATACCCAAACGTTGTGAGCTAAACAATATAAATAAACACTATAACATATATGTGTAGCAAAAATAAAACAAGTCGCACAAGTAAAATTAAATTAGGCAACAATTTGAATATTTTTTGTCTAAATTTTATTGTAGATTCTTGCGTGAAGCAATATAGTTTTTGGTTTTGTTTATGTTTGTCAAAGCTATTAGCGGTATCCACTTCCTTTCAAAATGGCTGCGATCAGTGCATGCAGCGAGTGTGTTTTGTTAACAAACGGGAAAACAGCAGCAGTAATTAATTTTAGGTAACATTCTCCATTTTATTGTGTACGGACATATTTCTCTGTGCTCGTGTATGAGTATAATCATTAATTGTAGACAATACCAACAACGTTTTGATTATAGTAGTGCACTAAGTAAGCAGCACTTCATTTGAATTTGAAAGTTGATCAACAAACTATTCCAGATTGTTTTTTATTTTACTAACTTAACTAAGACTTCACTACTACTACTAGACTAGACTGTCTAGACTAAGACAACTTTACTTACTAATTCTTACATTTTAATTGCTACTAAATTTACTAATTTAAATTAACTTATTACCTACTTTATTAAGTTATAGTTATTACTGAGTCTAATTAATTCTAAGTTACTAGCTTACTGACTTAGGACTAGTCTAGTCTAATAAACAACGAACCTCTTGCTTCTTCCTTTCAACTCCCCATGGGACTTTATATAAATTATATATAATAATAATATATATAATATAGGACAAGTAGGTCTTCAAAACACACTTTCCAAGCCATCCTGTTTTTTGCCATTCTTTTTTAAGAAGATCAATCCATGTCTTCCCATCAATATACATCATCTCTCAACTCTACTTCCGTCTTCTCCAAGAATATTTAAGTAATCCTATAATTTTAATACTTGAACTTAATTTTACAGTGAATCAGTGTGAGTACTGTTATTCAAGTTACTGTACTTGACTTCTTTTTGTCTTTTTTACAACTTACAGTCATCACTAACTTAGTGTAACTTAATAATATGGCCATTGGCGTCTTGACAGACGGTTAGTAGCAAGAAGTCATAATAAGTCAGTAATGTGGTAAAAATATTAGTGTCTTATTCTGAATGCTGCTTTGCTAAACATCTTCTCTCATGGCTGAAACTGCCAATGGATAGACACATCCATTAGCAGAACGAACAAGGTGCATTTATGGTGCCTGGCCTCGTCTCCTTTCTCCTGAGCCTTTTGTCTTCTGAATTTGATATTAACAAATTAACACCGCCTCAAAAGTTGTTGTAACATTTTTTAAATTTTTATTCTCCATTTGCTATGATCTGCAGCCAGATTTTCCTAGTTTCTTTCACTGACATAATTCTTTAAGGAAGCCCTGCAAACATCCTTATATCTCAGCACTGGTCTGTCCTTTGTTCTCTTTCTGTAATTACAGTTGCCATACAATAATTGTTTGGGAATACGCCAGTATGGATGATTACCACTCTTCTTACATGACCCAGCATGACTTATTCTTAAATTAATGTAGTAATTGTAGTAGCATTGAACTTACATACTACTATGCTACTTACTTATAATATTAATACTAAAATACTTAACTGAAATTCATACCCTGTTTTTATTATCTTTTAAACTAAATTAGGTGACTCAGACTCCAGTGAGTTCTTGACCATTGTTATCATTTGAGATTTTCTTGTATATCAGCAATTATTGAGTCTGCAATTAAATAGAACAAACACCATATTTTTTTTGTTTGGTGGCCATAGCTTGGACTTAGTATTTTAAAAAAGTAATAATTATATGCGTCTTGTCGTCCAATAAGTTGTTAATTAACTTCTTAATTGGTCATTTCACTTAGTGTGTGTTCTCAGCATATTTTGACTTTAATCCCAATGCACATACTGAATAGGGTGCTAACCCTAACAACCGTGTTTCATGAGCGACAGTTCTGTGTACAGACTCAGAGCACAGGTTTTTATTACTGATACTTTAGTTGATTTGCTCATTTGTGCCTTTCCATGAAAATGAAATACACCTGCTACTTCTATTTTACATTCAAAGTGATCAGAAGAAGCTGTTTCCTAAATTTTTAAAACCTTTACAGTAAAAAATTGAATATTGCATCCCCTGAATCTTTCAAAATTGCCAAGCTTTGATCTTCTTGTTATGAGCATTGACTACCAAAATATTGTTTACGCGTTAATATTGAGTTTAACAAAATATATCCTTGTTATTTGGAGGGGGCACTCTGTAACCTAGTTGGGAAACCACCTGACTAGGCTACTGACGTTTGAACAACCCATGTTCAATACCTGCTGGAAGCTTGTGGTTGGGAAAAAAAATACCCCCACAGTCGACCCAGCAGCTGGTAGAAATGGATACCAGGGTAATACTCTGGGAAGGTGAGGAATGCCCCCTCGCATCGTGAGTTTTGATTCTTAAAGCAACACTGTCCAGAAGTCTCCGAACACTTCTGAATAAGTGACTGATCATATATGGATGAAAACTCATGTGCTAAGACACTGATTCAAGTCTCGTACTTTACCTATTACCTGTTTTGTGTCTGATGTCACAAAATGAAAAAAACTTCTATAAAATATCAATTTAAAGAATAATTGGAAAATACTAGACCCAGGACATCTTCACTCATAAATGCTGCAAACATTTATGGTTAGAACTAAAATATCACTTTGAGATGAAGGCGAACAGCTATGATAGATATGTCAGTATTCATCATCATCATTGAGTGCCTTCTCCGCAACGAAGGTTGGTTACCATGGATCGCCATTCTACTCTGTTTCTTGCTTTGATGGTGCAGGCTGTCATAGATTGACTTGTCCATCTTTTGATGTTACTTGTCCATGTTAGTCTTGGTCTGACTCTGCCTCTTTTACCTTGTATTTTCCCTTCCAATATTACTTTTAGTAGGCTGTTGTGTCTTTTAACATGCCCCAAAAATTTCATTTGTCTTGTCTTAATTGTATTTAGTAGTTCTCTTTTTATTTTCAGTTGTTTTAAGACTTCATCGTTTGTTATCTTTTCTTTCCATCCAATTCTACCTATTCTTCTATAAATCCACATTTCAAAGGCTTCAATTTTCTGTTCTGTTTTCTTGTCTAATGTCAATGTTTCTGCACCATACAGGAATATTGAGAAGATGTAACATTTTGCCATTCTTAGTTTCAGCCCTGCTGATATTTGTTTTGTTGTTAGTATATTTTTCATGGCATTAAAATTACTTTTTGCCATACCTATTCTTTTGTTTATTTCAATTTTACATTTTCCATCATTGGTTATAGTATGTCCCAGGTAGTTGTAGCTCTGGACTGTCTCTAGATGTATTCCCTCAACTGTGATATTTAATTGTAGGTCTTGAGAATTTTTTGTTTGTTTATGATCATAGTTTTAGTCTTTTTGATATTTATATCTATTCCATATTTGTTGCTTGTTATGTTTATCACATTAAGCAATTGTTGTAGGTTTTTAGGATTTTCTGCTAGTAGAACAGTATCATCCGCATACCTTAGGTTATTGATTATCTTTCCATTAATGTTTAGGCCAGGCATCTCTGAGATGTTTTTAAAGATTTGCTCAGTGTATAGATTGAACAAGCTTGGTGATAGGATGCATCCTTGTCTTACTCCTCTTTTTATGTCTATGGGTGTAGAGTTCCCCTTGTTATATTTTATTATTGCTGTTTGCTCCCAGTACAAATTACATATTAGTCGCATGTCTGTGTCGTCTAGATTTATATCCTTTAGGCAGTCTATAAGTTGGTTATGGTGTATTCTATCGAAAGCTTTGGTGTAGTCTATAAAGCAGGCATATATTGGTTTGTTTACTTCTGTGTACTTTTCAATCAATGTTCTCATACTAAATATGGCTTCTTTTGTCCCACTGTTTTTCCTGAATCCAAATTGTTGCTCATCTAATTCAGTATTGATTTTATTCTGAATCCTTCCCTGTATAACTTTTTGTAAAATTTTTGTTACCTGGCTCATTAGGCTTATTGTTCCATAGGCTGTTGATCAGCAAATGGAGACAGAAGGCATCCCTGCCTTACTCCTGTTCTTATTTCAAATGCTTCTGTCAGTATTAGGGATTAATAAATAAAAAAGTAATCTTTCATTCTATGAACTCTTTGGACTGTAATAACACAGAATGCATATCTGGCTAGTCATTGTACAGAAGAATATTTGTTTAAATCCTGGTTTAAGTTGTCTTTTTTATTTCTATGTGTGTGTGTGTGTGAATTATGCAGCTGCTCACATTCCCAGTGTGTTCTGGTATATTGTCAGTGCTCATTACAATTAAGCACAATGTATTGGTCTAGTTTTAGATCTCACATAACTTAACAAGTTACTTTGGTTAACTTGTTTTTGATTATAGATAGTAATTACTGAATAATATAACTGGTAAATAGAAACATATTATTCATTAATTGTTAGAGCTTCAGTGTCTTCTATTTTGACAGTTTAACTCAGTTAATTGAATTAAAGTGAGAATAATGTAATGGACCAAATTTAAATTGACTACATTCAACGATTTAACTAGTTGTGGTGAGTTAGGATTCTGATCAGCTGATGACTGTTAGTCCTGGTGCAAGAAGTCAGCTGATCATTTTCAGCTCAGATGCTATGGGGCATTATTTGTGTTTTAATTCTTCTTCATCATCGCTCAAGTCTTTTGATTATGCAAACTTGATTCTTTGTCCTGTATCATTATGCAGGGTAAAGAAACACCATGATGAGGTTGTCATATGGTTGGTATTCAGATGTGTTCAGTATTCAGATGTGTTCGGTATTCAGATGTGTTCGGCATTCAGATGTGTTCGGTATTCAGATGTGTTCCTCCCAATGTTTTACCCTAAACCAATGCCATAACTTTCACACTCTGTTTTTTGGAAGGTTGATCTTGGTTTAACTTTAGCAGTTTTCTTTCTCATAGGGTGGGTACCAGCCAGGGATATTGAACCCAACCTGAACATAATTTATTTTTGGGTGTTATCCCTGTGGGAAGTGCTAGGTTTGTATTTCTGGATGCCATACCTTGTGGACAGAACTCTGAATTAAGCTCTTACTTGCATAGTTTACACCATCATCAGACATGGATTTTGTTCTTTTTTTTATTTATTTTTTTTTTTTTTGCAAGTTTCACCTGTTCCTGGTGGGAGAAACCTTTTGTTTGGTCTTAAGTTCGTGAGGTCAAATCTGCAGTTCGTTGCCATGATGAAGTTGACAGCTCTTTTTCATGTCATGACAGCTGCCTCGTAGTTTCTGCCTCAATTTATCATCCAGTCAGTTTTGGCATAGTGGTTCCTTCTTTTTTTTTTCCAAGTACAATATTGTGTCCACATTAATAAAGTGTGGATAATGCTAAAGTATAACACTATTTTTGACTTATTATAGCACTTGTTGACTCCAGTTTATAATTTCTTAAAACATCAACTTTTAAGTCACATGACTAAGATATTACTAAGAATCATCATGCGAAGAGTGCAAAACAAAATCAGTCCAGAAATTAATGATGAACGGTGTGGTTTTCTTAGAGGTACAGGAACAAGCAATGCCATATATACATCGTAAGATCTTTAGTAGAAAGAGCCGTAGAGGTGAAAACAGATGTATACCTATGTTTCATAGATTATACCAAAGCATTTGACAAAGTAAAGCACCAAGAAATAATATAAATTTTAAAATTAATAAGAACTAGAAATCAATTGTGAATGTTTCAACAAATGGTTAACAGGGTGTTAGGCAAGGTTGTGTGCTGTCACCAGATTTATTTAATATGTATAGTGAGATTGTTTTAAGATCCATAAGGGGCATGCCTGGAATAACAATTGGAGGTCATAATATAAATAATCCAAGGTATGCTAATGATACAGTCTTAATCGCTAAGAGTGAAAATGAGTTACAAGAAATGTTAGACATTATAGTGAAAGAAAGGAAAAATAAGGGACTCCACCTCAATAGCAAAAAGACAGAAGTAATGGTAACAACAAAGAAAAAGACATCAACTCTGTGCAAACATCACCTCTGTGCAAAATAAAGACAAATGGAACAATATTAAAACAGGTAAATGAATTTAAATTTTTGGGAACTTTGTTAACCTCAGACAGAAAATGTACAATGGAGGTGAGATGCAGAATGGCTCAGGCAAAAGCAGCTTTCCAAAAAAAGAGGAAGATACCGTGCAATCCATTTTTGACAATAGAAACAAGAAAAGAGTTCTTAAATGTTATGTAGAGCAAATCTTAACAAATGGATGTGAATCATGGACAATAGGACAACAGACAAGGAAATCACTGGAGTCTGCAGAAATGTGGTTTTACAGAAGAACGTTGACAATACCATGGACAGCTAAGAAGTGTAATGAAAACGTTCTGATGAGGCCCAAGCAAAAAGAGAGCTAATTTCCAATATTAGGAAGAAACAATCATCATTTTTTGGCCATATAATGAGAAGAGAACAGTTGGAATATATTGTAACAACTGGGAAAATTGAGGGGCAAAGAGATAGAGGGAAGCAAAGAAAAAAGATACCAGACAGCTTGAAAGAATGGCTTGACAAAATGTCTACAACAGAAATGATTAATAACTGTCGAGATCGAAAGTTGTGGAGGGACATGATCACCTACGACAGCAGGCCAGGTACTTAATGATGATAATTTAAACAAATAATTGAACAAATTAAAGAGTACAGTCAGAACAAACATGAAGTGACAGAGCCAACTTATGTGAGTAATTAAATATTTTGAATTAGTTATCAATAACTGCTACTTTTATATGGCATCCGATTGTATTTTAAAAAAATAAAACACGCCCGGTTGCATTGATGCATCACGTGTGACTAGCTTGAACATTTAGGCAGGTACAACGTGCGGAAAAAGCAGCGGCATGCTTCAGAATGTAGATTATGTTAAAATTTTGGATTTTTAAATAGTAATTTTTACAAACCGACCATAATCTAGGATTAACATGTGCAATGTGCACGCGGGAATTCCTTTTTTTTTTTTTTTTTTTCTCTGTTTTCTGAGAGGTCTAGTCATTGGATTTCACTACAAAGAGATCAGAGATGGTAAAGCCACAAAGAAACCATGAATTTCAAGAGAAAATTCCCACCATCTGTGGCTTAGGTTGTCCGGATGACTAATAGACCACCACCCCACCTCTACAACAGCTTTTGATAATTTTCACATTATAAAGTATCAACTTTGTCAGTTGTAAGTAGATATTTACTTCAGAATATTGAAAACATTCAGCATTTTGTGTACAGCTTGTTTCTGTATCAAAACTAAAGTATATGACAAATAATGCTGACACTATCCAAAATAATTTTTTGTTTGTTTTTCTGTGCACATTCCACTTTGAAACTTCCTGATTTAACTGAATGAGAACTTTTTTTTAAAACTGATATTCAAACACATTCTATAAATTCATGTGCTATTTGAGTTTGGTGTTTTGGAAAAGTGTTTCTGTAAGGTAATATAACATAATATGATACTTTTGAAATTGGTTTGTTCATGTATCTTGACTATGTGATCTGGGTAAGACCATTCCGCAGGGAACCGTGAAAAAAATGAGGGAGGTGAGGTAGACAGAAAATGAGACAATCATCATCAAGTTCCGGGCCTGCTGGCATAGGTGATCATGTCTCTCCTCAACTTTCAATCTCAACAGTTATTTATCATTTCTATTGTTGACCTTCTCCCCAGCCAATCATTTCTCTTTGCTTCCCTCTATCTCTTCGTCCCTCATTTTTCCCAGTTGTCACAATATATCCCAGCTGTTCCCTTCTTATTACATGTCTAAAAAATTATGATTGTTGCTTCCTAATATTGGAAATTAGCTTTCTTTTTGCCTTGGCCTCTTTCCAAACGTTTTCATTACTCTTCTTAGCTGTCCACGGTATTCTCAATATTCCTCTGTAAGACCACATTTCTACAGACTCCAGTGATTTCCTTGTCTGTTGTCCTATTGTCCATGAATTCACATCCATATATTATGACTGGCATTACATAACATTTAAGAACTCTTTTTCTTGATTCTATTGTCAAAAATGGATTGCATAGTATCTTCCTCATTTTTTGGAAAGCTGCTTTTGCCTGAGCCATTCTGCATCTCACCTCTGTTGTACATCTACCATCTGAGGTTAAAAAAGTTCCCAAATATCTAAATTCAGTCACCAATTTTAATATTATTCCACTTGTCTTTATTGTGCACTGAGGTGATGTTTTCCTTTTCTTTGTTGTTACCATTACTTCTGTCTTTTTGCTATTGAGACTGAGTCCTTTATTTTAAAATTTAAAAAGAGATATAACTACAATATCAAAGAATGGACAGGCTTTGATTTCTCAGTGTCCTAAGGAATGACTATAGCGGACAAAATCAGGACTACTAATCTGAATGAGTCATGATCACTGAAGATCAAGATGGTTGTACCAGATGAAAGAAACCTATTATAGCAACGTCCTATTTCCTTTCATCGTGTTGTCTGCACTGGCCTTGCTAATTTTCAAGGTTGCAGTGTTCCTATTTTCAGTAGTCTCTTAACCTTTTGCTGTCCTGAGCAATCCTACAAGCTAGCATCAATGATAAGTGGAGGAAGCAATAAGATTGATTACAAAATGAAATGCTGATAGAACTGGGAAGTTATTTTTAATTAAATTATTATTATTTTTTGTTTGTTTTTCGCGTTCGCCAGCTATACCTCTGATGAAGTCCCTAGAGACTAGGAACTGAATTTTGCGTATTAATCTGTTTTTTTATCTGGCAGCCGTGTGCACAGGGCTCCCTAGTCACACAGGCAGATAACTCCGTCCTCGGAGGTACTCATATTTTTTTCTTTCGATGAGTAATTGATGTTTCAGGCCGTGCCTTGCTGCTGAGACCAGGGGTGGTTGCCGCAGAGAGAAAACATAAATAAAAATCCCAACTTGGTGCAGCCGGGATTTGAACCCACAACCTATCTGTACCAACCAGTCCCCCACACTGATCATATAGAACATCAGGTGATAACACATAAGATGAGCTAGACCAGAGTCTCAAAGTCAAACCTGGTTAAAATCAGCAGGCTCTTGAAATGGGAAGGAATAATCATAACAGAGGGACATGAGATCAGTACCAGTCACAGAACTTGATAAAAGAGACACTCAGTGGAAGACAAAAGTGAGAACAGAAAACTCAACAAGTTAAAATTGAACTGATTGTCCAATATACAATAGAGTAAATGGTTTTGAAAAAAAGGTAAAAGTAGACTTTAATGATAAAGTGAATAAAAGCAGCTAGGATTTGTTGCAAAGAGAAATGATTAAAGCACATAGAAACACCAAAAACCATGATCATGTACGATAAACAGATGAATCGGTGACTAGCACCATAGCTTCTTCATTCCTTCCTTGTTTGCCTTTCATTGCCAACATTAGATTTAGTGTGCGGTCTTTTGCTATTCTGTTGGCCTCTCCTGCTATTATGTTTTCTAGTGTTTTTAATATTCCATCAATCCATATTTTTCATGGTCAACTCTTTGGTATGGTCTTCTCAGAACATTTGTTAAAGACTTATATCATGTTTTGTTTTATCATTCTGTCTTATCATGTAGCCAAACCGTTTTATCTTTTGTTTCTTTAAGTTTTCAATGTTAGGAATTATTCCTAGTTTCTTTTCTCAGCTCTTCACCTGCGACCTTATCTCTTAGTCTGTCATGCATATAACACATTTAATTTCGTTAAAGGTTAATACTATTTTTATTATTCTTGAGTTTAGCGCCATATCCAGCATTGGTAGAAAAAGTTTGGAATGAAGAATGTGTTATGGTATGCTCGTTTTACCATTAGTGTTATTTTCTTGTTGGACAGCAGTGGTGACATTTGTTTGATGATTTGACAAACTTTGTGATTCTTCTTGAGTCTATTTCTGCTGTTTGTGAATTGTTGTTTGTCATTAGACTTCCTTGATATTTAAATTTCTCCACTTGTTTTAACTGTTTGCCATCCATTGTTATGTTGTTCTATTTTGATTTTGTGATGTTCATAACTTTTGACTTCTTGTTGTTTTTCACATTGTATTGGGTAACTGTCTTTTTAAGTGTTCCTGTAGGTCTTCTATCGAAGTGCAGCAACAAATAAAGAATATTCATTGTTTATACAATATGCTGGCACACAAAAGAGAACCATGGTAGTGGGAAAATCCACAATTAACATCATTAAAGTCTACTTTTACTTAAGCAGGTGATCTGAGATCTGCTCTGAGATCTGCACCAGAAATTATTTTGAAGGATGACATCAAAAGTTTTGATTTCTTTATAGAAGCCCTGACATTTGCTACGACATTGAAGAGTCACAGATCAGTGTTGCTACAACATTGAAGAGTCACAGATCAGTGTTGCTACAACATTGAAGAGTCACAGATCAGTGTTGCTACAACATTGAAGAGTCATAGATCTGTGTGAATTAGGAGCAAAAACTGTACTCCAGTGCAAAGTTTAATTCAGTAGATTCCATCTTGGTGTGATATTCCTGGAAATAATGAGGCTCACTAATTAGCAAATGAAAAAGGAGAAATGTCTAAGCCCGATACAAGTTTAACTTATAAGTATAGCTCTTTGTTGACGAGATTTATGAGGAACATGTACGTGAACACATGAAATTCAGATCATTTAACTCTTTCCTGTATGTTTCGATGGACTGTCCTGATTTCGGCCGCATATGTGTCACCGCATAGTGCGTCACTCGGTTTAATTAGTGTGAACCGTCATCAAACCGTATTCTTTTTATAAGCCTTGTATAATCTTGGTATTGGTGAAATCCATTTTGATCTTGTTTCGATATTCCAATTGCATACGATGACTGATATCGTATGATGGGGAACAGATGGCTGTGTTCACTTTCTGTGCAGTTTTACCTTGTGTCTTTTGGCGTGTGCTGAGACTGCTATGATGGAGACTACAGCTACAATTCTTTGTTTGGGAGATGAGATGGTAATTCAGATGATTGCACAGGTGGTTGAGCAATTATGGATTTCAATTCATTTGCAGTGATATCGGGGCTTTCTATAACCATAAATAAGATGCTTCTGTCAGCTCAGCAGAAGAGAACAAGTTACTATATTTAGAATCTGCACAGACCATAATAGATTGTAACCCCACCTTTAGGTACTTTGAAAACTTCTGTTGAGTGACTGGAGACTGTGGCTGGAAAACACTTAGATGAACAGATACTTTTTTAATTTATTACTGTTGACAACTTAAAGTGTATGGAGCAGAAAAAGAAAAACAGAAGGTGAACAGATAAGACATATGCAAGTATCAACGATGGTATTCTTGGACAAGATGTATTATTTGAATGCCACTAACCATGGATTTACTTTTGAACTTCACTCTTGTTCCGTCCAGGTCTAATTCACTCAATAATATTGTATTTGGTGAGACCTAGATGCAGTGAATGAAGAGATTGTTGTTATTGATTCATAATAACTGATGTTATCAGGGTCTGCAGATCAAGGCTGGCTAGAACTCCACATGATGGTCCCTAGAAAATGTTACTGACCTTGACAAAGAGTGTAGGGATTGAAGAATGAAGGCACACCATGTTCTCAAAAATGTGCAGGTCCAGCCAAGTGATATACAATAGTAGATTTATGAAACAGCACATTGATTAAATAGTAGAAAATATATTGAGTGCAGCTAAAGAGCGTCCATTGCACCAAAAGCTCAACACAAAGAAAAGTGAATGGCTAAAAAGAGGGAAATCATAGGTAGGCTGTGCAGCTGTGCAGAAGATGTCATGAAACAGGTCTATGAAGTTACAAATAAAACTGATGAGAAATGGATATCAGTGCCTACATCATTCTTGTGTACATTCTCGTGAATTGTCACACTCGAAATGAAATGCAGAGCATCCAGTCATGGTCAATGCAGAGCATCCAGTCATGGTCAATGCAGAGCTTCCAGTCATGGTCAATGCAGAGGTTCCAGTCATGGTCAATGCAGAGCATCCAGTCATGGTCAATGCAGAGGTTCCAGTCACGGTCAATGCAGAGCATCCAGTCATGGTCAATGCAGAGCATCCAGTCATGGTCAATGCAGAGCATCCAGTCATGGTCAATGCAGAGCTTCCAGTCATGGTCAATGCAGAGCTTCCAGTCATGGTCAATGTAGAGCATCCAGTCATGGTCAATGCAGAGCATCCAGTCATGGTCAATGCAGAGGTTGTTGACCTCATCTGGGACAGCACTGATGAGGAAGATCCAGTCATCTGATCAGATTAATCTGTAATATGACACCAAATGATGGACATTACAACACGCTCTGCAGGTAGAACAGTTCAAGAAGACACTGGTGCATATGTTATGACCACGAGTATTATGAGAATGGAAGTTATAGTAGTGACCAAGGCATTGATCTGGTTGGAGTCTCAAGACTAGCCACGCCTGCAGACTAAGTGATTCTATGAGCATGATAAGAAAAATGGAGGTGGAGTCTGTACATAGGCTGTAATTCGAGACATTGCAGAAATCAGTGATACGCAGTCATCTTTATCTATGTCCCTAGACATGCAAGAGTACAGGGAAATAAAAGTGCTGACAATCTAACTAGCTGTGCTGTCATTGAAGATGGTCAACCAGTGGACAAGATGGACATCATTAATGTACCCCGAGATGCATCAAGTTCAATTGACTTCGACACAAATGAGTCAATGGCACTCCTTCATATGAAAGAGATGGAAGAAAAGATGGGTACAGTGAGAAATGAGAATTTTAAATAAAGTGGGTCTTTTAATAGTGGCGGACATAAGAGGACTTAACATCAACTAACACAGAGCTGGAGCTGTCAGCAGCTGGATGCTGTGGGATATGCTGAGGAGGGGATCTGAGCATCTTTGGACTTTTTCGGAATACAGTGAAGGTAACCCACAAATAATTTATTTCAAAATAAATTAAATAGATGAAACAGAAGATAGATAAAAAAAAATTGAGTAATCAAATAATTAAGTGAAATAATCATATAATCTATTTATTGTCCTTTTGAGCTGAAGATGGCACAAAAGGCAGAAATCCTAGAGTCTTTGTGTCTGATGATCTTAGTTATCAAACATCAGACCTTGCACAGGACCTGCAGTGTATCTTGTCACTCCCTGTCCTGGGTGAGTTTTTCAATGTCAGTGATGAAACTGGTGCTTGTTGTTGCTTCTCGCCTCACTGTTCTTTTTACAGTTTCTCTAGGTCTGCCTCCTTTTCTTTCACCCTCTGGTTCCCATTTGAGGACTTGCTATGGGATTCTCATCTCATCACATAGCCAAATTATGACCACCTTCTTTTGGTTATAGATGAAATTACTGGATGCTTTGTCCTTTTTTTTTTTCTCCGCTAGTCTTAAATTCATTCCATGGTATGCAAAGTGTTTTCTTATGGCATTTGTCTTCAAATACATCCAGTTTAGTTTATTTTCTATTTCTTTAATTGTTTTCCAGCTCTCACATGCATAAGTAAGGGTGGATAATACTTTTGATTTGAAAATCCTGCGCTTTGTTTTTGTGTTTAGTAATTTTTTGTTTCCGTATTTTTTATCAAGGTTTCTGAAAGTCATTGCAACCTTCGCTATTCTAATTTAATTCTGTGTGTTTCTTTCTTGACCTATATAGCTTCCAAGATATACGAAGTGATATACTTCTTCCTCTTTTGCATTTATGACAATAACTGGTTTTAAGTGTTTGTGTGTTACATTTTTAATGGTAAAACTGAAGGTTACAAATATTTGTGATAGCAACTGTTTTTTTTTTTTAATGAGTGTCAGTAAGAAGTTTCTGATGGCTAAAAAATATATATTAAAACATGTAGTTATAAACATTCTTTGATGAAGTCAAGTGCTCTTGATGGCATATTTTTGGTTGCAATATATGATGAAACCGAAAATAAATTTTGATAGGGTCTGGTAAAGGCTCATTGGTTAAATTATGAGCTGTATAAAGAATTAAAATATGAGCTTATATTAGAGGAAAAAAAAGAACAAGTACAAATGTTATTCACATTTTTGCCATGAAGGTGGAAATTTCATGCATTGTCTAGTAAGTTTGCAGCATTGTTATTAGTGACATAAAGAATACTCAACAGATTGGTATTGCACAGTGCAGATAAGCAAAATGTTCTTAATGTCAAAATACCACTCAACCTGAGAGAGACATCAAATAGAAGTGGCGTTCCATAAACCGTATTTTGAGTAGTGAAGTAGTGACACTTGTTGTAGATCACTGACAGATGATGACTGTTTGATTCACTATTACTTGCTGATTTATTTGTTATACTCCCTTCAAATGTTGCTAAAGACTGATGTTACAATTTTAGCATGCTTCATCCAGTTGAGAAACATCTGTCACAGCAGGCTATTTTGAACTTCCTGCCCTGCTCTACTTTTCACATGCTAAACTGATTGATGTGCATCATCGTTTCATCTATTCTATCCATGAAACCAGTTCCATAGCAGTCTGGAACTCCCCCATGTCTGCTCCACTACATGTACAGCATTTTCCAAAATGCATTGATAAATTCCGTTGATAAATACTCCATGTATGTCCTACTTGACTGCACAGGCGGCAATTCTAAACCTCCTTAGTCACCTCTGACAACATGCATGGCAGGTAACAGTGACTTTCTTCTTTTCTCCCTTCACTGTGGGGAACCCAGTGACAACACAATTCTTTGATGAACTTCAGTGGGTCTCATTGATTCATCACTTAGAAAACTAATGAATGAACTCTGTTTCTCTTTGGTTCATGTCTCCAGTAAATTGGCCATCTTTTCACCCCTACAGTTGTGGCATATTGTCCTATCTATCTATCTATCTATATATATATATATATATATATATATATATATATATATATATATTTTATCTATATATTCTATCTATATATTCTATCTATCTATATATTCTATCTAATCAATCTATCTATCTAATCTATCTTGTCCTTTTGAGCCAAAGATAGGACATATGGGAGAAATGTAAGACTATTTGTGTCAGACAATCAAGCATCAGACCTTGTACAGAGCCTGCATTGTACTCGCCACACGACTCTCTGCTGTGCGATTTGCTCAATCTCTGTGAGGGGGCTGATGCCTGCTATTGTTGCTTGTCATCTCTGTTTTCTTTTTAGTGTTTCTCTAGGTCAGACTTTTTTCTTTTACCTTATGGATTCCATTTAAGGACCTGCTTTGAAATTCTCTTGTTGTCTCTTCTCATCATATGACCACCTTCTCTTGTTGTCTCTTCTCATCATATGACCACCTTCTTCTCTTGTTGTCTCTTCTCATCATATGACCACCTTCTCTTGTTGTCTCTTCTCATCATATGACCACCTTCTCTTGTTGTCTCTTCTCATCATATGACCACCTTCTCTTGTTGTCTCTTCTCATCATATGACCACCTTCTTCTCTTGTTGTCTCTTCTCATCATATGACCACCTTCTCTTGTTGTCTCTTCTCATCATATGACCACCTTCTTCTCTTGTTGTCTCTTCTCATCATATGACCACCTTCTCTTGTTGTCTCTTCTCATCATATGACCACCTTCTTCTCTTGTTGTCTCTTCTCATCATATGACCACCTTCTCTTGTTGTCTCTTCTCATCATATGACCACCTTCTCTTGTTGTCTCTTCTCATCATATGACCACCTTCTCTTGTTGTCTCTTCTCATCATATGACCACCTTCTTCTCTTGTTGTCTCTTCTCATCATATGACCACCTTCTTCTCTTGTTGTCTCTTCTCATCATATGACCACCTTCTCTTGTTGTCTCTTCTCATCATATGACCACCTTCTTCTCTTGTTGTCTCTTCTCATCATATGACCACCTTCTCTTGTTGTCTCTTCTCATCATATGACCACCTTCTTCTCTTGTTGTCTCTTCTCATCATATGACCACCTTCTTCTCTTGTTGTCTCTTCTCATCATATGACCACCTTCTCTTGTTGTCTCTTCTCATCATATGACCACCTTCTCTTGTTGTCTCTTCTCATCATATGACCACCTTCTCTTGTTGTCTCTTCTCATCATATGACCACCTTCTTCTCTTGTTGTCTCTTCTCATCATATGACCACCTTCTCTTGTTGTCTCTTCTCATCATATGACCACCTTCTTCTCTTGTTGTCTCTTCTCATCATATGACCACCTTCTCTTGTTGTCTCTTCTCATCATATGACCACCTTCTCTTGTTGTCTCTTCTCATCATATGACCACCTTCTCTTGTTGTCTCTTCTCATCATATGACCACCTTCTTCTCTTGTTGTCTCTTCTCATCATATGACCACCTTCTCTTGTTGTCTCTTCTCATCATATGACCACCTTCTCTTGTTGTCTCTTCTCATCATATGACCACCTTCTCTTGTTGTCTCTTCTCATCATATGACCACCTTCTTCTCTTGTTGTCTCTTCTCATCATATGACCACCTTCTTCTCTTGTTGTCTCTTCTCATCATATGACCACCTTCTTCTCTTGTTGTCTCTTCTCATCATATGACCACCTTCTCTTGTTGTCTCTTCTCATCATATGACCACCTTCTTCTCTTGTTGTCTCTTCTCATCATATGACCACCTTCTCTTGTTGTCTCTTCTCATCATATGACCACCTTCTTCTCTTGTTGTCTCTTCTCATCATATGACCACCTTCTCTTGTTGTCTCTTCTCATCATATGACCACCTTCTTCTCTTGTTGTCTCTTCTCATCATATGACCACCTTCTCTTGTTGTCTCTTCTCATCATATGACCACCTTCTCTTGTTGTCTCTTCTCATCATAAGACCACCTTCTCTTGTTGTCTCTTCTCATCATATGACCACCTTCTCTTGTTGTCTCTTCTCATCATATGACCACCTTCTCTTGTTGTCTCTTCTCATCATATGACCACCTTCTTCTCTTGTTGTCTCTTCTCATCATATGACCACCTTCTCTTGTTGTCTCTTCTCATCATATGACCACCTTCTCTTGTTGTCTCTTCTCATCATATGACCACCTTCTTCTCTTGTTGTCTCTTCTCATCATATGACCACCTTCTTCTCTTGTTGTCTCTTCTCATCATATGACCACCTTCTCTTGTTGTCTCTTCTCATCATATGACCACCTTCTTCTCTTGTTGTCTCTTCTCATCATATGACCACCTTCTCTTGTTGTCTCTTCTCATCATATGACCACCTTCTCTTGTTGTCTCTTCTCATCATATGACCACCTTCTCTTGTTGTCTCTTCTCAACATATGACCACCTTCTTCTCTTGTTGTCTCTTCTCATCATATGACCACCTTCTCTTGTTGTCTCTTCTCATCATATGACCACCTTCTTCTCTTGTTGTCTCTTCTCATCATATGACCACCTTCTCTTGTTGTCTCTTCTCATCATATGACCACCTTCTCTTGTTGCCTCTTCTCATCATATGACCACCTTCTTCTCTTGTTGTCTCTTCTCATCATATGACCACCTTCTTCTCTTGTTGTCTCTTCTCATCATATGACCACCTTCTTCTCTTGTTGTCTCTTCTCATCATATGACCACCTTCTCTTGTTGTCTCTTCTCATCATATGACCACCTTCTTCTCTTTTTGTCTCTTCTCATCATATGACCACCTTCTCTTGTTGTCTCTTCTCATCATAAGACTACCTTCTCTTGTTGTCTCTTCTCATCATATGACCACCTTCTCTTGTTGTCTCTTCTCATCATATGACCACCTTCTCTTGTTGTCTCTTCTCATCATATGACCACCTTCTCTTGTTGTCTCTTCTCATCATATGACCACCTTCTCTTGTTGTCTCTTCTCATCATATGACCACCTTCTTCTCTTGTTGTCTCTTCTCATCATATGACCACCTTCTTCTCTTGTTGTCTCTTCTCATCATATGACCACCTTCTTCTCTTGTTGTCTCTTCTCATCATATGACCACCTTCTCTTGTTGTCTCTTCTCATCATATGACCACCTTCTCTTGTTGTCTCTTCTCATCATATGACCACCTTCTCTTGTTGTCTCTTCTCATCATATGACCACCTTCTTCTCTTGTTGTCTCTTCATATCATATGACCACCTTCTCTTGTTGTCTCTTCTCATCATATGACCACCTTCTCTTTTTGTCTCTTCTCATCATATGACCACCTTCTCTTGTTGTCTCTTCTCATCATATGACCACCTTCTTCTCTTGTTGCCTCTTCTCATCATATGACCACCTTCTTCTCTTGTTGTCTCTTCTCATCATATGACCACCTTCTTCTCTTGTTGCCTCTTCTCATCATATGACCACCTTCTTCTCTTGTTGCCTCTTCTCATCATATGACCACCTTCTCTTTTTGTCTCTTCTCATCATATGACCACCTTCTTCTCTTGTTGTCTCTTCTCATTATATGACCACCTTCTTCTCTTGTTGCCTCTTCTCATCATATGACCACCTTCTCTTTTTGTCTCTTCTCATCATATGACCACCTTCTTCTCTTGTTGCCTCTTCTCATCATATGACCACCTTCTTCTCTTGTTGTCTCTTCTCATCATATAACCACCTTCTTCTCTTGTTGCCTCTTCTCATCATATGACCACCTTCTTCTCTTGTTGTCTCTTCTCATCATATGACCACCTTCTTCTCTTGTTGCCTCTTCTCATCATATGACCACCTTCTCTTGTTGTCTCTTCTCATCATATGACCACCTTCTTCTCTTGTTGTCTCTTCTCATCATATGACCACCTTCTTCTCTTGTTGTCTCTTCTCATCATATGACCACCTTCTTCTCTTGTTGCCTCTTCTCATCATATGACCACATTCTTCTCTTGTTGTCTCTTCACATCATATGACCACCTTCTCTTTTTGCCTCTTCTCATCATATGACCACCTTCTTCTCTTTTTGCCTCTTCTCATCATATGACCACCTTCTTCTCTTGTTGTCTCTTCTCATCATATGACCACCTTCTTCTCTTGTCTCTTCTCATCATATGACCACCTTCTTCTCTTTTTGCCTCTTCTCATCATATGACCACCTTCTCTTGTTGTCTCTTCTCATCATATGACCACCTTCTCTTGTTGCCTCTTCTCATCATATGACCACCTTCTTCTCTTGTTGTCTCTTCTCATCATATGACCACCTTCTTCTCTTGTTGTCTCTTCTCATCATATGACCACCTTCTCTTGTTGCCTCTTCTCATCATAAGACCAGCTTCTCTTGTTGCCTCTTCTCATCATATGACCACCTTCTTCTCTTGTTGTCTCTTCTCATCATAAGACCAACTTCTCTTGTTGTCTCTTCTCATCATAAGACCAGCTTCTCTTGTTGTCTCTTCTCATCATAAGACCACCTTCTTCTCTTGTTGCCTCTTCTCATCATATGACCACGTTCTTCTCTGGATTACAGTTTATATTTCAGAATGCTTTGTTTCTCTTATTTCTGCACTTATTTTATATTCATTCCATGATGTACCAAATATTTTCCCGAGGCACTTGTTTTCAAAAGCGTCTATGTTATTTTTTATTTCTTTAGTTGTTTTCCAGTGGGTAACACATTAGGACGTGTTGTTACTTGTAGGATATTTGCTTTTTATGTCATTGGTAAATATACTGTTAACTTAAAGAACAGTTACAGAAATGTTTTGTATTTATATCAACATATTACGATTCATTTTTGACTAATACCCACATACATATGAAGATAAACTTTGATAGTTGTCCAGTACAAATGTCTTGATAATTAAATTATGGACTGAGAAATAAAATATGTGCAGTAGTAAATTATTTTAGTATTAGTGTCAGTAAAGGCAAATAATGGACTATTTTAAATTACGACATATTATTAAAAATAAATGAATATTAGATTGAAAGAATGAATTATGAATGAATAAATAACGGAAATTATATTTTTAGATCCAGCATAGCCATATACGATTCTTTTTTTTTTTTCCCCCACTTTCTCTAGACATTTGGGGAAAATTGAATTTTCTTAATTTTATTCGCTGCTCATGTCAAAGATGTGTACTTTGAAGATGAAGTATCTCACTCATTGAAAGAGAAGTGGGGGTAAAGACAAATAGACAGGATAAAAACCAATACAGATCAGTAGTGCTCTGATATCAGGTCAATATTCTTGGCAAACAGACACGACACATTGATTCTCAGCCCTTTTGCTGGTTATAATTCTTGTGTACATATAATTTAATTTCCTCACTCAGTGGAGAGGACAGAAATAGAGGGAGAGGAATTCAGGGGGCCGGTGTATATGCTTTTATGTGTGTGTGTTTACTTTATCTAACAGCCTGCTGCATTTCTTCAGCCCTTCTCTGTTATATGTGAAAGAGATATGGGGCATTTCCCATATGTCATCTTTACTGTTGCATTCTCATGCAAGCTACATGTAGAGTTTTTAATTCCATTCACAAGAGAAAGTATCAATGTTTGACTCAGACTAAATTCCTGATTATGAGAGTTTGAACCGCGTAGGTCATTGATTATTAGTTACATGATTTTGACAACAATTTAGTCTATGATGATTGGTATGTTACTGTTTCTGTTACATAACTATAGGTTGTCAATGGGGTTAGTCAGAGACAGAGTGCTATGATGTTATTCGACATGAGTGTGTCATGGGTTTATTTAACATGAATTTGTCTTGGAGCTTTTCTACGTGAGTTTGTCTTGGTGCTATTGTATGTGACGTAGTCTGATGGCTTTTCTACCTGAGTTTGTCTTGGTGCTATTGTATGTGACGTAGTCTGATGACTTTTCTGCGTAAGTTTTGTCTGATGGCTGTTCTATGTGAATTTGTCTGATGGCTATACTATTTGAGTTTGTCTGATGGCTGTTCTATGTGAGTTTGTCTTATGGCTGTTCTATGTGAGTTTGTCTGATGGCTGTTCTGTTCTATGTGAGTTTGTCTGATGGCTGTTCTATGTGAGTTTGTCGTGGGGCTATTTTTTTTTTTTGTAAGCTTGTCTTAGGACTTGTGAACAATCACAAATGGACAAGAGAACATGTTCTCAGTGACTCTCGTCACATAGAAGCAGGAGCGATGGTTGTGGTTCCTTTATTTGTCAAACTAACAAACTTGATAGTGGCAAGTCTAAGACACGCTGCCAAGACTATGTGATAGTATGAGTAAATGCTGAAGCCTGGAGAACATTGGCGCTGTATGAACTGTTTTACGTCAGTCTTCATTCTTCTAGTCCCGTGTATTTTTATAAATAAGAAGCAGAAACTTCTAGAATATAAAGCATTTCTTGTATTAGTCTAGCATATAAATGTGTCCACATGATCATAGTACTTCTTCGGTATCGTTATAAATCAATTAAATAACATGTAGATACAATAATAATATTCTACTGTAATAATTTGAGAGCCGCGATAGCTCAGTGGTTAGTGAACTGGGCTACAAAGGATAAGAGGTCGGATTCGATCCTGATCGACGGTTTCCTGGTTCACCCAGCCGTAACTGGGTACCGGATTTTTACTGGGAAAGTACAGCGGCTCGGGCGTAATACCGACCACATTGCCTCAAAATTCGTGTGCTGAAGGTCTGTAAAAACTATGGTCAGAAACACAATATTCCCTATACGCCAATTGGCGTGATGGGGCACTTTACTTTTTACTTACTGTGGTAATTTCCTGTAAATTGCCAACACGAGTATAGGGGTCTGCCTGAAAATTGTTAATGTTTACAAAGCTGAAGCAGTGATTCCTGGGTCTCCCTCTTTTGTTTGGACCACGGCTCATTCAGACTAGGGTTGTTCTCTTATGAAGACTGCCACTTCCTGGACCAGGTTGGCGTGGCCTAAGTCTAATTTTGTATTTAAGACCAGGTCACGGGTAGTCATTTTTGAGAATGTTGAGTTGACCTGCTATGCAATGTTGGTAGATAGTAGATTGTGGAAGGACATGATCGCCTACGTTAACCGGTATGGTACATGATGATGATGATGAGTTGACCTGAATCACAGAATGTTGATTTTCCGGCAAAAGAAATTATATTGCAGTCTCTCATCTGTTTCGTCATTGTCATTTATCTTGTGCTTGTATTAATCTGTTTAGTATTCCTTTATTTTATGTATAATGAACAGACAAGGCCCCTGTGTACATCACCGGTACTATACTGGGACAAGCTGTATAGAGATTCACCAACCGTGAAGTGACAAACACTTTCTCCGAATTTATTATTATCGACTTGTAGAGGTGTGCGCAGAAGAAGTTTATTTAATTAATCGTTCTTTTTTGTCATTATTCTTGCCATTATTATCTTTTGAAAAATGTTTAGCATACCAGATAGTGCTGCTTTATGCAGTGGTGTACTGGTTTATGATCTTCGTATATCTTCACTTACCAGATAGTGCTGCTTTATGCAGTGGTGTACTGGTTTATGATCTTCGTATATCTTCACTTACCAGATAGTGCTGCTTTATGCAGTGGTGTACTGGTTTATGATCTTCGTATATCTTCACTTCCTATCTTCAAGAAAAATATCATTGTGTAACAGTAACTGTACCCCACAAGTAGATTATTTACATTGATATGTATGTCAATCTAGCAATTTGTTTCAAATATCATAAATATGTGCAATGAGGAAATGTTAAGGCCATGAAAGAATTAACATGGTGACTGAAAATGACTTCAATAAAATGAGTTATGAGAAGATTATCAGAACATATACGTTAGAACAAGATATCTGGAAAAATGACTTCAATAAAAGGAGATTATCAGAACATATACGTTAGAACAAGATATCTGGAAAAATGACTTCAATAAAAGGAGATTATCAGAACATATACGTTAGAACAAGATATCTGGAAAACCTTGCTTGCGTTTGCCCGATGACTAAAAGAGTACACCTCTTCATCATCCGCCCTTAAAAGGACGTTAAGTGGTCGTGTCTGCGTTGTGTTGTGGTTTGCAGTAAAACTGTGATATTTGCGCCTTTCGGCCCAACACATCCGACTTCAGCATGCCTGGAAAACCTTGAGACAACAGGAGTTATTTTAAGGTGGAAGATGCCGAGGCAGTCATATCTGGGACTCAGTAGAAAAGATGTAAGCAAATAAAGGCTATAAGTATTAGTTAAAAGTGACTTGTTCTTCAAACGGTTTGATGTGTCTTCAATAATGAAACTTCAGGAAGTTTCAAATAATAAATAGCCTCAGTGAAAGCATTGCGAATTTTATTATCATCTTCTTGAGTATTGGTGTAGTGTCGACTGAACTGATGTGATGGAGACAAGTTTTAGGAGAAACTTGGCGCCCGACCAATATTGGCCGGCCAATTGACATGATAGTCCTATTGTAGTCACTCACAGCACTGAGAAATATTTCATTCATATAGTATTGACTATAATAAAGGGAGGAAGCTGGTCATATGTTGGCTATGTGATGAGAAGAGACAACACAAGATAGGAAACCTCACAAAGCAGGCCCTCAGGTGGGAACCAGAGGGTAAAAGAAAGAGAGGCCGACCTAGAGAAATACTATACAGAACATTAAAACGAGAGGGAACAACAGCTGGCATCGATTCCATCGCCGAGATTGAACAACTGGTCCAGAACAGAGCCGTGTGGTGAGACACACACAGTGCAGGGCTTGCGCAAGGTATGACAGTTGAAACATCGTCGGACACAAGAGTCTAGAATGTCTGCCTAATGTGCCGTCTTCGGCTCGAAAGGACAATAGATAGTTAGATAGAGAGACAGTTAGGATTGACATAACCCATCTAGGCTACCATTAGATGAGAGCCAATCTGTATAACAAACTTTGTCACATCTGATGCCATGATAACTGACCAATGAAGAATAATCAATTGGCCAACAATTAAAGGTAAAATACGAGACTTCAATCGGCGACTTATCACGCCAGTTTTCACCCATATGTGCTCGGTCACCTATCCAGAAGTGTTCGGAGACTTCTGGATAGTGCCGCTTCAAGCATTGAAACTCAGGATGCGAGGCGGCATTCTTCACTTTTCCAGAATACTACCCTGGTGCCTATTTCTGGCAGCGGCTGGGTCAAACGCGGCAAGTTGGGGGTATTTTTGTTCCAACCACGACTGCAATTCGCACTGCTTCCAGCGTGAATCGAAAGTGGATTGTGCAAACATCGGTAGCCCAGTCGGGTGGGTTTTTTTTTTCAATTAGGCTACCGATGCGGCCCCCTTTCCCCCAAATAAGCCAAGCTTGGCTGGACTCACTATTTAAGAAAATTGTAATAAGATTGGAGAGAGATTTTAGAAGCGAAGAGTGGTAACTGTTTTGAGTTAAATTAGAATGCATTCTGAGTTCATATGAGAAGGAATTGTTGGTTGCTTGGAGTTATTCTAGATCGTGAGCTTGATATGCTGAATATAATTTGCAGAATCTGTTTTTGCAGTCTGTAGAATGTTATGTCGCAGAGAGTATTGTTGTTCAAGAGAAGATTCACTTCAAGATTTGAGTTGAGGTTAAGTTGTTTCCAAAGGAAACATATGAAGGAGTTGTTTCCAAGATGAGATATATTTTGTGAATGTACTTATGAGAACTTTGTGAAGAAAACATTCACAGAAGTTAGATTTTTGTGATGGCCAAAGGAGTTATGCTGATTTTTTTTTTGTCGGAACCCGGAGAGTCCTACTAATGGCAGTTGCCTTAGACATAATAAAATCAACCACTTAAGACAGATTTATAACCTCTTAGATAGTCATAAATACTTTTGTGTGGTGAGAAACTATTAAGTGTAAGCAAGAAATATTTAACCAGATAAGTTTGTGTAGCACTAGAGAGATTTATTAATAACCTCTAAATATAATAAATACTACATTTTGGAGTCCTTTGTTAGATGTTCTAAAGATAAATGTTCTCGTCTTTATCTTTCGGTACAAGTTGAGTTTGTCAATGCCATGTTGCATTATCGTAGCACAATAACCCAGTGACTGCAATATCCATAAGCATAGCGACCTCGCTGGCTATAGACATTTTAGCAAACCTTATTTTTGCTTACAGTAAATATAATGTGTAAGGAATATAAAGTTATGTCTTGACTATTTAAGATGACCACATTTGTTGAAATAAAACTTGACACAATTATAATATTACATCGCAAGAGACATCATCATCGGATGCCATCTCCGCAACGAAGGTTGGTTACCATGGAGCGCCATTCTGCTCTGTCTCTTGCTTTGATGGTGCAGGTTGTCATTGGCTGATTTGTCCATCTTTTGATGTTACTCGTCCATATTTGTCTTGGTCTGCCTCTGCCTCTTTTACCTCGTATTTTCCCTTCAAAGATTACTTTTAGTAGGCTGTTGTGTCTTTTAACATGGCCCAAAAATCTCATTTGTCTTGTTTGAATTGTGTTTAGTAGTTCTCTTTTCATTTTTTAGTTATTTTAAGACTTCATCATGCTCACATCAAGACTTCGCAAGAGAAAGTATTTTTAAAGTGGAGATTCGACTATTAAATAATAATATATTTTTTAAAGTGGAACATCAAGTTAAGTTGCTTGCAACTTCCAATC
Source organism: Megaustenia siamemsis (assembly GCA_032433765.1). Classification (NCBI taxonomy): domain Eukaryota; kingdom Metazoa; phylum Mollusca; class Gastropoda; order Stylommatophora; family Ariophantidae; genus Megaustenia; species Megaustenia siamemsis. Next base: position 67,450,638 of record JAVIAB010000024.1, on the reverse strand, counting down.
TTTGATCCTGACTTATTTGACTGTTTTCAAAATTAATATAAATATGCCAAAGTAGCAAACCAAGAGATATTTACATATTTATCTATTTAACCACAGATGGTTAAATCAGATTTGACTAATAAATAAAAATTAACAAATTGTATTTGAGTCGCAAAACTAAAAAAAAAAAAATCATTACACCATATTGGAATCGCATTACGTTCACGTCAGATGGTATTGGCTAACAATAATTATTTTCAAATATATACTCGCAATAAATACATTCGTTAAACTGTATTTTTGTGGGTCATTTTTTAGATGAATAAAATGTAACGTAGTTGTATATTATATTACATCGTAAGAGACATTTTACAAATGGAAGTTTGACTAATAAATGCAAATTAACGATTCCAATGAAAATTACCTGTATGGGACAAAAGATTTAAATTACCTTATGTCATTTTGTAATGACACGTTATAAACTATTACCTATTAATCCAGTTACACAATCTAAAAAAAAAACAAAAAGAATCGAAAATTTGTTTAATTGGTACTAATCCATCAAGCTACAAATAAGAAGACTCCTTCTCATGTAAGAAAAGAAAACAATTCTCTCAACAACTTGCTTAAAAGGGTCTTTTTTTCCCCCTAAGAGTAGCAATTAAGATGTTTTTCTTTACACACCACCTCCGAGTGTGTTGTTTTTGAATGTGCTTCACAATGTAGTGTGAAATGTTATCAGGAAGAATTCGTCACATTTGATATAGAATGAGCTTTGGAAAATCATAGTGTGTTCCACGTACAATATTTTTTTTATTAATGCTTTGAATTTTTAAAAATGTTTCTTATTTGACATGAGTATTGTGATTGTGGAGTATGGTTTGGTGTATGATTGGGGAAGGAGTTGATTGTGGAGTATGGTTTGGTGTATGATTGGGGAAGGAGTTGATTGTAGAGTATGGTTTGGTGTATGATTGGGGAATGATTTGGTTGTGGAGTATGATTTGCTGTATGATTGGGGAAGGATTTGATTGTGGAGTATGGTTTGTTGTATGATTGGGAAAGGATTTGATTGTGAAGTATAGTTTGATGTATGATTGGGGAAGCATTTGATTGTGGAGTATGATTTGCTGTATGATTGGGGAAGGAGTTAATTGTGGAGTATGATTTGGTGTATGACTGGGGAAGGATTTGATTGTGGAGTATGGTTTAGTGTATGATTGGGGAAGGAGTTGATTGTGGATTATGCTTTGACGGATGATTGTGGAAGGACCTGATAGTTAATATTGTACCAAATAATTGATTTGTTACGTTGCTTACTCACGTCATTTCATTTAGGTCTCCAGGTGAGATTCAAGTTTTAGAGCTACCTGAAGAAGGAAATGTAGCCAATGAAAAGCCCCAGATTGAATCAGGCAATCAGAAACAGCAAAAAGTTGTCCAACAGCGGAAGAGGAAAAATGATGGTGACGAGAGCCATGAACACGTCACTGAGAGGAGCAACGAGAAGAAATCTGGGAGCAGGTGATTACTGTGGTTGTGGTTGTAGAATAGATTTGACTGTATTTTAGATTGTTGAACATACTGCCATGTCTGTCTATAATGAAAGATGATAATAATGTTATATCAACACATCATTAAAGTATTAGAACATCTGAAGTTGGACAAACAATATTAGAAATTTGAATGTCTATGGTGAGGCACCATACAATATTAGAATCTTGAACATCTGTAGTGAGGCACTATACAATATTAGAATCTTGAACATCTGTAGTGAGGCACGATACAATATTAGAATCTTGAACATCTGTAGTGAGGCACGATACAATATTAGAATCTTGAACATCTGTAGTGAGGCACGATACAATATTAGAATCTTGAACATCTGTAGTGACGCACGATACAATATTAGAATCTTGAACATCTGTAGTGACGCACGATACAATATTAGAATCTTGAACATCTGTAGTGACGCACGATACAATATTAGAATAGAGAATATCTATAGTGAGGCACGATACAATATTATACAATTTTAAAAGGGGGACAACGTAATGTTAAAATAATGAACAACTGAAGCAGAACATACTGAAATCATGCAAAACAAAAACAAAAAACTAAATATCTTCCACATGCGATGTCTCCGCAGAATACAGCACATCATATGGCAGGACAAACTAACCAACGTTAACGTTCGGCGACGTATTAAGACCCTAACAATCATGTTTAATGTTAAGATGGCTCGGGCACGTCCAGCGAATGAAAGAAAGCCACATTCCTGAACAAATGTGAACTAATACACGGAAAAAGACAAATCGGCAGACCTAAACTACGATATAGAGATATATGTAAATCGTCTCTGAATGACTTCTCCATCTGTGAAAATGACTAGGAACATCTGGCTAGTGATCGCACATCATGGAGAGCATGTATAAGGAACGGTATAACATCATTTGAGACTGTGCTAATGCAACACTTAGAAGAGAAAAGACTAATGAAAAAGGATGGACAACCCTGTGGATCAGTGGGCCTGACTTGTTCATTCTGTGGCCAAGTGTGTTTGTCAAACATTGGTAGAATCAGCCATGAGAGAAGCTGTTCGACAAAAGCAAAACTACAAAAAATACACAATAGTCTCTATTAAGTAGAAATCGTCTGACAATACGAAAAGAGCCACATATATAAGCAGACACGCTGTAATATTCAAACATTGAACACCTACAAGAAGAGCACAGCTAAAGTAGTAAAGTACCTCCGTCACGCCAAGTGGCGTATAGGGAAATATGGTGTTAGTGACCTTATATTTTACAGACCTTCAGCACATGATTTTTGGGGTAATGTGCTCGGTATTACGCTCGTGCCGCTTTACTTTCCCAGAAAAAAATCCGGTACCCATCTAAGGCTGGGTGAACCCGGAAGCCGTCGGTTGGGATCGAACCCTACCGCTTGTCCTTTGTAGTCCAGTTCACTAACCACTAAGCTATCGCGGCTCCCCAGCACAGCTAAAGTTCTAGCTAAAATAAAAATACATTTTCACAACAAAACGCTTTTAAATTTAGAAAACAAAATAATCACGTCGTTTCATGAGATTAATAATGTTGTTGATTTGATCAATTAACTTGTTTTTGTTTCTCCTTGCCGTTATGTTCCACAACGATTCGTGTAAAGCAGTTATTTATTGTCTATATCCAACAAAGCACTAATGTGATTAAATAACTAATTGACCGTAAGATTTGATGATTCAGTGAACTAATAAGATACCATACACTGCCATCATCACGACTTATGAAGGTACCATACGTTTTTTTTTTTTTTTAAGAATAAATTTCTATAGTTCTATTTAAGTGAGCTCCTAAAAAACATCAGAAAGAAACAATCAACATTTTTCGAGCACATCAAGAGAAGAGGAAAGTTGGTATACTTGGTTACAACTGGCAAAATAAAAGGAAAGAGAGATCGCGGACGGCAAAGAGAGAAAATACTAGATAGCTTGATGTCATGCCATGGAAATCGGTCAACAACAGAACTGATACGATGCACTGTAGATAGAAGATTGTGGAAGGACGTGATCGCCTACGCCAACTGGTATGGCACATGATGATGATAATAGTTATATTTATATATATATATATATATATATATATATATATATATATATATATATATATATATATATATATATAAAAGTAAAGTACCCCTGTCACGCCAAGTGGCGTATAGGGAATATGGTGTTAGTGATCATAAATTTTACAGACCTTCAGCACATGATTTTTGGGGTAATGTGGTCGGTATTACGCCCGTGCCGCTTTACTTTCCCCAGGAAAAAAAAAATCTGGTACCCATTAAAGACTGGGTAAACCGGAAGCCGTCGGTTGGGATCGAACCCTACCTCTTGTCCTTTGTAGTCCAGCAACTAATCACTGAGTTATCACGGCTCCCAGTTCTATTTATGGTGTCATCTAAACTCTACAATATCTCTATTTTCACTTCCTCTAATGGTGAGCGGTGTCATCTAAACTTAATTTCATTTCTTATAATGACAATTTTTTGTTTCGTCACATTTCCAATCGCATTAAACTCATCAAATTAGCATTATTTTTTTTTATCACATAATCTATTATTAAAAAAAATTAATTGCCTTACCCACGCGATATTTTACACTTTTGTTCAAATTTTAACAGTTAAAAAACGGTTTAAAATTATCCTAAATTCGGAACGGGTCTTTTAAATTACCACGCCCGAGGCAAATGATGTATTTGCATATACGCAAGATATGCTTGAGTAGAATAATGTAACTGCGTGATTTATATTTTCTCTCGGAGCCTTCAGTTTGATTAATTTCCTGTAAATGGCATTATTATTAATCAGATTACTACAATTTTGTCACAAAAGTTGTCACATTCCTTTGAATCCAAAAAAAAAAAAAAAAATCAATATTTATTCCAGCAATTTTTGTGACAAACGTTGTCACATTTTTTTTTTAATTAAAAAAATTATCACATTATTCAGAGCTTATAATGCCGTTGTTTTATTTATCTCTCGTTTTCTTTGCCGTTGTTTTTAATTTCATTGCCTACGTTATATGTTGTTATGTTTGTGAATAGTATCAGGAACAGCGACATCTGCAACGCTCGGCAGTTGCACCTAATAAATCAATTAACAACACCCTTTAGACCCCTATTTGGAACATAGGCCAAAGATAACTTCCTCCGTCCATCTCTATTCCTGGATATTTTCTCTACCTACAGTTTAGATTAGTTTAGAGATCATTATTCTCGAGGGTCTGTGTCTTCTCTTCTCCGTTTATTTCAGTTCATTCCCTGCTTTCATTTTCCTTGTGGGCTCCTTGACAGTCCCTATCTTTCTATGCTGGCATTAAGCTTTCATAGAATATATCTTATCTCCATTTTATGTTCAATATAATCATAATCTGTTGCTTCGACCGATCTTAGTTATCTTATAGATAACTTTATTTGTTATCTTGTCATACATATATGACGTTCGTATACAATATAACGTTCAGAATTTTCCTCTAATTATTGAGTTCTACCTAAGCAAACCAAGAAACATAAATGTTTAAAAACGTTTCTGCTAATAGCAACACCAACATTAAACACCATGAAAGAAAATGTGGCATAGTAAAGCAGTAAAATTAAAATTACCAAGGACATGTATCTTCCCTATAGCAATAGGTTGTGAATCATGGACAATCTTACAAACAGCAAGGAAGAAAACCCATTCATTTGAAACAAAATGTTACATAAAAATATTTAAGATACCTTGGATAATGAAAAAGTGCAATGAAGACATATTAAAAGATTTAAACATTATCAAGAACTGGCTTATAAACACCATTCTACAGAGGAAATTAAACTACTTTGGCTACGTCAAAGAACACAGCGGGCAAGAAAGAACAATAATGGGAGGTATGGTTCCTGGGCGACGCAAGAGGGGCATAACACGGTAAAGATTATTTCAAGTCATCAAGAGCTTGAAGATGACAACAGAAGTGGGAGATGTCACTAGAGACAGATATTCTTTCAAAGGTGTTGTGAATGCAACGTTCCGCAGCGGACATGCCACATGATGATAATTCTGCCAATATAACTATCGGGAAAAAAAAAGCAGAACGTATGAGTTTATAGAGAACACTTTTTAGAAGATGTCTTCTGGAAAGGAAAAGTAATCGTATTGCAAAATCTCCTGTTGGTCGTGATCTAATAACAAGCAGGCAGCATCCACTGACGTGAAGATGGAGGTTGCTGTGGAGCTGGCAACTTCATGTTATGAAGGAAACCCTCCCTACCTGAGTCGTGTTCTCGGCCAAGAGGTGATGTCTCACACATTAGGCGAAACACCCTGAACGTTCTGTCTAGTAGAAAACTAATAAGGCATATTAATTCAATCATTCATTTTATTCTCGGGCTGAATACGGCACATAGGGCGGAAGCCATAGATCTCCACGATTGACGATTTGATGCCAGTTCTTGCATTTCTTGGTTGTTTCTTAGTCCCATGGTTGAGTTTTCCCTAGTAATTTTTCTGCCTAGTGATTCCCTGGGTCGGCCTTGTTTTCTTTTACCGGGTGGTTTCCATATGGATGCTTGGTGGGGAAGTCATATGTTTACAATGTCCAACCCTTTCATGCATATCTCTCGCTATTATTTGACAACTATACCCATGATGACTGGACGCCCACAAATGATAAATGATTGTGTCTGCATCCTCGCTGCTCCAACGTTATTTATTTTTAAGAACATACCCAGTACCAGCTACTCTGCATGTCTGTCTATTCGTCTGTCCGTCCGTCTATCCCTATCTATCTATCTATCTATCTATCTATCTATCTATCTATCTATCTATCTATCTATCTATATATCTATCTATCTATCTATCTATCTATCTATCTATCTATCTATCTATCTATCTATCTATCTACCAACCTACCTTTCTGTCTTTCTGTCCACCTCCCACTATGATTCTTTTACTCTATCTGCCCCTCTCTGCGCCCTCCTACGCCGCCATCTACTCAGCCCCTTACAAGCAGCACTGTCACATCCGATCGATCCCCTTTATCTTGCCTCTTACTGCCAGCAGCACGACGATAAAGCAGGTGTGTCAACAATAACCGTTTTAACTACTTCCTGTCTCTAACTAGCTCCTTATGAGACCCTGTCATTCTTCCTCGCAATCTCACTGGTCTTTATCCCGCGTCTATTCCCTCATTCCATCTCTAAAACATAAACTCTCATACTCGCACGAAGACACATATTTTTGCAGAACAGCTTTCCCATTGTTCACGTGGAAACCCGCAATTACTCACACGCTCATTGTCCATACAAGTTCAAATCTTCAGTAGTCACCATGTTTAATTAGACCCCGGAGAACAAGCCATTCCTTTCAATGGTCATTTGTTTTATATGACCAAAACATACTCCATGCCTATTGTGTGCCTGCCCTGTCTCTGTGTCTAAGCGTCCGCTCGTTGCTAGAGGTCGTTTTGTTGTATTTTGTTTGCCGCGATCAATGTTGTCATTTTGTTTACTTCCTCATTTTCCTTGCTTGTTTATTCATTCGTCTGTTGTTTACCCTTGCGTTTGATACATTGTTAAACAAGCTGTGAGTGTGTTTGTGTGTATGCTGAGTCCGTGGAGACGCTTTCTATCAAGTTGTAAAGTGTATGGCCGTGTTTGTTGTATGTGTATGGGCTGATGCTTGTTTAATGTTTGCCATAGAATTGGTTGGGCTGTTTTCTGTCGACCATAATGACATGACTAGCTCGGCATAGATTTACGTGGACCATGTTAGATAAAACTATGGGGTATCTTGTCAAATTTAGAGTGACTTGTGTTTCTTGTCATGCACTTTCAAAACAACGACGAAGTCTTAAAACAACTAAAAATAAAAAGAGAACTACTAAATACAATTAAGACAAGACAAATTAAATTTTTGGGGCACGTTAAAAGACACAACAGCCTACTAAAAGTAATATTGGAAGGGAAAATACAAGGTAAAAGAGGCAGACCAAGACTAACATGGACGAGTAACATCAAAAGATGGACAAGTCAATCTATGACAACCTGCGCCACAAAAGCAAGAAACAGATATAATTGGCGATCCATGGTAGCCAACCTTCATTGCGGAGACGGTACTCGATGATGACTTTCAAAACAGGCTCTTCAATGGGGAAACATCAGGATATGGAAAAAGAGGAAGACCTAGAGAAACACTAAAAAAGAACATTGCTTCAGCTTAGGTTCTGCCCAACAATTAGAGGAAAATTCTGAACCTTAGGTGGTATGACAAGATAAGAAATAAATGTATCTATAATTAAAACAAAGGTTAGTCGAGAGAAAGATTATGGATATATTGAACAGAAAATGGAGATATATGTAGGCTATGAAAGCCTAATGCCAGCATAGCAAAAGATTATGGATATATTGAACAGAAAATATAGATATAGGCTTTGAAAGCCTAATGCCAGCATAGCAAAAGATTATGAATATATTGAACAGAAAATATAGATATAGGCTATGAAAGCCTAACGCCAGCATAGCAAAAGATTATGGATATGTTGAACAGAAAATGGAGATAGATATAGGTTATGAAAGCCTAACGCCAGCATAGCAAGACAGGCACTGTCATGGAGCCCACAAGGACAATGAAAGCAAGGAATGAACTGAAATAAACCGGGAAGAGAAGTGTCACGGATAGTCTCGAGAACAATGGTCTGTAAACTAGATTACACTCATAATAGAAGCAATTTTGAAGGCAGAGACTTATTGGATACGATCGAACATCTCACCCTAAATAAAGATTGGTGGCAAAAAACACTACGAGCTCTATGTGACGTCTAGTGACGCTGGAAGGATCAAGAATCGAGAGTCGCTCGAGCTCTTAAACTGGTTCGAGTGATGGTGGCTCTAGAGAGTTATTATTATTATTATTAATATATATCCAGCGCAGGCGATGGTGATAACTGTTTCAGATATGCTTTGTTGAGTGTCAAGATAACTGTATAGTTCACTTTGTGCACGAAATCACCAATCTGATCGTAGCTGAAAATATGTTTCTGACCAGGAGACGGCAACATTTCTTGGGACCGAGGCAAAAATAGGAGAAATGAACCCGTGGTTTCTTTATGACGTTACCCTCCCCTAATCTCTTGCGTAGTGAGATCCGATGTCTAGCTCTCTTGGATAACGACAATAAACAAGAGGTCCCCGTGTACATTCGCGCACGTTAAAGATCTATTGGCAGTTAAAATCGAAAAGAGTAGGCCATAACTATGACCGATGCTGTGGATAAATTGTCAGTGAAATCCTACCCACACCGTTGACTCCAGGCCACACTACGGAGTTCGTGCACGTGGGCCAGGACTCTCCTCGGGTTTTCTCGAGATTCTCGAGGGGACTTCGGAGCCTGTATGGATTCGTCCAGTGTGTGATGATGTTCCTAACAACAAACAAATACATACATCATTATCCTGCACCATGCCAGCTCGCGTGTAGATGGCGTGTCTCTCCATAACCTTCTGCCGGTACAATTTGCAGTTTTGGTGTTGACCTTGTATCATACATTCTTTTATTTTGTCTGCCTTCTTTTCGATTGGTTGCTTTCACTTACTACGTCACTCGTTTATTATTATTATTTTTTTTATTTGTTACAATAAACTGTAGCTGTATCGTAGTCAACAGTATATGGCCAGACAATGGTGGTTGTTTGTCCCCTATGAGATGTCTGAGACAGGGCTTGGAGAGAACAGACAATGGTGGTTGTTTGTCCCCTATGAGATGTCTGAGAATAGGGCTTGGAGAGAACAGACAATGGTGGTTGTTTGTCCCCTATGAGATGTCTGAGACAGGGCTTGGAGAGAACAGACAATGGTGGTTGTTTGTCCCCTATGAGATGTCTGAGACAGAGCTTGGAGAGAACAGACAATGGTGGTTGTTTGTCCCCTATGAGATGTCTGAGAACATGGCTTGGAGAGAACAGACAATGGTGGTTGTTTGTCCCCTATGAGATGTCTGAGACAGAGCTTGGAGAGAACAGACAATGGTGTTTGTTTGTCCCCTATGAGATGTCTGAGACAGGGCTTGGAGAGAACAGACAATGGTGGTTGTTTGTCCCCTATGAGATGTCTGAGAACAGGGCTTGGGGAGAACAGACAATGGTGGTTGTTTGTCCCCTATGGGATGTCTGAGAACAGGGCTTGGGGAGAACAGACAATGGTGGTTGTTTGTCCCCTATGAGATGTCTGAGAACAGGGCTTGGAGAGAACAGACAATGGTGGTTGTTTGTCCCCTATGAGATGTCTGAGAACAGGGCTTGGGGAGAACAGACAATGGTGGTTGTTTGTCTCCTATGAGATGTCTGAGAACATGGCTTGGAGAGAACAGACAATGGTGGTTGTTTGTCCCCTATGAGATGTCTGAGAACATGGCTTGGTGAGAACAGACAATGGTGGTTGTTTGTCCCCTATGAGATGTCTGAGAACAGGGCTTGGAGAGAACAGACAATGGTGGTTGTTTGTCCCCTATGAGATGTCTGAGAACAGGGCTTGGGGAGAACAGACAATGGTGGTTGTTTGTCCCCTATGAGATGTCTGAGAACATGGCTTGGAGAGAACAGACAATGGTGGTTGTTTGTCCCCTATGAGATGTCTGAGAACAGGGCTTGGAGAGAACAGACAATGGTGGTTGTTTGTCCCCTATGAGATGTCTGAGAACAGGGCTTGGGGAGAACAGACAATGGTGGTTGTTTGTCCCCTATGAGATGTCTGAGAACAGGGCTTGGGGAGAACAGACAATGGTGGTTGTTTGTCCCCTATGAGATGTCTGAGAACATGGCTTGGGGAGAACAGAGAAGACAGAATTAGAAATGAGATTTTAAGAGAAAGAGTAGGCATTGAACCAATCCTAAACTACACACAGAAAGAACTAATAAACTGGTTTTTACATCTATAAAGAATGTCATGCTATTCCCTACCATACAAAGCATATATATTAAATGAGGAGAAGGGAGAAGAGCAAGAGGCAGACCCAGAGTAAGATGGACCGACAATATCAAAGCAAGGCTTCTACAACAGTTACAAATGAGTGAAGCTGCCAAAAGGGCTAGAAGCAGAACTTTGTATCTCCCTCGACAGCTGGACGAGTACAAGAGGAAGTGACGTTTTTCTCATGACGATGGCTATTAGTTTGTATATAAAACACTCACACTTAGAACTTCTGTCCTTATGTGCAAACTACACAAATCATTGAACACCTTCTAATCGTGTTTGTCAGTTAATTAACGATGCCAAGATAATGTGAAAGTTTAAACGAGTGCTGGTATTACGTAACAAACTCCCCAAGCTTGGCAATTATAACTTTAAAGTATAGCAACTGAAGATGTGACAACATTTCACACTCTTCTTTATTTCACCTTCAACCTGCAGAACTCGGTGGACAGAAAATCTACAGACGCCCCAGCATAAAAAAAAAAATAAACTATTTAGCATTGACTCAAAAGGAAGGAGCCCACATGCTTTTTAATATTAATCCAACCAAAGTTACACTTCTCTATAATATCTTAACAGTCGCATTAGCAGTTGAAACCTTCTTTCGTATTGGCTCAGATGAACTTTTATTTGAATTTATTTGTCAGGGTGACGGTGCCCGAGAACTGCATCCTGGCGCGTGCCCTGTCTGTGGATGGACTGTTCTTGGCGTTGTGTGATGACAGGAAGTTCCTCCATGTTTACCAGCTTCACGATGATGGCCGTTATCGTCTGCAGTGTTCCAGGTGGGTGGACGTCAATGTTGTTGCTGTCGAAGTTGTTGTTAACGTTATTGTTGGTGTTGTTGTTGAAGTTATTGTTGTTGTTGCTGTTGGTGTTGTTGTTGCTGTTGGTGTTGTTGTTGCTGTTGCTGTTCTATCTCCTCATCAAAACGGCGGTATTGATGAGCCTATTCTCAATGTCCGCACCACACTGACGTGTACAAAGGAACCACTTTAACATTTAGGTTATTGTGCTCACCTCATGTTCGAATGTAGTCGGTTTCAATCCCATGTTCATTAATCGGGTTTTGCTGATAGTTTCTCATATCAGGGGTATAAGACATAACATGCCTATACCTTTCGGGGAAGGATGATAAAACATAGATACCATAAACGTATTGGGTGATAGGTTTTATTTATTTTTTTCTTATTTATTTCTTAGAATATTAGCACTAGGAAACATAACAGCAGCAGAGGCGAACAGAAGAGCAAAAGACCGAAAATGATATCTCCCCTCGACGCTGAAAGGCAGATGAAGAAGGAAAGAAGAAGAAGAAGTAGTTCACTCGTTGATTAAAGGAATAGAATAATTGTTCTCCTGGATCGTTCTGGTTCGCCGATCCCGAAGCAAGTTCTCTCTTCATCGTCCGCCCTTTAAAGGACGTTAAACAGGCGCAAATTCTTAGTTTTGCTGTCTGCAGTAAAATTGCGATATTCGCACCTTTCGACCAAACACATCCGCCTTCAGCATAATGTTTTTGAGAACCGGTTTGCCTTTCCCCTCGGTTCCTTCTCAGTGTGTGACTAGATTTTTAATAACGACGTCAGAATGAGGTGGAGCGCGGCCTGGATAGATCTGCATCACCGATGATTGGTACAAACCTTCACAACGCCGCAACGTCATCTCAGTTGACGTCACGCGCCTTTGCCTCCCTCCTTTGAGAGGACGAAAACTTGTCATTTGTTAATCACAAGGATATGGGCTCTGCACTTGGTATGATCAATAAAAAATAAATAATGTGGATGTGAATCATGGACAATAGGACAACAGACAGGAAAATCACTGGAGTCTGTAGAAATGTGGTTTTACAGAAGAATGTTGAGAATACCATGGACAGCTAAGAAGAGTAATGAAAATGTTCTGAAAGAGGTCAAAGCAAAAAGAGAGCTAATTTCCAATATTAGGAAGAAACAATCATCATTTTATGGCCATGTAATGAGAAGATAACAACTGGGATATATTGTAACAACTGGGGAAATTGAGGGACGAAGAGATAGAAGGAAACAAAGAGAAAAAATACCAGACAACTTAAGAGAATGGCTTGGCAGAAGGTCAACAACAAAAATGATAAATAACTGTCGAGATTGAAAGTTGTAGAGAGACATGATCACCTACGCCAGTAGCCCGGTGCTTGATGATGATAAAAAAAAATGGGGGGTTGGGTGGTGGAAGGTAGAACAATAGTTCTGATATAACGTAGTTACATCGTTGAACATGGCGGCGTTGAAACTCTAGGTCAAGTGGAACCCTCGTTAGACCCTTAGAATGAAATAAATGACGTAGCATATTTTGATTCCACCGATGTTTGAGAGGGGAGGGGAAAGGGACGCTGGGTGGTCTATATAAGTTCGACGTCGACCTCAGGAAAGGAAGGACCGTCTTTCAGAAGCGATGGGGATTTTTCAAAAATAGGAAAAATTAATCTGTTGTTTCTTCAAAGTCCTAATTACCATCCCCTGATCTGTTTGGTAGTGAGATCCGATGTCTAGCCCTCTCGGATAACGGCAACAAACAGGAGGTATCGTGTGTGCATTCACGCACGTTAAAGAACCCAGGCAGTTAAAATCGAAAAGAGTAGGCCATAAATATGGCCGCTGCCTGGGCAAAATTGTCAGAAGAAATCTATACAGGCAGTGTTACGGAGTTCGTGCACGTGGACCAGGATTCTCCTCGGATTTTCTCGAGATGGATATCGGAGCACCTATGGGGTCGTCCGGTGTGCAGTGATGATGATCCTAAATACAACAGCAGTATTGTTATTGTTGTTGTATGTGTGAGTGAGTGAGTGAGTGAGGTTGGTAGTTGGCATGGATAGTTGACGATCTATGAAGGGCGTTGCGTAGGTATATATGTATACTGGTTGGTAGGTGAAATGATAGGTGTCACGAACATAGGAGAGAGGAGTTAACAATGGACCTTGGCTGTTCAACTCAGTTGTGACCCTATATTATCTTAATATTTAAGGATTTTTCTTTCTTTCTTTCTTTTCAGTCTACATGAGAGTGAACTTATCTACTGTTTTTCATAGCCACAATCGGCAATAATATTAGGGAAAAAGGAGGAGTCATTATCATTCCTGACTCCAAACTGTAGCGCTGTTATATACATGTATACCATCACACTGATAATTCTATAGCAGAATTACACTCTAGTCATCTTTCAGAAATGATAAAGTTTACCAATACTACTAAAATATCATCAACGAAATGCTGTGACTCGCACTAAATTTATTGTATTAAGATTGTCTTGAAACCACCGTTTACAGCACACATACAGAGATAAATGATGTACTATAATGTTGTATAATGCTAACAGACAATAAGGATATCATAGATAGATGGCAGGAATATATAACAGAACAGAAATGACAAAGTCTTAAAACAACTAAAAATGAAAAGAGAACTTCTGAACACAATTAGAACAAGACAAATGCGATTCTTAGGCCATGTTAAAAGACACAACAGCCTACTGAAAGTGATCCTGGAGGGGAAAATACAAGGTAAAAGAGGCAGAGGCAGACCAAGATTAACATGGACGAGTAACATCAAAAGATGGACAAATCAACCGATGACAACCTGCACCATCAAAGCAAGAGATAGAGCAAAATGGCGTTCCATGGTAGCCAACCTTCGTTGCGGAGACGGCACTCAATGATGATGATAATGTTGTGTGAATGTGTCCACGGCATTTGGAGGTGATGAGGCCAGTGATTTTCATTACTTTTAAAGTTTTCACGAACTTAGCAGGCCAAGTTTTTGAAACAAAAAGGCAAAGAGCCCCCGTCACGCCAAGTGGCGTATAGGGAAAATAGTGTTAGTGATCATAATGTGTACAGACCTTTGGCACATGATTTTTGGGGTAATGTGTTCGGTATTATGTCCGCCCCGCTTTACATCCCCCATCCCCAGAAAAAAAATCTGGTACCCATTTACGGTTGAGTGAACCAGGAAATCGTCAATCAGGATCGGACCCGACCTTCTGTCCTTTGTGGTCCAGTTAACAAACCACTGATCTATCGTGGCCCAGTTAACAAACCACTGATCTATCGTGGCCCAGCTAACAAACCACTGATCTATCGTGGCCCAGCTAACAAACCACTGATCTATCGTGGCCCAGTTAACAAACCACTGATCTATCGTGGCCCAGTTAACAAACCACTGATCTATCGTGGCCCAGTTAACAAACCACTGATCTATCGTGGCCCAGTTAACAAACCACTGATCTATCATGGCTCCAAGAGGGACAAGTACGTACGCATATTTCGTCTGGAGCGACTGAAGACCGCCAAACTGGGTTTGAACTTCTACCGACTATTGTTACAAAGCCAACACTTAACCACTACGCCCGTGACCCAAACACTGTCAGATCGACACTTTCTCTTTGTAGAGTTCGACATATAAAATATAACAAAGAGAACTCTACACCCATTGATATAAATAGAGGAGTAAGACAGGGATGCATTAACGTCATGAACAATATACTAACATCAAAACAAATAATATTAGGGCTAAAACTAAGAATAGCAAAATGTTATATCTTCTCAACATTCCTATATGGTGCAGAAACATGGACACTAGACAAGAAAACAGAACTGACTAACATGAATGAGTAACATGAAAAGATGGACAAATCAGGCTATGACAACCTGCACCATTAAAGCAAGAGACAGAGCATGGCGCTCCATGGTAGCCACCTTCGTTGCGGAGATTGCACTTGATGATGATGATGATGAGAGGTCGACAAATCTACGAGAGCAGCCGTAGATATTCTGCATACAAAGAGTCTTACTGTTCGAGCCTCAAGCGAGTGACTCAATATATCATCGATTTTCTCATCTAACATTCCTCGGGCCAGGTCTGCGTGTTTGTCTTATTTATCAGCTTGTGTAAAATACGGATTACCTGGGCCCGCACAACGGACATCCTGGCGCAAGTTCGCTGCACGGGAATGAAAGCTGTTTATCATGTTTGTTTACGGGGTGTCTCCCCCCTCCCTCCATACCGACCATCTAGTTTAATGTCTCGTGTTGTGGCCGCCGTATTTTAGACTCCCCATGTCGTTTTGTTTTCTTGTTACTGGGCAGTTTTAGAATATATTTGGTATAATTAGAATAGGAAGAATTGGATGGAATGAAAATAAAATAAACAATGACGTCTTAAATAGCTAAAAATGAAAAGACAACTACTACACACAATTCAAACAAGACAACTGAGATATTTGGGGCATGCTAAAAGACACAGAAACCTGCTAAAAGTTATATTGGAAGGGAAAATATAAGCTAAAAGAGGCAGGGGCAGACCAAGACTAATATGGGCCAGTAACATCAAAAGATGGACAAGTCAGTATATGACAATATATGATGATATGACACTATGAAAGAAAGAGACAGAGCGGAATGGCTTCATGGTAGCCAACCTTAGAAGTGGAGTCAGCATTCAATGATGATGATGATTTTTAGAAATGTTCAGTTATCTGTTACTGCCGTCAATCTGTTATCGTCATCATCATTATCCTTTTATCAGCTGACATCTACTTCCTTTACTCCTCGCATATTACTTAATGATCACTTCTTGTCCTAACACTGACTTCCACATTTAACTTTTATCCAGTGCTACCATCGACTACCATTTTAAACTTGTACCTAGAAGCACTCTTCTTGTATCCTTAAATCAGAACTCATGCTCTCAACTTTAGCTCAGAACTCACACTCTCAACTTTAACCCAGAACTCCCACTTTCAACTTTAGCCCAGGACTACCACTCTCAACTTCTATCCACACTACCACTCTCAACTTCTATCCACACTCCCACTCTCAACTTCTATCCACATTCCCACTCTCAACTTTAACCCAGGACTCCCACTCTCAACTTCTATCCACATTCCCACTCTCAACTTTAACCCAGGACTCCCACTCTCAACTTCTATCCACACTCCCACTCTCAACTTCTATCCACACTCCCACTCTCAACTTTAACCCAGGACTCCCACTCTCAACTTCTATCCACACTCCCACTCTCAACTTCTATCCACACTCCCACTCTCAACTTTAACCCAGGACTCCCACTCTCAAATTTAGCCCAGGACTCCCAATCTCAACTTTAGCCCAGGACTCCCACTCTCAAATTTAGCCCTGGACTCCCCTCCACTCTCAACATTAGCCCAGGACTCTCACTCTCAACTTTAGCCCAGGACTCTCACTCTCAACGTTAGCCCAGAACTCCCACTCTCAACTTTAGCCCAGGACTCCCACTTTCAACTTTAGACCAGGACTCCCACTCTCAACGTTAGCCCGGGACTTCCACTCTCAACGTTAGCACAGGACTCTCACTCTCAATGTTAGCCCAGGACTCCCACTCTCAACGTTAGCCCAGGACTCCCACTCTCAACTTTTGTCCCCAACTCTCACTCTCAACTTCTATCCACACTCCCACTCTCAACTTCTATCCCCAACTCCCACTGTCAACTTCTATCCACACTTCCACTCTCAACTTCTATCCACACTCCCACTTTCAACTTTAGCCCAGGACTCCCACTCTCAACTTCTATCCACACTCCCACTCTCAACTTTAGCCCAGGTCTCCCACTCTCAACTTCTGTCCACAACTCCCACTCTCAACTTCTATCCATAACTTCCGCACTCAACCTTAACCCACAACGCCCACTCTTCTCCTACTACCAACTCCCACACTCAGTTTCCCTGAACTACCACTACCTCCACAATTCTCATACCATCTACTTCAACTAATGCCTATTCACTTATCCCATCTTAACTCTTTGTTCCGTACACTCCCAGCTAATACTTCACTCACCCTCTTCTTTCTTCAACTCCTACTTTCTAATACTTCGCTCCTTTTTTTTCACCTTCAACTATCCTTTTCATTTCTTCTAGATACAGTTTGAAGGTCTGTAAAATATAGGGTCACTAACACCATATTTCCCTATACGCCACTTGGCGTGACGGGGGTACTTTACTTTTTTTTTACAGTTTCAAGATATTGTAAATACAGAACAGTTTCTAGAGGATGTAAATACAGAACAGTTTCTAGAGGATGTAAATACAGAACAGTTTCTAGAGGATGTAAATACAGAACAGTTTCTAGACGCTGCAAATACAGAACAGTTTCTAGAGGATGTAAATACAGAACAGTTTCTAGAGGATGTAAATACAGAACAGTTTCTAGACGATGTAAATACAGAACAGTTTCTAGACGATGTAATTACAAAACAGTTTCTAGACGATGTAATTACAAAACAGTTTCTAGACGATGTAAATACAGAACAGTTTCTAGACGCTGTAAATACAGAACAGTTTCTAGACGATGTAAATACAGAACAGTTTCTAGACGCTGTAAATACAGAACAGTTTCTAGACGATGTAAATACAGAACAGTTTCTAGAGGATGTAAATACAGAACAGTTTCTAGACGCTGTAAATACAGAACAGTTTCTAGAGGATGTAAATACAGAAGAGTTTCTAGACGCTGTATGTGTGGACCAGTTTCTACTCTACTAAACGGTTCACGAGCTTCTCTACGCCTGAATGCTTCTAATCTTTTACCGAGACCAGGAAATTTACATCTTCTGACCACCAGCCGGTAAATTAACGTGAACGCACTGTGAATGCGATCTCCAAGTTTGTGGATAACATTATACCGAGTAGTCGGGCACTGCGGCGGCAATGGCATCAACACAGTTATTTTGTTTAAAATCCGATTAATCAGATCGGTACCATGTCATTAGAAGTTTTACAGTCTTACTTTACAAGCGGGGTGGGGGAGCTGTGTAAGGATGAAATGATAGCCTTCTCAGAGAGTTTATTAATGAAGCTGGGAGTGGTTGGGCCGAACACATTCCCCAGTAAGTGTTTGCACAACACGGCCCGGGCCCGTGTTACGAATATGCTCTCTACGGAAATTTAAAAGTGTAAATAGAAAGAAAGGAAGGGGGAAGTAAAAGACAAGAAAGGAAGAAACAAAGAAGAAGTAAAAGAAAGCAAGCAAGAAAAGGAAAGAATGAAAAAGAAAGAATGAAAAAGAAAGAAAGAATGAAAAAGAAAGAATGAAAAAGAAAGAAACAAGGAAAGAAAGAAAGAGAACACCCCCCCCCCCCTTAACGCCATCACGATTGCGGGCGTTATTAGTGTCCATATTCTTTAATGATCAGCGGCACATTTGTATGAGTGATATTGTCGGTAGGACGCCAGGGCGCCCTACTTTTCCAATAGAAATTCTCATTTTCTAATGTTGTGAACACAAGATCATGTTGGTCTGAGAAGTTTGAAAATTGTACTTGTGACCCTCTCATCAGTAGCGAATGTACTAGCCACCCAGCCACATGAGATTGCTGTAGCAGTTATCGTTATTATCGCTGCTGATCGCCCAGTGACCATGGTCACGTGAGATTACTGTAGCAGTTATCCTTATTATTGCTGCTGATCGCTCAGTCACCATGGTCAAATGAGATTGCTGTAGCAGTTATCTTTATTATCGCTGCTGATCTCTCAGTCACCAAGGTCACATGAGATTGCTGTAGCAGTTATCTTTATTATCGCTGCTGATCTCTCAGTCACCAAGGTCACATGAGATTGCTGTAGCAGTTATCTTTATTATCGCTGCTGATCTCTCAGTCACCAAGGTCACATGAGATTGCTGTAGCAGTTATCTTTATTATCGCTGCTGATCTCTCAGTCACCATGGTCAAATGAGATTGCTGTAGCAGTTATCGTTATTATCGCTGCTGATCACTCAGTGACCATGGTCACGTGAGATTACTGTAGCAGTTATCTTTATTATTGCTGCTGATCGCCCAGTCACCGTGGTCAAATGAGATTGCTGTAGCAGTTATCTTTATTATCGCTGCTGATCTCTCAGCCACTAAGGTCAAATGAGATTGCTGTAGCAAGTATCGTTATTATTGCTGCTGATCGCCCAGTCACCGTGGTCAAATGAGATTGCTGTAGCAAGTATCGTTATTATTGCTGCTGATCGCCCAGTCACCGTGGTCAAATGAGATTGTTGTAGCAAGTATCGTTATTATTGCTGCTGATCGCCCAGTCACCGTGGTCAAATGAGATTGCTGTAGCAAGTATCGTTATTATTGCTGCTGATCGCTCAGTCACCATGGTCAAATGAGATTGCTGTAGCAGTTATCTTTATTATCGCTGCTGATCTCTCAGTCTCCAAGGTCACATGAGATTGCTGTAGCAGTTATCTTTATTATTGCTGCTGATCTCTCAGTAACTAAGGTCACACGAGATTGCTGTAGCAGTTATCTTTATTATTGCTGCTGATCTCTCAGTCACCAAGGTCACATGAGATTGCTGTAACAGTTATCTTTATTATTGCTGCTGATCACTCAGTCATCAAGGTCACATGAGATTGCTGTAGCAGTTATCTTTATTATTTCTGCTGATCACTCAGTCATCAAGGTCACATGAGATTGCTGTAGCAGTTATCTTTATTATTGCTGCTGATCACTCATACTTGCATAGGAAGACTGCTGTAAATTATGAATAAATGTTCCTATCACATGCCTCTTCCGATTTAACAAAGAAATTAGTTCTCCACTGTTGAGTTCACTCTCCTCTATCACATGGAAGTGAATCATGGACAGCTAATGAATAAGAGAGAAGATCACTGGAGATCGCAACAGTTGGTCTACTTTAAAAAATGTGAATATTGGCATGAGCAGCTAGAAGAAACAATAAAGATGTCTTAATGTAGTCAGTGCTGAAAGAGGTTGCTTTAGTAGAGTATTTGGGGCTTTGTTTGTTCTGGTCAGAAGAAGAAAAATACATTAAAATATTGTTACGAGGAGTAAAGTAGAAGTTAAGGGACAGAAGGAAAACATTAAACTATTGTTACGAGGAGTAAAATAGAAGTTAAGGGACAGAAGGAAAACATTAAACTATTGTTACGAGGAGTAAAATAGAAGTTAGGGGACAGAAGGAAAACATTAAACTATTGTTACGAGGAGTAAAATAGAAGTTAAGGGACATAAGGAAAACATTAAACTATTGTTACGAGGAGTAAAATAGAAGTTAAGGGACAGAAGGAAAACATTAAACTATTGTTACGAGGAGTAAAATAGAAGGTAAAAGAGACAGGAGGAATGCATTAAAATTATGTTACAAGGAGTAAAATAGGTAAGAGACAGGAGGAATACATTAAAATATTGTTACATGGAGTAAAATAGAAATTAAGAAACAGAAGGAATACATTAAAATTATGTTACAAGGAGTAAAATAGGTAAGAGACAGGAGGAATACATTAAAATTATGTTACAAGAAGTAAAATAGGTAAGAGACGGGAGGAATACATTAAAATATTGTTACATGGAGTAAAATAGAAGGTAAGAGACGGGAGGAATACATTAAAATATTGTTACATGGAGTAAAATAGAAGGTAAGAGACGGGAGAAATACTTTAAAATAATGTTACAAGGACTAAAATAGAAGATAAGAGTGTCAGGAGGAAATGACAAACATTACGAGACAGTTAAACACTCTCATGTAGAAAGAGTTCGCTAGTGGAACTGATAAGAAATGCTGACAGAAATAAGGCGAAGGATGCCACTGTCTGCGCCCATGAACGTGGTTCGTGGTGTTTGTTGTTAGCATCGTCATCAGTGCACACGTGGCGGATCCATGGGTGCTAGAGATAATTGCGAGGAGAATCCTGGCCCATGTACGTGGACTCGACATCACGGCCTCGGATCCACGGTGTGGGTAGGTTTTTGGTGATACTTTTGCCCGGGCAGAGGCCGTATTTGTGGCCTACTCTTTTCGATTTTAACTGCCAATGGTTCTTCGTGCGGGAGTTTTTATTGCCGTTATCCGAGAGGGTTAGATGCATTGCATCTCACTACCCAAGAGATCAGGTGAGGAAATCAAGAAACCACGGATTTATGTTTCTTATTTTTAAATATCACGACAGCTTCTAGTGGACTTCGAACCCGAGTGTTTCCTGTCCTGAGGCCGACGTCAAGCCTCTATACCACCCAGCGGCGCCCCCCCCCCCCGGGCTCGTGGCGCTTGACTGAGAAGCAAATTCCAGCACATCATGTTTCTTGACTCCTAAGAAGCAACACTTTGTCCTAACTACAACAGATACGGCAAGACTCCTGCTGATCACGCAAGCCTTCTCTTCTGTGCGGAATAAGAGACTGTGGCGGATGACGGTCAGTTTTATTCCAACAATAGCTACAGTAAAGCCATGTGATTTGACTCTATCGTAATAGGATATCAATGGAACATTTTGTTTATACTTGAACACGTTCTTTCTTCAGTTTCCGATGTTACCAGGGGCTCGATTCCATTTATCTTGAGATCGAAAGTCGCGGGACAAAATCTCAATCTTTTCCAATGAATTTCGAACCCTACAATGTTTGAATGTGAGCTGAGCACATCGGCCACCAGTAAATCCAACACACATGTGCGCGCGCGCAAACACACACAACGTTAATATTGGGTTTGTGTCCTTGACACTCGGTAGCTGACACATTGGTATAGAGTTTATTTATTCATCTCCACATTTTGCAAAAATAACGTAATTAAGGGCACAGCTCTTAAGGAGGCCCTCTCCAGTTGCAGACCTCCCTCTACTCTTTACTATTATTTCTGCTCTCTCTCTCTCTCTCACTTCTATCCGTGTTGCGCCCTCAGTCTCTCCCTTCTTCCAGCTCCATATAACGTTTCGCACCAGTAATTCGTTACATATATATATATATATATATATATATATATATATATATATATATATATATATATATATATATATATATGTATATATATATATATATATATATAAATGCTCGCATGCCCGCTGTGAAGTATGTACAGAATGTCTTTTGTACATTTTTCTACTTTATTTCTCAATTGCTTTTAAGCTGCAGGGTAATTAATGTGCACATTAACATTACTATTTAATTTGATTTTCAAACCAGTGCTAAATAAAAGCCACTTGTTACATTAACCTTAAAACCGGAAATCTTTGACACATGAAAACGGTTACATTTCACAGTTTTCTTGTTTTCCTAACGTTAATGTTAGTTCATTATTAACAGGTGGAAACGTATAGACCCGTGACTGAAATACCTATCAATCAATACCTACCTACTAGAACATTCTTCTAAGGCAGTGGTTCTCAAAGTGGCGCCATTGTGCCCGCCGCGTGTTTCCTTGGTGCTGGAGAAGTTCCAGCGAGTGATGCCATTTATTGTTAGGCATTCACTTAAAGGGGAAAAAAACGATGACGTAAACGCTGACATTTTTTCCTTCACAATGAACAGAAGCGGAAACCGTCAACATGAAATGGTGAGAACAAAGCAGATTTAGTTGTTGAGATTATGTGGTATCTTGAAAGGCCTGAGTAGAGGTGAACGCGAATTGACATCAATCATACGTCCCCAACTTTGAAAACCTAGCAGAAAAAAATGCATTGCCAAAAATCACATTAGTTCAGTGTCGTATAATAATGTATCTCTCTTTTGTCATTCTCATGTTGCTGTTTATTTTCAGAACGTATGTAATTGTTTTGTTGGTAAGATATAGTGCTTTGTATTTATTTTTCTTTGAAAATAGACACAAGATAACTGCGCAACAATCAAAAACCTGTGTTATAGATACGAGTAGTCGTTGTTAACGATTTGAGTAGCCGTTGGTAACGATTTGAGTAGCCGTTGTTAACGATTTGAGTAGCCGTTGGTAACGATTTGAGTAGCCGTTGGTAACGATTTGAGTAGCCGTTGTTAACGATTTGAGTAGCCGTTGGTAACGATTTGAGTAGCCGTTGGTAACGATTTGAGTAGCCGTTGGTAACGATTTGAGTAGCTGTTGTTAACGATTTGAGTAGCCGTTGTTAATAATAAAATTGGATACTGGCGTCAGCGATTCTGTGGCAAATTTGCAGTGCGACCATGGGCACAAACAGTTTGAGAAGCCCTGCTGTAAGGCATCAGATTGAATCTCTACTAACTTCTGTTTTCCTTCTTCCTGCGACATCCCAGTTCGGTAATGATTAATAGTTCCCCTGGTGTGTGAGAACTTAGCAAGAACCAAAACAATCAGTTTCCCTGGAAGATCATCAGCACGGCCTCCGAACCTGGTTCGCTGGTCACTAGGACAATCGGGTCAGATCATTCCTGGTAATCTCATCACATCTCATCACAGTTGGACCGTGAAGACTGTCTGTGGCGTAGAGTGACAAAGTGCGGACACTTCCTTAGATGCTCAATAGCGACCGTGTTTTCTTCATTTGGATAGCGCTGCAATCATTACTGCCGTCTCTATTATTATAAGTGGTTAGTCCTCTAATTTTATAGATCAATATTACCTGGTTCGTTCATGGCCAGACACGGCTCAGTCGACCTAAGAGTAAAAATGTATATCAACCTTGAAAAGTAGGGAATGTGTTTTTTTTAAATTTTTTTTTTAATAATGAAGGGGAAAAACCGAATAGCAGAAATGCCACCTCATCTCTTCATACGCTGATTTTGAATTATTTCTCTGTTTTGTATCACTTACTGTGTGATTACCTTTGTCACTTCATACCCTTAATTGTGCAATGAAGATGGTCGTTGTTTTGAAAAGTGTTGGCGTCACTAACATGTATCAACAAGTATTGGTGTCATTGGTGCTTTCAGTTGAAGTGCGTGATATTTTGTTATGTAAAGGCTACATTTTAAATAATAACTTGTATATAAGAAAAAGAGTTCTTTAGTGTTATGTAGAGCCAGTCGTGGCATATGGTTGCGAATCATGGACAATCGAACAACAGAGAATAGAAACGATAAGGCTATATAAATGTTTTTTTTTTCTTTCACTGAAGAATATTTAGAATACCACGAACAGCAGAAATGCGAAGACGGTCTGAAAAGAATGAAACAGAGAGCTTGTAAACACCAGGAAGAGACAGTCGTGTGTTTTTTTTTTTTTTGGGGGGGGGGGGGTGGGGGTCGGGGTGGTGTGGATTTTATGAGAAGAAAATAATTAGAATATATTTTGACAACTTGGAAACAGAGAAAACATACAATACATTTTATGAGAGTGGTTTTGATTAGAATTTAGCCCTAGAATAGACGAACAGCTATAGAGATACATTTGAGTGCTATCAAAAGTCTCATTGCCCTCATCGAGCCCTCTGCCCTGTCCAACTCGATTCATCTTCCAGCCAATCGTAAACTTATCGTCTATACTTTCATAACCTGGTTTAAGGTTATACATGTACCAATTCCTCTATCCATAAGGCTCACCGTCCCCCACTCTCTAACCAGTCATAATGCCTACACACCCCCCCCCAATCCTCTAACCAGCCATAAAGCCCACCCCAACTTCTAACCAGAGATAAAGCGCTCCACCCCTCCCCCCTATCTTCTTATAAACCATAAAGCCTAATTCGTTCCTCCAGAGCAGTCGTAAAACCCACCACCCCCTCTTAAACAGCCATGAAGCTAACCATACACCTTCCCGCTACTCCTATCCTCTAACTAGTCACAGAGCCCGTTATTGCCATCCTCTAACCAGTCACAGAGCCCGCTACTGCCATCCTCTAACTAGTCACAGAGGCCGCTACTGCCATCCTCTAACCAGTCACAGAGCCCGCTATTCCCATCCTCTAACCAGTCACAGAGCCCGCTACTCCCATCCTCTAACCAGTCACAAAACCCGCTCTTCCCACCCTCTAACCAGTCACAGAGCCCGCTACTCCCATCCTCTAACCAGTCACAGAACCCGCTCTTCCCACCCTCTAACCAGTCACAGAGTCCGCTACTCCCATTCTCTAACCAGCCTTAAAGCCAGTTCCTCCCATCCTCTAACCAGCCATTGGTCCTGCTCCACTCACACTCTAATCATCCATAAAGCTCGCACCTCCCATCTTCTAACCAGCTATAAAGGCCCCCCCACCCTCTCACCAGTCATAAAGCCCTCGCCCTCTAACCAGTCATATATCCCGCTCCTCGCATCCTCTAACCAGCCATAAAGCCCTCTCCCCTAACCCACTAACCACTCAGAGCCCTCTCCCCGCACCCTCTAACCACCCGTAAATCCCACTCCTTCCATTCTCTAACCAGCCATATATCCCGTTCCTCGCATCCTCTAACCAGCCATAAAGCCCTCTCCCCTAACCCACTAACCACTCAGAGCCCTCTCCCCGCACCCTCTAACCACCCGTAAATCCCACTTCTTCCATTCTCTTACCAGCATCGAGGTTAATTATCCTCCACCACTGGTGGTGGGACTCATCCTCGCCTCAACGGGCATCCAGCCACCTCCCTCGCCCTCTTCTCACAAAGTCTTTCGCCTTGAACTCGCCCAGGCAGAACACATTTACCCCCTCGGGAAAGCTCAGTCGAGCATGCCACGCCAGCCTTCCATATCGCAACACCCACAAAACACAGTATTTCCGTTTCGGATATTGGAGAAAAATAGAAGGGTTTCTTGAGTCAATTTACGTGTTAGCTTAATGGGTTATCAACACTAGAAACTTCCTTCGTATTAGTTAAACACTACATGGAGACAGAGAAGCACACGGTTTGTTGGTTGTCCGTCGGTGTTGGTCTTGACCAGCACATTAGCACCTCCTCTGTTTGGTTGGGTGCTGACTGATGCGATGGATGTATCAATAAAAGTTCTCGTGTATTTTTCTTTATTTTCTTTCTTTCTTTCTTTCTTTCTTTCTTTCTTTCTTTCTTTCTTTCTTTCTTTCTTTTTCTTTCTTTTCTTTCTTTCTTTCTTTTTTTGTCGTACTGAGGAGAGAAGGAGCAGATAGTCTCCTGCTCGTCCTCATGTTTAAGGAAATAAAAAAAAAAAGGCCAAACGTAATTGTAAAGACAGGATTAATTTCCCGAAATGGAGAGATCAGAACACCATTTTCGAGCTCTGTCATCATAGCTCTGTCATCATAGCTCTGTCATCATCATCAAGTACCGGGCCTACTGGCGTAGGTGATCATGTCTCTCTACAATTTTCGATCTCGGCAGCTATTTATCATTTCTGTTGTTGACCTTCTGCCAAGCCATTCTCTTAAGCTGTCTGTTATTTTTTCTCTTTGCTTCCCTCTATCTCTTCGTCCCTCAATTTTTCCTGTTGTTACAGTATATTCCAGTTGTTCTCTTCTCATTACATGGCCAAAAATGATGATTGTCTCTCCCTAATATTGGAAATTAGCTCTCTTTTTGCTATGACCTCCCTCAGAACTTTTTCATTACTCTTCTTAGCTGTCCATGGTACTCTCAACATTCTTCTGTAAAACCACATTTCTACAGACTCCAGAGATTTTCTTGTCTGTTGTCCTATTGTCCATGATTCACATACATATGTTAAGACTGGTTCAATATAACATTTAAGAACTCTTTTTCTTGTTTCTGTTGTCAAAAATGGAGTGCATAGTATCTTCCTCATTTTTTGGAAAGCTGCTTTTGCCTGAGCCATTCTGCATCTCACCTCTTTTGTACATCTTTCGTCTGAGGTTAACAAAGTTCCAAAATATTTAAATTCATTTACCTGTTTTACCCACGGGCTTTGTACCCAACAATAACAACAGCCATTTGAACATGTACAACTACATCATACTCCAGAGTGTCAGTTGTGGACGCGTTGAGCATAATTGGTATCTTCAATGGCTGGTACTTGGTGGTGTTAATGAAGTTCTTGCTTCTTAAACGATAAATGTTCAGATCTACAACAACCTAGGAAGTACTATAACCAGTGATGGAAAATGTAAAACTGAAATAAACAAAAGAATAGGAAAGGCGAAAAGTGATTCTAATGCCATTAAAAATATACTACCATCAAAACAAATAACGCAAGGGCTAAAACTAAGAATAGCAACATTTATCTACTGAACATTCCTGTATGGTGCAGAAATGTGGACATTAGACAAGAATACAGAACAGAAAATTGAAGCTTTTGAAATGCGGATTTATAGAAGAATAGGAAGATTTGGATGGACAAAAAAGAAAGCAAATAATACAGTCTTGAAACAACTAAAATTGAAAAGAGAACTAAAAGCGAGACAAATTAGATTTTTTGGGACATGTTAAAAGACACAGCAGCCTACTAAAAGTAATATTGAAATAGAAAGTACAAGGTAAAATAGGCGGACCAAGACTAACACGGACGAGTAACATAAAAAGATGGACACGTCAGCCTTTGATAATCTGCACTGTCAAAACAAGAGACAGAGGCATACCAAGACTAACATGGACGAGTAACATAAAAAGATGGACACGTCAGCCTTTGATAATCTGCACTGTCAAAACAAGAGACAGAGGCATACCAAGACTAACATGGACGAGTAACATCAAAAGATGGACGATTCAACCTATGACAATCTGCACTATCAAAGCAAGAGACAGAGGCATACCAAGACTAACATGGACGAGTAACATCAAAAGATGGACGATTCAACCTATGACAATCTGCACTATCAAAGCAAGAGACAGAGGCATACCAAGACTAACATGGACGAGTAACATCAAAAGATGGACGATTCAAGCTATGACAATCTGCACTATCAAAGCAAGAGACAGAGCAGAATGACGCCATAAGGACGCACCCTTTTCTCGAATGTAGTGATGCAGATGTCTCAAATAGCAGACTCTCGGGTATGAAGAATAATATCTAGACCAAGAATGACTAAATCCGTGTTTCCTTATCGTAGACACTTAGTGGACATTTAACTACGGTAGTTGACTCATCTATGGAGGCTTAAGCTTAGGTCTTCATTTTGTTGTGCTTACTGCGCTCCCTTACTGTCATGGTTTAGGAAAAAGAAATGAGAGAGGGCAAAGATTAATACAATTCTGTGAAAAAAAAACAGGCTGATAATATGTAACACCTACTTCGAGCTAGAGAAAAGGAAACTGTACACACGGAAAAGCCCTGGAGATAATAAGAGGAATCAAATAGATTACATAATGATAAAAGATAGGTTCCGTAACAGCGGAAAGAAAGCCAAAACCTACCCAGGAGCAAATAATAATTCAGATCACAATTCTGTAATGATTAAAATTAAAATCAAACTGAAGGGAAATTAAAATCAAATAAAGTAATATTGGAAGGGAAAAGTTGAGGTAATAGATGCAGAGGCAGACCAAGACTAACATGGACGAGTAACATCAAAAGATGGACAAGTCACGCTATGGCAATCTGCACCATCAAAGCGAGAGACAGAGCGGAATGACGCTCCATGGTAGCCAACCTTCCATGCGGAGTGATGATGACTGCGCTACCATCCTCTTTAAAGATGGGGAAATAAAAAGAGGCCAATCTAAAGAAACACTGAAGCGAGAAGCAGCAATAGCAGGAATCCGCTCCCTAGGCGAGGTCGAGGGGCTCGCCCAGAACAGGAACCTATGACAAGATACAATGCGGGTCTTTTGCAAAGTTTAACACTTGATAATAAAGATTGTCATACATGAGGGATCTAGATTGTCTGCACTATGTGCCGTTTTCGGCTCGAAAGGGCAATAAATAAATAGATACTTGTTAAAGTCCCAATCGTATCTCCCAGCAGGGATCATAGAAAAATAGACGATAAGCACAGTTCTCGCGGGGTTCAAGATTCTCCACTGATTTCAGCAAGTGAAATAATCTATTACTGGATGTACTTGAGTTATGCTATACTCACAGTAACCGCTCGAGAGAATTGGCAGCACATTATTATAGAGGGAAACTTCCGAGGCGATAATCAGCGAATCAGTTCAGAGGAAGAGCTATGTTTACAGCACTGGGAATAATTGACAAATAATCAACAACAGAAACAAAATATGGACCAAAGCAGGATCGAACCCGTACTCAGTGGCACAGCGCCTTGCCACGAAAAGCCAAACGCTAGGGAACACTGCCACTCAGCTAACTAAAAAATTAGCTTTGTAGGAACTGTCTTTTCGCGCATGTGTTCTCACGATTATAGCACAAGGCCGCGATCACAGCTCGGAAATACATAGAGTATCTGTATTTTTTCCTGTTAAGACATTATTGTTCCTTTTTTTTCTGTTGATTATTTATCTTTTTTCCGAGTGCTGTAAACATACCTCTTCCTCTGAATTGATTCGCTGATTATCGTCTCGGAAGTTTCCCTCTATAATAATATTCATTTATTATTATTTGTCTCCAGCCTAAACCACTGGAAACTACTATTCTTCCTGTTTCGTTCTAAATGTTTGTCTGCAACGCAAGTATTCAGCCCTACCCTATCCTGGAGATACTTGTCCTAACAGGAAAAAACACAGATACACTATGTATTTCTGAGCTGTGATCGCGGCCTTATGCTATAGTCATGAGAACACCTGTGCGAAAGATATTGCCTACGAAGCTAATTTTATAGTTAGCTGAGTGGCAGTGTTCCCTAGCGTTTGGCTTTTCGTGGTAATGCGCTGTGCCCCTGAGTACGGGTTCGATCCTGCTTTGGTCCATATTTTTTTCTGTTGTTGATTATTTGTCAATTTTTCCGAGTGCTGTAAACATACCTCTTCCTCTGAATTGATTCTCAGCACATTAGAATACCTGGACCCTACATGCAAGAACCATAAGAAAAATAACTACCACCGAGATGAAATGTGCTAATGTCAGGAAACAGCCTGAGAGATAAGATCTGAAATGAAGAACTGAGGGAAAAAAAAGCTATTAAATATATATATATATATATATATATATATATATATATATATATATATATATATATATATATATATATATATATATATATATATATTATAGAAATAATTCCAACCATCGAATATACAAAAAAAAAAAAAAAAAAAAAAAAACATAAAATGGTTTTACCATGTACAGAAACGACGAGCCTTTAATAAAGATCGCTAGAACAATAGACTCGCGGGCCGACCATGAACAGATGGAATATTAAAACACTAGGAAACATAGCAGCAGAGGCCAACGGATACGCAAAAGACGACAAAATATATCTCCCCTCGACGTTGAACGGCACATGAGGAAGGAAAGAGAAGAAGAATATAATATCGCATTAGTGTGAAGGCGTTAGCGTCGTCGCAGTAATAAATCGCAACTACCGGAAGTTATTATCCTTTCTGAATTATTTTTCTTGCAGTTACTGAACTACTTGAGCAAGACCCTATGTATATATAATCATCAACATGTTCCTTACCGGTTGGCGTAGGCGATCATGACCTTCCACAATGTTCTATCCTCAGAACATCGTATCAGTTATGTTGTTGACTGTTTCCACATGCTATGACACCATGCTATCTAGTATCTTCTCTCTTTCTTGTCTGCGATCCTTCTTTCCCCGTATCTTGCCTGTTGTAACTTAATAGTAACCTTTCCTCTTCTCATGATGTGACCGAAAAAGTCCGTTGTTTTTTAAATGATGTTTCTTAGGAGCTTCCTCTTCGTGTTGGCCTCTGGGAATTGTTCTCATTGGTATTTTTAGCTATCCAGGGAACTCTCAACAGTGTTCTGAGAAATCCCATCTCTGAGTCCTTTTACTATCTTTTTATTTGTTGTGTTTATGAATCGCTTCCATAGGTCAGAATTGGCTCTATATAGCGCCGATGAACTCTCATTCTCACTTCTATTGACATAAACTTGTTGCATAAGACGTTTTTCATTTTTTGACATGCTACTTTAGCCTGGGGAGCCGCGATAGCTCAGTGGTTAGTGAACTGGACTACCACGGACAAGGGGTAGGGTTCGATCCCAACCGACGGTTTCCGGGTTCACCCAGCCTTAAATGTGTACCGGGTTTTTTCTGGGAAAGTAAAGCAGCACGGGCGTAATACTGACCACATTACCCCAAAAATCATGTGCTGAAGGTCTGTAAAAAATAGGGTCACTAACACCATATTTCCCTATACGCCACTTGGCGTGACGGGGGTACTTTACTTTTACTTACTTTGGCCTGAGTTTTTATGCTTTTTTATTTCTGTTGTACATCTTCTATCTCTTATAGCACCCACGTATTTGATCGATATATGTCTGTGTATAAAAATGACGTAATTTTAGTCAGGTGTATTTTTTTTTTGTACGGCTTGGTCCACTCGTTGTTATTCAATCACGATTATCGGATATTGAAACCAGCTCTCCAGTAAATACATTACGCCCACGATGATTTACGTCCACAATTTGATGCACGTCGTTTATTTGACTGACACTTTTCACTATCAGCGCTGACGTCATTGTTATCTGATCTGTGTGCTTTGGTATTGTCATGACCATGGTGAGTTGTCTCCGTTGAGCTCTGATTGATAGGTTTCGAGATGGTCAACTTTGTGTTCGTTGTGTCTGCCAGCGGTTAATAAGTACTGGTTAATGAAGCTGAAAGTACATCGTTCACTTTAGAGTACTGTCTCCATAACTGTAATTAAGTATATCTATTGTTGACTTCTGAGTACTGTCTCCATAACTGTAATTAAGTATATCTATTGTTGACTTCTGAGTACTGTCTCCATAACTGTAATTAAGTATATCTATTGTTGACTTCTGAGTACTGTCTCAATAACTGTAATTAAGTATATCTATTGTTGACTTCTGAGTACTGTCTCCATAACTGTAATTAAGTATATCTATTGTTGACTTCTGAGTACTGTCTCCATAACTGTAATTAAGTATATCTATTGTTGACTTCTGAGTACTGTCTCCATAACTGTAATTAAGTATATCTATTGTTGACTTCTGAGTACTGTCTCCATAACTGTAATTAAGTATATCTATTGTTGACTTCTGAGTACTGTCTCCATAACTGTAATTAAGTATATCTATTGTTGACTTCTGAGTACTGTCTCCATAACTGTAATTAAGTATATCTATTGTTGACTTCTGAGTACTGTCTCAGAAACTGTAATTTAGTACATGTACATCCATTTTTGGCTTCTTTGTACTGTTTGCGGAACTATAGCTGAGTACTTGTATTGTTGACTTCTTAATACTGTCTGCGGAACTATAAGTGAGTACATCTATTGTTGACTTCTTTGTACTGTCTGCTGATCTATAACTGAGTACATCTATTGTTGCCTTCTTTGTACTGTCTGCGGAACTGTAATTGAGTACATAACTGGTTGAATTGGTGTAACATTATAAATCGATGCGGGAGCTACGGTGAACGCTGTGATGTTGGTTGGCAGGTGGCTTTGACACAACCGACTAAACATCTGGTAACAGAAGCAGAGGCAAACAAATTGCATAAGTGGGCTGACATTTGCAATGATAAATCGGTCCTGTTATATAACTGTTAAACACAGAGAACAACAAACATGACGGTCATAAAGATACATACCCTCATTAATGGATGCTTGTGCAGAATAAAAGGATGAAAATGACAGGCATAATCACTAATATAGAATTATGGAACAGTGCCAGTCAAATACCAATGCACAAAAAGATACAACGAAGACGATGGCGCTGGATAGGACACAAACTGCGGAAGACAACTGAGAGTATAACACGACAAGTCCTTTTTTTGGAATCCTGGGAGGAAGAGACAAAGAGGAACATATTCTTAGAGAAGACAGGTCGAAGCAGATAGGAGGATGATGGGGAAGACATGGAATAATCTTAAAAGAATGGCAAGAAACAGAAGGGCTTGGAAAGTCTTTATTGTAGACCTATGCTCCACAGGGAGTTGAACGTCTTTGTTGTAGACCTATGCTCCACAGGGAGTTGAACGTCTTTGTTGTAGACCTATGCTCCACAGGGAGTTGAACGTCTTTGTTGTAGACCTATGCTCCACAGGGAGTTGAACGTCTTTGTTGTAGACCTATGCTCCACAGGGAGTTGAACGTCTTTGTTGTAGACCTATGCTCCACAGGGAGTTGAACGTCTTTGTTGTAGACCTATGCTCCACAGGGAGTTGAACGTCTTTGTTGTAGACCTATGCTCCACAGTAAGTTGGAAGTGTTTGTTGTGGACCTATGCCCCACAGGGAGTTGAAAGTGTTTGTTGTGGACCTATGCTCCACAGGGAGTTGAAAGTGTTTGTTGTAGACATATGCTCCACAGGGAGTTGAAAGTGTTTGTTGTAGACATATGCTCCACAGGGAGTTGAAAGTGTTTGTTGTGGACCTATGCTCCACAGGGAGTTGAAAGGTTTGTTGTAGACCTATGCTCCACAGGGAGTTGAAAGTGTTTGTTGTAGACCTATGCTCCACAGGGAGTTGAAAGTGTTTGTTGTAG
This sequence comes from Megaustenia siamemsis, assembly GCA_032433765.1. Taxonomy (NCBI): domain Eukaryota; kingdom Metazoa; phylum Mollusca; class Gastropoda; order Stylommatophora; family Ariophantidae; genus Megaustenia; species Megaustenia siamemsis. Next base: position 67,416,968 of record JAVIAB010000024.1, on the reverse strand, counting down.
ACCTATGCTCCACAGGGAGTTGAAAGTGTTTGTTGTAGACCTATGCTCCACAGGGAGTTGAAAGTGTTTGTTGTAGACCTATGCCCCACAGGAAGTTGAAAGTGTTTGTTGTAGACCTATGCCCCACAGGGAGTTGAAAGTGTTTGTTGTAGACCTATGCTCCACAGGGAGTTGAAAGGTAGAAGAGAGAAAGAGAGAGAGAGAGAGAGAGAGAGAGGGCTGACATTATCAATGTTGAACTGGAGAACTCATTGCAACATTTACCATCGAGACACGAGGTATAATGAAGTTGTGCGTCCTGGTAGTCATCCTTTCTCAGTATGAAGGTACAATATTATGATGATACTGCACATATGTGTGTATGTTCTTGTCTATTGTAACTAATGTATTATGGAATTGAGATAATGTGTCTCATCTAAATATGTTTCACATGTTGTTATAATTCATTCTCGCATTAATTTCTGATTAATGCGTAATACTTCACGCGAAGAAGTCAGAGTTACCCCCTTTGCTGTGAGCATTTACGGTCAGTGACAGAGAGTGTGCTTTACACCTGACACTATGGGCCGTTCTTTCTTCTTCTATCCTTCCTCTATTACCGTTGGCGTCGAGGGGAAATACAATCTGCGATTCTTTGCTCTTCTGTTGGCCTCTTCTGATGTTATCCCTCCTAGTGACTCTAGCATTCCCTTTATCCATCTCTTTCTCGGTCTTCCTCTTAATCTGGCGTTTTCGTAGCGTTTGTTTATGGCTCTTTGAGTCATTGTTAGTTCTTTTTGTCTTGTTATGTGGCCGAACCAATTTATCTGTTGTTTCTTTATGTATTCGATGGCTGGTTCAATTTCGAGTTTCTTCCTCAGGTCGGTGTTTCTTACTCTGTCACTTAAGCTGTTTCCTGTCATTCTTCTGACACATTTCATTTCGGTGGTCGTTATCTTTCTTATTGTTCTAGAGTCCAGCGTCCAATTCTGGCACTGATAGCACAGGAGTTCTTTGGTACCAAATAAATGAACCTTCCCAGGATTCAGCACGCTAATGACCTCTATCTGCCACTTATACTGTAGTTCATTGGTGTCATTCCAGGGAGATAAAATACACACGCTTCTTCTATGACACATTCAAAGTGAATAGAAAAAAGCTGTATCTTAAATTAACGAAAAAAAAATCCTTTCTGTGATTTAAAACTGAAAAATGCACACCGAAAACTCTCAGAGTTGCCACTCTTTGTACTTGTTGTTACGAGTATTAACAAGTAAAGTATCATTCATACATATCTCTTTAGCTATAATGTTACGTTTTCTGTATCTGTGCCACAAATTGGAACCACGTGCATGCAATATCAGTTTTTTTTTAATGGACTAGGCTCAGAACATCTAATGATAAATGCTGTCATCTTTTTTCTTCACTATAACTAAAGTATCACTTTGTGATGACAACCGAGATAATATACAAACATTTGTTGATCTCATTTTAGATGGTCGACTCCAGCCTCTTTCTTCCCCCTACTCACCCCATTCTTGTGTTGTTTATTAAGAAATCGTCCTCGATTCCTGAGATGTGATAATTTTGTTTAATATATGTTTAAGAAAAGTGAAAGATTGTTTGGTGTTATATATATGGTAGAGGAGTACTAACTTGCCCTGCTAAACAACATTTAGAAGGTAATGGGGCCTGTGCTTCTTCTTGTTATTGACCTTCCCCCACCTCATGGTACTCAGTTTAAAAAAAAAAAATTAAACATTGGGTCGACTGAAGAGCGTCAAACAACGATCGAGCTCGCGCTCACCGTCAAGCCAGTACGTTATCAGTCATCTTCTGTGGTTTTGATGACGTTGTGGCCTCATGGATTCACGTTTACCACTCTAAGCCACTGTATTTATTAGATTCGAGGAGGCCAGTGCTTTTTCTTATTGTTATTACATGAAGTCAACGGTCACAACATAAATAATTTGCGATATGCGGATGACACAGTCTTAATAGCAGAGACAGAGAACGAACTACAAGAAATGATAGACATAATAGTAAAAGAAAGCAACAAGAAAGGTCTCAGTCTGAATAGTAAGAAAACAGAAGTAATGGTCATACCGAAGAAACAATCACCACCATCGTGCAGCATTAAAATAAACGAGACAAATCTGAAACAAGTGCAACGCTTCAAATACTTGGGCACAATAATAACATCAGATGGGAGATGCACCACAGAAATAAAAAGCAGAATAGCTCAGGCCAAAATAGCATTTCAGAAAATGAAATATATCTTATGCAACAAATCTATGTCAATAAAAGTGAGAAAGAGAGTTCATCGGTGCTATATAGAACCAATTCTGACCTATGGAAGCGAATCATGGACAGTAGACAAACAAATGAAAAGACGATTAGAGGCCACAGAGATGGGATTTCTCAGAAGAATGTTGAAAGTTCCCTGGACAGCTAAAAAGACCAATGAGGAAGTTCTCAAAGAGGCCAACACAAAAAGGGAGCTCATAAAAAACATCAGAAAGAAGCAATCAACATTTTTCTGGCACATCATGAGAAGAGGAAAGTTGGAATACTTGGTTACAACTGGCAAAATAAAAGGAAAGAGAGATCGCGGGCGACAAAGAGAGAAAATACTGGATAGCTTGGTGTCATGGCATGGAAAACAGTCAACAACAGAACTGATACGATGCACTGTGGATAGAAGATTGTGGAGGGACATGATCATCTACGCCAACCGGTATGGCGCATGATGATGATGGTGATATTACATGACTGAGACCTGTGCGGAATAACATTAAAGTAGGAGAGCGGTGCTTTCGCGGTAGCTACCGCCATAGAGATCGTGGCAGTAACTAAAGTAATGGTCTGGCTAGAAACTCTTTTTTCTGAGTCTGCATTCTGAGTGATTCGTTGAATATGCTCAGGAAAATCGCAGAAGGCTGGACACGAAGGCATTGGTTGCTGTCACTAAAGAACTCGTGGTTTTTGGGGGTTTCTTTTGTGCGTTTGCTAGCTTTCACTTCTGGCGAAATCCCTTGAAACTAGGAACTGCATTTTGTGTGTTAATCCATTTTTCCCTGAGTGCACAGGGGTCCTTCCCCAAACAGGCAGATAACTCCGTCTTCGGAGGTACTCATATTTTTTTCCTTCGATGAGTAATTGACGTTTCAAGCCGGGCCTCGTTGCAGAAACCAGAAGTGATTGCCGCAGAGAGAAATCGAAAAAAAAAAAAAAAAAAAAATCCCAACCGGCGCAGCCAGGATTTGAACTCACAACCTCTCTGTCTCGACACCGGCGTGCCACGAGACCAACCACTCCCCCGAACTCAGGTCTGATTGGAATCTGTTTCATCTTCTTTACGGAACGCTCCGGTGTAAGAGAAAACGAATGAGCTGACAGACAGCCTGGAACAGCTGCTGTGGATGGCGTAAGTGCAGTGGATTGGGAGACGTTCTGAATGCCCTCAGGGAGTCAAGGCGCACTGATGACTCAGTCAATGATCATGAATCTACAACCATGTTCAGACTGCTCGAATATCAGGTCAAAACTCGGGATACCGGAAAGGAGCGTTGCCCTGGGAGACACAGACGAATAACAAACCAACGCAGAACTGGAATCATCAGTCTCCACACACTGAGGGATATACTGGGAAGGAGGTCTGCGCACTTATGGACATGTCCGGTAAAAGTAAAGTACCCCCGTCACGCCAAGTGGCGTATAGGGAATATGGTGTTAGTGACCATAAATTTTACAGACCTTCTGCACATGATTTTTGTGGTAATGTGGTCGGTATTACGCCCGTGCAGCTTTACTTTCCCAGAAAAAATCCGGTACCCATTTAAGGCTGGGTGAACCCGGAAGCCGTCGGTTGGGATCGATCCCTACCTCTGGTCCTTTATAATCCAGTTCACTAACCCTGAGCTAAAGCGCCTCCCCATGTCCGGTGTGTAATGAAAATAATTCTTCGATTAAACTATAAACTAAAGTATAAACTAAACTATAAACTACAGTATAAACTAAACTATAAACTAAACTATAAACTAAAGTATACACTAAACTATAAACTACAGTATAAACTAAACTATAAACTAAAGTATAAACTAAACTATAAACTAAACTATAAACTACAGTATAAACTAAACTATAAACTAGACTATAAACTAAACTATAAACTAAAATTTAAACTAAATGAAACGCATGAGCCATTTGTTTCGCCAGCTGAGTCGACTGGAGAGCGCCAGTCTGGGTGGGATTAACCTCACCTTCTCCGTATAACTCAAACAGCGATCTAACTACACCACTTATGTCCCAGTCCTTGTTTTAAAGCCCTGTTGCTCTGCAAAAATAAATGAATGATCATCGTCAAGCAACATGCCTGCTGGCGTAGGCGATGGAG